>JAQISU010000008.1:21960000-22560000 GCA_029339505.1 Unio delphinus
CTGGTTCGGAAAATTTGGACAAAACTAGATTGAAATAGAGGGCCGTGCATGTAAAATAAGACAATAATATATGGGGCTTCTTGAGCCTCGGGGGTCTTGGGCATGTAGCCCACTTTGCCCTGGACCTGGCAGCAGTGGGTATACAGCCACCATATGAAGCAGACACCATGGATCAATTTCCTTTTCTGAATGGAATTTGTAGTATTTTAATAGTACTGATGGGTAATATTTTTTACTCGTCCCTAATGCTTTGACTGGATGCTGTGTTTATAGTCTTTCCTAAAATGGGCACAAGGCAGTCATGAAAATTCATGTTTTGCGAAAGTCTACATTTATCTAATGTCTACATGTCTGAAATCTTCATGAATCTCTTTTAATCAATTTCACCTATATAAAACAGTGTATATAACACAGTTGATAGGTTAAAAAAGTTAAAGAATTTTGAGCACCAATACTGAACAAAATTTCAGTTATATAAAACGTGGGTAAAACAGGCACAGATATGGCTGAAAGTTACAAGAGTAATTTCCGTCTTAATACTAAAAACATTTCAACTACAAGGGGAAAAAATGAGTGGGAAAATAAAGTTAGCAGTTCAAATAGTTCTTTCAAGTCAATGACTTAGGACCGTTTGGTACAACTGGTGATTCTGTGTACATCATAACAAAATATGGACAAAATAGAATGAGAGTTAAGGAATGTGTTCAAAGGGCATCAGTTGATACTGTATACTGTTATGCATATCTGTATCATGTGTACTGTTTTCATTATCATAGTTTGTAAGTGTAATTTCATGTGCACTATTTTCATTATCATAGTTTGTAAGTCTAATTTCATGTGCACTGTTTTCATTTATCATAGTTTGTAAGTGTAATTTCATGTGCACTATTTTCATTATCATAGTTTGTAAGTGTAATTTCATGTGCACTGTTTTCATTCTCATAGTTTGCAAGTGTAATTTCATGTGCAGTGTTATCATTATCATAGTTTGTAAGTGTAATTTCATGTGAACTGTTTTCATTACCATAGTTTGTAAGTGTAATTTCATGTGTACTGTTTTCATTATCATAGTTTGTAAGTGTAATTTCATGTGCACTGTTTTCATTATCATAGTTTGTAAGTGTAATTTCAAGTGCACTATTTTCATTTCCCATAGTTGTTAAGGGTAAATTCATGTGCACAGTTTTCATTTATCATAGATTGTAAGGGTAATTTCATGTGCACTGTTTTCATTATCATAGTTTGTAAGGTTAATTTCATGTGCACTGTTAACATTTATCATAATTTGTAATGGTAATTTCATGTGCACTGTTTTCATGTATCATAGTTTGTAAGGGTAATTTCAGATACACTGTTTTCATTTATCATAGTTTGTAAGTGTAATTTCATGTGCAGTTTTCATTATCATAGTTTGTAAGTGTAATTTCATGTGCACAGTTTTCATTTATCATAGATTGTAAGGGTAATTTCATGTGCACTGTTTTCATTATCATAGTTTGTAAGTGTAATTTCATGTGCACTGTTAACATTTATCATAGTTTGTAATGGTAATTTCATGTGCACTGTTTTCATGTATCATAGTTTGTAAGGGTAATTTCAGATACACTGTTTTCATTTATCATAGTTTGTAAGGGTAAATTCATGTGCAGTTTTCATTATCATAGTTTGTAAGTGTAATTTCATGTGCACAGTTTTCATTATCATAGTTTGTAAGTGTAATTTCATGTCCAGTTTTCATTATCATAGTTTGTAAGTGTAATTTCATGTGCACTATTTTCATTTCCCATAGTTGTTAAGGGTAAATTCATGTGCACAGTGTTCATTTATCATAGTTTGTAAGGTTAATTTCATGTCCATTTGTCATTATCATAGTTTGTAAAGGTAATTTCATGTGAACATGTTTTCATTATCATGGTTTGTAAGGGTAATTTCAAATGCAGTTTTCATTTATCATAGTTTGTAAGGGTAATTTCATGTGCAGTTTTCATTATCATAGTTTGCAAGGGTAATTTCATGTGCAGTTTTCATTTATCATAGTTTGTAAGGGTAATTTCAAGAGTACTGTTTTCATTATCATAGTTTGTAATGGTATTTTCATGTGAACTGTTTTCATTATCATGGTTTATAAGTGTAATTTCATGTGTACTGTTTTCATTATTATAGTTTTGTAAGTGTAATTTCATGTGCACTGTTTTCATTATCATAGTTTGTAAGTGTAATTTCATGTGCACAGTTTTCATTTATCATAGTTTGTAAGGGTAATTTCATGTGCACTGTTTTCATTATCATAGTTTGTAAGGGTAATTTCATGTGAACTGTTTTCATTATCATGGTTTGTAAGGGTAATTTCAAATGCAGTTTTCATTTATCATAGTTTGTAAGGGTAATTTCATGTGCAGTTTTCATTATCATAGTTTGTTAGGGTAATTTCATGTGCAGTTTTCATTTATCATAGTTTGTAAGGGTAATTTCATGAGTACTGTTTTCATTATCATAGTTTGTATTGGTATTTTCATGTGAACTGTTTTCATTATCATGGTTTATAAGTGTAATTTCATGTGCACTGTTTTCATTATTATAGTTTTGTAAGTGTAATTTCATGTGCACTGTTTTCATTATCATAGTTTGTAAGTGTAATTTCATGTGCACTGTTTTCATTTATCATAGTTTGTAAGTGTAATTTCATGTGCACTGTCTTCATTTATCATAGTTTGTATGTGTAATTTCATGTGAACTGTTTCATTATTATGGTTTGTAAGGGTAATTTCAAAACAGTGCACATGAAATTACCCTTACAATCCATGATAATAAATATCATGGATTGTTAGGGTAATTTCATGTGCACTGTTTTCATTTATCATAGTTTGTAAGGGTAATTTCATGTGCAATGTTCATTTATCATAGTTTGTAAGTGTAATTTCATGTGCACTGTTTTCATTATCATAGTTTGTAAGGGTAATTTCATGTGCACTGTTTTCTTTATCATGGTTTGTAAGGGTAATTTCAAATGCAGTTTTCATTTATCATAGTTTGTAAGGGTAATTTCATGTGCACTGTTTTCATTTATCATAGTTTGCAAGTGTAGTTTCATGTGGACTGTTTTCATTTATCATAGTCTATAAGGGTAAATTCAAGTGCATTACCCATATCTGTAAATGAACATCTTTAAAAACTTCAAAATGATATTGATATATAATCAATTTTTCTGATGTACATATTCCCAGTAAAAGCAGTTTTTTATGATGAAAAATATGCAAACATTGTAGACTTTCACTTTTAGTATCTTGAGATCTTAGATTTAAAAGTTTAGAAAAATCAATTTATGGTCTCCTCCTATAAAAAATTATTTCAATATTTTATTATACATATGTAAATATGGGAAAAACTATAATATGGAATTAATAATTTATGGAATTCAAGCTATATTTTTCTCATTCTATAACTATATATGTGGTGGCTTACGGATCACTGTCATCTCACCTCTGTCTGCATGGGTACGAGTCTAAGATTCAACTAATGTAGTTATGTGAGAAAGCTTGCCAGTAGCTTCTCGTGGGTCGGTGGTTCTTTCCTGGGTTTTCCTTGGTTCTTCCTCCACCAATAATACTGACCGCCATGTATAGCCTATCATGTGCTAAATAATGGCATTAAACCCTACAACAACAACAAAAACAACAACATATATATGGTGGCTGTTTGTGCAATAAATAATAAGTCATTATCTATTAGAAATTAGGTCAAATAACAAAAACAAAATCAGCTGTTAAATCACATTATTGACTCTTCTTGGTTTTATTGCATCAACAAGAAAACTGCTGCTGGCATGTGTGTTGCCAAAAGCCTATTTGTATCATATAGCAAAAGCTGAGTGTACTTTTATTTGCCACCATAAAATGTTTGTGCTAATTTAAATTTTATTGTTCTTTCATGATAATTTTCATCTACACTCTTACCATTTTTTATTTATATTTCATTCAGGAATATTTCACCATTTTATCTTTTCTGAGATTTTTCATCTGTTAACATGTTTTCTTATTTTAAAATGCCACAAAAAGAGAAATATAAATGCTGCACAAGCAGTTTCCCAAAATATATGTCTGTCTGTCTGTGTGTGTGTGTGTGTGTGTGTGTGTGTGTGTGTGTGTGTGTGTGGTGTATCTGATTTGCATTTTTAATGCAGCTTTAACAAAAATTTTCAGCCATATCACAAAGATGTCTGCAGTGTGGCAGTTTATAGTGATGTCTAGCACTGGGGCATCATGCAGCAGACATGTCGCATCATGTCACACCCAGTCACATTATCCTGATACCAGACCAAACACTAACCTCTTAATGCTGAGCGCCTAGCAAGGCAGCTGTTAGTAACATTCTATTTTTATAAGTCTTGGTATGACTCGGCCAGGGTTCAAACGCGCAACTTCCCCATATCTGAGGCAGACACTTTAACCCCTAGGCCATTGGAGCAGTCCTCCTAAAATGCAGACAAGTGCTTTAAAAAAAAACAAAGACCGTTTCTAGTTTTCTTAAGGTGAAAAGGCATAATTTACATATTTCTCTGCCTTGCTAGTTCCCTTGTTGATGAAAGAGCAATAAATATCATTAGCATTCAATATCTTTTCAATGAAAAAACGGCACCAATATGTCATTCTTCTTCTTCAGAAAATATAGCAACAAATCCTTACAAAAATAAGGCCTAACTGCAGTAAGATAACTTTTAATTGTGATAAATCTATCAAACACTTAAGAACAGGCTGCTGAGAATTCATAACAGAAGTAAAACTTCCATTTAAAAATGGCAAGAAAGGCTAAAAACTGAAAGTAATATTACACAAACATTCCAACAAATAAGAACAAAGTGTTTTTTAGTATTTACAAAACTATAGAATCTGATTTTTATCAAGCACTCAAAGGAAGTTAGTTCATAGTTGCTTAACTTGGTGAATTAGTTGATCGATTAATGTCAGTCACATGGTTAGTATGTTAATTACACACTGTCAGTTATATGGTTAGTCTATTATATTACGAACATAATTAGTAGTTACATGGTTCAGAGATCTGTTATTTTCTCCTTAAATGCAAGTAATATTTTGCATCATTATAGGCAGTGCAATTTCCTGTGGGGAAAAAAAGGAGATATAGACAATCTTATTTTCACTTCTGCAAATACTGCTTGACATGCACAGCTTTGAAAGCAAACACAAAGAAACAAAAGAGTGAAATAATCATTTCAATCAAGCCATATAAGTGTAACCAATAAATACAATGGCTTAAATAATTTTAGAAAGATCACTGCTAATGAATAGAGAATTTGTTCGGTAACATTTTTTGATAAACTTGTAACTGCATAATTGTTATATTTTTATTCACTCACAAGAAAAGGCTATGTGTTACTTTCTCTATTAAATCTGACTGAAAACATTTCCATTCAACTTTAAAATAAGGTCTGATTTAAATCAACTGAAACATGTTGAATGCAAGGAACTATTTGCATACCCACTGAAAAAATTGTGCAAACAAAATATGTTTAAAAAACGTGAAGATTAAAATGTTATAGCAAAACTAAAACATCACTGAATTATTACAATCATGGCAATATCAATGTATGTTTTCTTGAAAACTGACCCATCTACTCTTGCCCTAGAAAACATGCAGGAGAAAGTTCAATATGCTTCCAAAAAAAGAGAAAGTTAAATTATTTTCATGGTATGAAACTTTTATCTGGTTATGTACATGTCCACAGAAAAATGTCTATTACATTTCTCTTCTGGTATGTATATATTTTTTCTTTACTTTTGGTGAATGACTATAGATTGCAATGAAATATAAATAGGTGTTTACAACTTTTAAACTCAATTTTAATATTGAGCCTGATGACAAATTTGGGGTAATTTCCCATTGATTAAGTCAGGTGGGTACTGTTGACAAATTTGGGGTAATTTCCCACTGGATGATTAAGTCAGGTGGGTACTGTTGACAAATTTGGGGTAATTTCCCATTGGATGATTAAGTCAGGTGGGTACTGTTGACAAATTTGGGGTAATTTCTCACTGAATGATTAATTCAGGAGGGTACTGTTGACAAATTTGGGGTAATTTCCCATTGGATGATTAAGTCAGGTGGGTACTGTTGACAAATTTGGGGTAATTTCCCACTGAATGATTAAGTCAGGTGGGTACTGTTGACAAATTTGGGGTAATTTCCCACTGGATGATTAAGTCAGGTGGGTACTGTTGACAAATTTGGGGTAATTTCCCACTGGATGATTAAGTCAGGTGGGTACTGTTGACAAATTTGGGGTAATTTCCCACTGGATGATTAAGTCAGGTGGGTACTGATGCAATGTGTGGATGTATTGTGAAACACATCACATTGGAAGTATTGTAACACAGATTGAGTAGGAAAATATTGACATACAGCCTTAGAGTGTTTTTTAGGTCGAAAAAGTCAACACTAAATTCACTCCTATTTCCTATGTTCTTGTTTTAAAATCAGTCTGCTGAGGTATTTAATGTTTTTAAAAAATGCAATTTAAGAGGACACTTTTGTTTGGATTGTTTGTTTGAATTACAGATCGCTCAATCACTTTGGACTAATAATTATTCTGGAATTATTGTCAATTCATTCACAGGAATTATGGACATAACCCTAGTGATGCACCAAGACTGTTTGTACTTCAGCACATTCAAAGATATTGGAATATTAACACATCTGAGACCTGAAATTCACTCAGAACACTATTCTTTTAGATGACAGAACATTTCAGGTTTATTTTGGATTTAATTCACAATAACCTAAGGTCTCTTAAATTTTCATTTTATAACTTAGAGAATTAAATTATTTGTTATGTTTTACAAAAACTTGACAGTTTTGCTTCTCTCTGTTACTTAGTCTAAAACCACAGTCATACACTTATCTAATGGAAAGTGGTTTTGTGAAAAGGTTTTCATGCAACACATTTAAATCTAAAATGTATAATTATGAATAAAAACTGAACGTTGAATTAATGACATGAAACTTAAAAGATTTTTTTTAAATATGCTGAGAAATGTTTTATTGGTGCAACTGTGTTAACAAGTTACTTCAGACAGATGAATGGAAACAAGTTACTTAAGACAGATGAATGGAAATATGTTACTTAAGACAGATGAATGGAAACAAGTTACTTAAGACAGATGAATGGAAACAAGTTACTATGACAGATGAATGGAAACAAGTTAGAATGACAGATGGATGGAAACAAGTTACTTAAGATAGATGAATGGAAACAAGTTACTTAAGACAGATGAATGGAAACAAGTTACTTAAGACAGATGAATGGAAAAAAGTTACTTAAGACAGATGAATGGAAACAAGTTACTAAAGACACATGAATGGAAACAAGTTACTTAATACAGATGAATGGAAGGATGTGCGCATGTATATGACCATGTCAAGCTGACCAGAAACCAAGTGATCAAATCTCATTAGTGTAATCACTATCAGTCAATACTTTAATGTTTTCCTGTTAGTCATACTATTCTGGAAATTCACAAATCCACCTAGCCACTAAAAAAGGTATCATAGTGTTTGTGTGTGTGTGTGTGTGTGTGTTTGCTTTATATATTGGAAAGTATCCAATCAATTAATGAAACAAGTCATTAATACATTCAGCAGAATAAATGTGTATGCTGTGGTCAATTATACCATTTCCAATGTAAATACAATTTCTATTTCTTTTTAATTAAAAAAACAACACAAGCTTATGAAACAGAAAGTTTTCCTCATCATAAGAAAAATGCTTTTCTTTTTATATACTACTGATCACAAAACATACAAGGCCCTAAAAACTCATCTAACCTGAAAATACTTCCAAGCAACACATTGTAAAACAAATACACTTACAAATACAAATATAAAAACCATCAATTGTACAATTGTTCAAAAACAAAACAATCCCTGAAACCTATTTAAGAAACAAAAAATGTCAAATTTATATAATTTTTTTAAAGAGTTTACCAATTTATTACACTTTATATTTATACCATAACTCTCTCTAAGACTGGGAAAGACCTACTTCTGTGTACTCATTAGGATTAGATTTTGAACTGCCATAATGGTAGACTGCACATTCTGCCCTGTGATGACATGTCGGTCAATTATCACATGAATCGCATCTGGTTCACTGCCTGAAATAAAGTAGGGTTCAGCTGGCAATCAGTCAAGTGCTTTATAATCCAGATTTGGAAAGTAGAAACAAATTAATACTAAACACTAAAAAAAAATTGGGATAAATAATGATTCACTTTTTTAAAATCACAAAGTTTGTGAATACCTGATCTTTTTTTTTTATAAAAAAATAGATATCAGGCAAAGCTTAATAAAACTTTTACAACATCTAATATTAGTAGTTTTGTATTGCAATCTATCAAATGACTTGTGTGTTTTTTTTAAAAACATTTATATAAGAAGCATATTTACCTTCATCTTATGACACCATGAATGATGCACTAATAAGAAATAACAGGAATTCTAAATGTGTTTCAAAGTCATTTCACTACATTGTTCTGTTGTCTAGGGAAATAAAAAGAAATAATAACAGAGGAATTCCAAATGAGTTTCAAAGTCATTTCACTACAGTGTTCTGCTGTCTAGGGAAAGAAAAGAATTAATAACAGAGGAGTTCCAAATGTGTTTCAAAGTCATTTCACTACATTACTCTGCTGTCCAAGGAAAGAAAAGAATTAATAACAGAGGAATTCCAAATGTGTTTCAAAGTCATTTCACTGTATTGTTCTGCTGTCTAGGGAAAGAAAAGAAATAATACCAGAGGAATTCCAAATGTGTTTCAAAGTCATATGACAACACTGTTCTGCTGTCAAGGGAAAGAATAATAACAGAGGAATTCCAAACGAGTTTCAAAGTCATTTCACTACACTGTTATGATGTATAGTCAAATGAAAATAGTTTTTCTTCATGTAATATATAAATTCGCACATCTGTGCACCTTTTAAATGAAATTTACTAAACTCATGGGATCACTTCAATCTTGTGTTTTCCAATGATTGCAAAACGACAAATGACTACTCAATTCTAGAAATTTAAACTTAATATACAAATATGAGGCACTAGGAAAACATCCAAAACATCAACAATATGAAAGAACAGATTCAAAATAACATCACTACCAAGTGACCCAAGAAAAAAAGGTATTTTAATCAGACTGAAGAGATAAATTGTCACATACTGCTATACTGGCCGCCATGCTCCTTAATGAAATCTTCAGGAATTACTGATAATGAGGCAAATTCTGGATGACGAGCTTCTTCAAATACTGATGGCTGAAAGGATAGCATTATAGCCTAGATTCATACACAGACAAATATATATATATATATATATATATATATATATATATATATATATATATATATATATATATATATATATATATATATTAAATAATTGAAATCATTGTATTTTTCAATTGATAAAGATAATCAATGTTAATTTATCTAAAACAGGTGAGTGATAGTCATGTTCTTCTAATTGCTGGCAGTTTCTGGTTTTTGCTTATTAGATTGAAAAATTAAATGAAACATTGCTGGGTGATGAAATTTTGATTCCCTAGTTTTTAAGAAATCAATATTTACTGGGTGTAGAAAGCAGTGTAATTGCATATCCTACCTGGCAGAAATCTGTCTCATTCCACTGAGCTATTAAACAAAATAACATATCAGTAAATACATCATTGTACACTTTCACTTTTCCACCCAAAAATTATACCTTGAGTCTTCAATGCACAAAATAAAACTAATAAAAAACTGTTTATCTCCAAAATTCACAAGAAAATATTGTCCATTGGCTGAATAAGGTAGATGATTCATACCCCAGTTAGGCTATAATCTTCAAACCACCATGATCCATTATCCTTCTTGGCACCAAACAAACCAGCTACACCCATCCCTACTGCACACAAAGGCTCTGAAAATAATTATTGAATCAACAATAAACTGAAAATAAGAAGGAAAAAGTTTTAAAATTACGATTATCTTTAATGCCTAAAATCTAAAACATGCACAATTATGGTCACACCAAAGTTTAATAGGCAGATTTTATTCTGCAGAATATTTATATTATCAGTAATAAGAGGCACTAGGAAAACGAGTGTTTCTATTGATGCATGAAATTTGTCCTCTTATTCAGTTAGCATGTTCACATATGTATATTCATGCATAAAGTTTATGACACAAAAAAACCTACCCAACAGAGGAATGAGTGATCTCCAAACGGTCATCTGGCACAAATGTAAAATGAACACAATCTTGCAATTTCATTAGAACTAGTTACTTTGACCTTTGCTCTATTGACCTTTCATCAAATGCAATGCAACTATGGAGTTAATAAGCTGGACACAGAAACTTGAGAAAAGCAGACTTATCAAATAGATCCCAAAATAAAAACAATTTTAGTTCATATGACCTTGACTTTTGACCTCTGAACTCAAGAATCAATAGGGACATTATTATCCTTACCTGAAAAAATGAAGACTATCTATGCCATCTGTCATAAACTGGGGCCTGGAAACTGAACTTTTCAAGTCGAAGCCAAAAAACAAGGTTAACTCCAGGAACACTGACCTTTCAACTCGTATGACCTTGAATTTGTACCTAACAGTGCCAAAATCAATAAACTATTTCATCTACCAATACTTATGGTAAGCCACATATGAGGTTACAGAAAAACAAAAGATATGTTGTGTCTGACAGACAAAACTGTCAATATATCATTCCAACCTGGGTGGGCAGGAACTAAAAATCAAGA
The DNA here is from genome assembly GCA_029339505.1 of Unio delphinus. Taxonomy (NCBI): domain Eukaryota; kingdom Metazoa; phylum Mollusca; class Bivalvia; order Unionida; family Unionidae; genus Unio; species Unio delphinus. The sequence goes on from JAQISU010000008.1 coordinate 21,970,801, forward strand.
ATAAATATTCTAATATACTACTGATATTTTTATTGAATATTTTAAAAGGAATTTTCATCTTAATGTTTGTGTAATACATAATGAGCAACTTTGTAACCAATCCTTTGAAATATAATGGTTAGTTATTAGGTGGTGGGGGGTGGAATTGTGTTTAGCACAGCAATACTCTGATAATTATAGTGTGTCAATGCAAGAAGAAAAGAGTGCCTTGCCCAAGTAATTTTTGTGTTTGATGGAATAGTGTCAGCAGAAAAGAACAATTAGATTGTGTAGAATGTATACATGTATGCATGAACAGGCAAATAACTTTCAAAATGAATACTGAAAGAAAGGGCATAACATTTTAAAAAGGAATCAGTCTAGACTGAGAACAAGATAACAGAAAAAACTAACCTGATGTCAGTAATATCTGCCCAGTTTCTGAGTCATTTATTAAAAGCTGTGGAACTAGTTGCCTATTTTGCCCATAGTTGTTCTAAACCAACTTGCATCTCATTTGAATTCAGTCTTTTTAGCAATGTACATTCTGCATAACACTCTTGCCACAATACCAAAACAACTCTTCTGAAAGTAGTTAATGACATTCTCTTTGCTTTGGATAGTGGAAAGATTACAGTCCTCACCCTCCTTGATTTGTGTGCAGCATTTGACACAATGGACATGAAATTACTTCACCATCTCCAGCATGTCTTCGGCATTCACAATACAGCCGTACTGTGGTTCAAGTCCTACTTAGTCAACAGGACACAAATTGTGTCCGCAAATGGAATACACTATAGCCCAGTTGATCTCTGTTGTGGTGTTCCACAGAGGTCTGTTATTGGACCTGTTCTCTTCATTCTATACACTCAGCAGCTCTCAAATGTCATAGATCATCTTCCAGTGTCTCACCAGTTATAGGCTGATGACACCCAAATATACAAGTCTAGCCACCCAACTGAAGCTGATGCTACCATCCATGGAGTAGAGCGGTGTGTTTCTGATGTGAAATTATGGATGGCTTGTAACAAGCTGCAGATGAATGATGATAAAACTGAGGCTATTCTGATCACAACACAAGGACTTTCTCATTCACATCCTTTACCTCAAACAATAAATTTCAACACCAACATTAAATTCACACAGTCAGTATGAAACCTAGGTGTTACTCTAAACAGTACTCTCAGATTGCACCAACATGTCATGAACATATGCAGGCTGCATATCTTGAGCTGAGATGCATCAGCTCTATTCGCAAATATCTTTCAGTTGATGCCACTAAAACACTTGTGTGTTCATTAGTACTTTCAAGACTGGACTACTGTAACTCAAATCTATCTGATTCATCTCAATATCTACTCCAGAACTTTCAAAAGGTAAAAAAACACAGGTGCTCAGATCATCCTTAGAGTACCACGATCAGAGCACACCTCCCCGCTGCTCTGTACCCTACACTGGCTATCCATTCGATCCAGAATCAAACACAAATTTGGCTCTCTGTGCCATGTGTCACTGATGGACTCCAGTCCAACATACCTATCCGACCTCACCCATGTGTGCACACCAAGATACTTGCACTCCTGCTCTGACAATCTTAAAGTCATATGGGCAAAGTCATATGGGCATAAGAGAGCCCAGCAACATGAATTAATTGCCCATTTAAATTAGACACAAAGACAGTGATCCCTTTCAAGAGTGCTCTGAAAAATCGCATATTTTGACTGCATGAACAAACTTAAAGACCTAATAATGTTTCCTACCTTAAATATTTTCAGCATGTTTTTTTTCTTTTTTTAATTTCAGAGTGGTTTTTTTTCTAATATCATTATGTATGTTGTAAAGCACTTAGTGCTTCTAAAGATTAAGCACTATACAAAGTCCCATTATTATATTTATTATTATTATTATTATTATTATTATTATTATTATTATTATTATTATACTGAGTACATAAACATAATACCAAAGACAATTTTGGAAATACATGTACTGTATTTATTAATACATAATGACAGAACATTATGCATATGCTCACCTTATGCCAATAATGTCTACCAAGTTTCAGCAATTCACCAATAGTCATGGGAATAATTACACATGTATGTCATATGTTGTATATGCATTTAAAACAAAAAGGGCCATAACTCTGAAATTCTTGTTATCGAAATTCACATACAAAATGACATAAGCATGTTGCCTTCATGTCAATATTTCTTCCAAATTTTGAGGTTTTTATGAAACATTATGGGAACACACACATATATACATAGAGTATATGTATATACAGGTTAACCCCAGAAGGAGGCATAACTATATAAAAAAAAAAAAACAGCAGAGAAAGAATCTGATGTCAATATTATCTGCCAAATTTTAATATAGTCCATATATATGATATCTGCCAAATTTTTAAACAGTCCATACATATGATATCTGCCAATTTTTATACAGTCCATGCATTCGATATCTGTCAAATTTTGATACAGTTCATACATATGATATCTGCCAAATTTTATACAGTCCATGCATTCGATATCTGCCAAATTTTGATACAGTTCATACATATGATATCTGCCAAATTTTGATACAGTCCATGCACTCGATATCTGCCAAGTTTTGATACAGTTCATACATATGATATCTGCTAAATTTTGATACAGTCTATAACTATGATTAAAGCAAAATTTTGATAAAGTTCATACATATGATATCTGCCAAATTTTGATACAGTCCATGCATTCAATAGCTGCCAAATTTTGATACAGTCCATAACTATGATTTCTGCCAAATTTTTATACAATCCATACATTTGATATCTGTCAAATTTTGATACAGTCCATGCATTCGATATCTGCCAAATTTTGATACAGTCCATAACTATGATTTCTGCCAAATTTTGATACAGTCCATAACTATGATTTCTGCCAAATTTTGATACAGTCCATAACTATGATTTCTGCCAAATTTTGATACAGTCCATAACTATGATTTCTGCCAAATTTTGATACAGTCCATAACTATGATTTCTGCCAAATTTTGATACAGTCCATAACTATGATTTCTGCCAAATTTTGATACAGTCCATAACTATGATTTCTGCCAAATTTTGATACAGTATATAACTATGATATCTGCCAAATTTTGATACAGTTCATAACTACGATATCTGCCAAATTTTGATACAGTCCATACATAGTCTATAAATATGATATCTGCCAAATTTTTATACAATCCATAACTATGATATCTGCCAAATTTTGATACAGTCCATAACTATGATATCTGCCAAATTTTGATACAGTCCATAACTATGATTTCTGCCAAATTTTGATACAGTCCATAACTATGATATCTGCCAAATTTTGATACAGTCCATAACTATGATATCTGCCAAATTTTGATACAGTCCATAACTATGATATCTGCCAAATTTTGATACAGTCCATAACTATGATATCTGCCAAATTTTGATACAATCCATAACTATGATATCTGCCAAATTTTGATACAGTCCATAACTATGATATCTGCCAAATTTTGATACAGTCCATAACTATGATTTCTGCCAAATTTTGATACAGTCTATAACTATGATTTCTGCCAAATGTTTTGGTATTTATGTATATGTATGTACAGAATAGAAAGACAAGGATAATGCTACATTAGTCTGTTGTGTGTTTTACCTCGTTAATCCAGACACATTCGTTCCCAGTGAATATATCTGGATTAACGATTTTTCCATATAATTGAATCATGCACATTTTTTATTTTATGATATCTTTACACCACATATATTTACATGTATATGCTAGCTTTAAATGTAAAGTACTGTATATTCAATAATGGTTGAAATAAATTAATGAATACATATATTAATTTGTGTTTATTTCATATTATTATAACATGCGCTTGTACGTACATATAAAAAAAATATAAGTTTAGACAATTAATACATTATGTACACATCACACTATGTACTTCACAAAATGAAATTCTGTACTGTCCTCAGCGTCAATATGTCAACTGTATTTGTACAGCCATCAATAAACTGTGATTGTTACATACAATTGGTAAACAACAAAGAACCTTAATGACACTTTTAATTTATTTACCCTATGTTATGTCAAAAAGCATTTACAATTTGATCCCAGTGTGTTTATTTAATTATTAACACCCCCGTTGGTGACAAGCTAAAACAGAAATTGTTTATACAATCGCAGGTTACAATATGGTCATGCTACTTAGTATTTGGTAGTGGCCATATATTATCAAGGGCTTCACTATTGAGTTTTATGTATTATTCTACTGACTGTATTTTCATATACTATTTTTCGAATTTTCTTATTTTTGGACAATTTCCGGATTATCGAGAAAAGTTTTAATGTAATTTTACAATTTGGTCCCCGATTTTGATTTCCAGATCCGGAATGCGGATTTCTTGATTAACGGTGCAAATTAATGTTTAGGAATTTTGTTTGTTTGTTATATATATATATATATATATATATATATATATATATATATATATATATATATAGGTTACATGGCAATTTTAATTTTCCTAATGTGTAAGGCACTATATTGCATATTCTCTCTTTCTCCTGCCCTCCCTTTCTCTTCTCTTTCTTCTGCCCTCCCTTTCTCTTATCTTTCTCCTACCCTCCCTTTCTCTTCTCTTTCTCCTGTCCTCCCTTTCTCTTTTTCTCCTGCCCTCCCTTTCTCTTCTCTTTCTCCTGCCCTCCATTTCTCTTATCTTTCTCCTGACCTCCATTTCTCTTATCTTTCTCCTGCCCTCCATTTCTCTTATCTTTTTCTTGCCCACTCTTTCTATTGCTCTCTTTCTCTTGCCCTATTTTTCTCTCTCTTACTTACACAACCTACACAGCAATGCACAGGTACTCTCTGACTCTTGCAACATCAACTGGACTGTCTCTCACTCAGCTATGATACATCGTGCTAACTATCTGTAGTGCTGATACAGTGGCTGGCATGGTAGAATAAATAGATCACTCAATAACAATACTGTTTACTGTTTAAGGGTTACTGTAAAGGCCACAGTCCTACTGTTAATTAATAGATTCTGAATAACAACAAGCAGCCACAGACATCATTTATTTGTCATTATTACTTGAAAAAAACAAAAATAACAATGTGGTAGGAAGAACATGCATTGATTTTCAACTGAGAAAAAAATTAGGCCATACACCTTGAAAAGGAGAAGCTCAAAGTTCTTCCTGTATAATAAATAATATTCATTGTAAGTGGTAATTATTTATTTTGTTCCTTACTGACCTACTAATTAGTTTGTAAAAGATTGTAACCACAATTTGATACTGGACATATAATACACTTCAGTAGGTATGTCATATTTTAAAGTTTACTTCACCTGTACTCAGGATAAATAACAAAACAATATATAATGTGAAGTTAGGAAGAGGGATGATGATAAGGTAAAACAATTGTTTCCTGTATGATAATATCAATAATGATCAGGATGACAACAAGTAATAAGTGTAATATGGTAATACCTTCGCCAAAAACAACTTTCTGCAATATTAACAGCAATAGAATTTTTTTTCTTCCTGTTTCTTCTATTTGATGCCTCAATTGTACGTTTACTCAAAATGAAGACATTTTTTTGTTTTTCATAAGAGGTTACATCAAGCACTGACCTAAAAAACAATGCATTGTTTATTTGACATCTTAATTAATTATTTATTCTATTCGGAAGCCATTTGAATTGAACTTTGCTACTTAATTCAAATATGAAACATCAAAATATGAGGCTTAAGAGCAAATAACAAAAGTCCTTTGCCACCTATGACCATTTATTCCATTGAACTGATGAGCTTTGAAACCAATTATCGGACATTCTAAGCCAGAAGAAGAGAAGTTTTTATATCTTGGAGAAGTTTTGAAATCAAGGTTTTCAAGATGGCTATTATTGTGGGCATATTGAAGTCAGATTGGCACCACATTTACAACCAACTAGACACACAAGGGGTCTCACATTTACAACCAAATAGACGTCACATAAGTCTCACAATAACAACCAACTAGACATCACAAGGAGTCTCACATTAACAACCAACTAGACATCACAAGGTGTCTCACATTTACAACCAACTAAACATCACAAGGAGTCCCACAGTGAAAGTCCCATTCTGATCTGACCATTCATTCAAGTGCAGTGATAGCAAGAATTTCAAGATGACCTTAATGGTGGTCAATAATGAAAGTCTGAGAAGAACCAAGTTGTTTAGTAAAATCCCCTTTTGAAAGAGCAATAATAACTAAATTTTCCAGACAGGTGCTGTCATGACCATGCAACCTGCATCATTTTCATTTAGGATCATATGACATCATATAGAAGTAATATGATGAAAAACCTTATGTCAATATGACGTTTTGTTCAGGAGGAGCAGTGATAAAATTTTCAAGATGGCTGCAGTGGTGGCCATATTGGATAATATATTTGCACTGTTTTCATTTAAGACTAACTAGATTTCATATGCAGTCTTTTAATGAAAACCCCCCATTTTGTTATGACCATCCATTTTGGAGGAGTAGCATGACAAACTAGAGATGAATATGGGCGGAATGCTTCACGGTAATCCTCCAAGTAGTTTAGGACAATGGACAACAGATTTTCCCATACGTTATTCAGGTCAATAACCTGTACAGTTAAAAATAAGAAACAATGATAAAACAACACCATACTCTTACTTCTATATGATTTTAATCACTTTTTTTTCTTTGTGACAAATTTAGCGTTATGTTTTGGCATTTTTCTGCCACATGTCAATATTCTCATTGGAACAATCAAACATTTCATGAATCTGAAGAAAAATATATAATTCTATGTACCAAAAAGTACAATACATGTATTAATACTTTTTATGTAAAGCTGGTTATGTTTTACTTTCTAAAAACAGTTTACTGTTCTAAATTGGTGAATGAATATAGTTTTAAAACATTCAATCAATGGCAGAGCATCAAATACAATTCATATACAATATACAATAAAAATTGTCATCATCATCATCACCATATTAACCAATGATTTTTTAACAGTAGTATTCCTATTAGATTAGAACCAATCAGGTGCCATCAAGAACTACCATAGCACAGTGCCATTTACTGGAACTACCATGGCACAGTGCCATTTACCTGCACATTTTTAAAATCAAACATTTGGGGAAAACTCAACAACTGAAGAGGCATGTTGAAAAATAAAATTCACTAATATGAAATGGTTCTAGGTCCTTTGAGGCTCCTCATGTTTCTTACAGGCTTACAAACATATCTCCAATGTATGCTAAGCCTGTACATCTTGAAGCTAACAAATCAATAGTTCAAGACATCAACACTATTACTGGACTTGGACACATGGCAGATTTCAACATGACACGTGTCAGTAACATGTGATCATTACACCAAAACGATATCATTATGAAACTGGTCCAACTTATTAGCTAATGTTAGCACAATGTAGACTCATAAAATCAGTGGGGCCTGAAATGGTCATCTTAAAACCTAATTTGAAACTAGGGTCACATTTGGAATCCATGCAACAAAAAACCAAAAAAGGGTTACAATGGAAGAATGGTCCAAGAAAGAAAGAAAATAAGGGCCACAATGGAAATCCAAGCAAAAATATAAAAAGGATCACAATGGAAATCCAAGGAAAAAAAACACAAAAAAAGGGTCACATTTGGAATCCAAGCAAAAAAAAACAATGAAAAAAGGATCACAATGGGAATGAAAGCAAAAAAAGCAATAAAAAAGGGTCACAATGGGAATCCAAGCATAAAACAAAGGGCCACAATGGGGATCCAAGCAAAACAAAAACAAAAAAGGGTCACAATGGGATGGGAATCCAAGCACAAAACAAAAGGGTCACAATGGGACAGGAATCCAAGCATAAAACAAAAGGGTCACAATGGGATGGGAATGCATGCTTAAAACAAATGGGTCACAATGGGAATCCAAGCATGGAGCAAAAGGGTCACAATAGGAATCCAAGCATAAAACAAAAGGGTCACAATGGGAATCCAAGTAAAAATCAAAAGGGTCACAATGGGAATCCAAGCAACAAAAAAAAAAACAATAAAAAAGGGTCACATTTGCAATCTAAGCAAAAAAACAATAAAAAAGGGTCACAATGGAAATGAAAGCAAAAAAACATTAAGAAAGGGTCTCAATGGGAATCCAAGCATAAAACAAAGGACCACAATGGGAATCCAAGCAAAACAAAAACAAAAAAAAATGTCACAATGGGATGGGACTCCAAGCACAAAACAAAAGAGTCACAATGGGACAGGAATCCAAGCATAAAACAAAAGGGTCACAATTGGATGGGAATCCAAGCATAAAACAAAAGGGTCACAATGGGAATCCAAGCATGAAACAAAAGGGTCACAATGGGAATCCAAGCATAAAACAAAAGGGTCACAATGGGAATCCAAACAACAAAAAAAACCAATAAAAAAGGGTCACATTTGGAATCCAAGCAAAAAAACAATAAAAAAGGGTCACAATGGGAATAAAAGCAAAAGAGCAATAAAAAAGGGTCACAATGGGAATCCAAGCATAAAACAAAGGGCCACAATGGGAATCCATGCAAAACAAAAACAAAAAAATGTCACAATGGGATGTTAATCCAAGCACAAAACAAAAGGGTCACAATGGGACAGGAATCCAAGCATAAAACAAAAGGGTCACAATAGGATGGGAATCCAAGCATAAAACAAAAGGGTCACAATCGGATGGGAATCCAAGCACAAAACAAAAGGGTCACAATGGGATGGGAATCCAAGCATAAAACAAAAGGGTCACAATGGGATGGGAATCCATGCATAAAACAATAGGGTAACAATGGGAATCCAAGCATGAAACAAAAGGGTCACAATGGGAATCCAAGCATAAAACAAAAGGGTCACAATGGGAATCCAAGTATAAAACAAAAGGGTTACAATGGGAATCCAAGCAAAAAGAAATCAATAAAAAAGGGTCACATTTGGAATCCAAGCAAAAAAACAATAAAAAAAGGTCACAATGGGAATCCAAGCATAAAACAAAGGGCCACAATGGGAATCCAAGCAAAAAAAAACAAAAAAGGGTCACAATGGGATGGGAATCCAAGCACAAAACAAAAGGGTCACAATGGGACAGGAATCCAAGCATAAAACAAAAGGGTCACAATTGGATGGGAATCCAGGCATAAAACAAAAGGGTCACAATGGGATGGGAATCCAAGCATAAAACAAAAGGGTCACAATGGGATGGGAATCAAAGTACAAAACAAAAGGGTCACAATGAGATGGGGATCCAAGCATAAAACAAAAGGGTTACAATGGGATGGGAATCCAAGCACAAAACAAAAGGGTCACAATGTAATGGGAATCCAAGCATGAAACAAAAGGGTCACAATGGGACAGGAATCCAAGCATAAAACAATTGGGTCACAACTGGATGGGAATCCAAGCATAAAACAAAAGGGTCACAATGGGAATCCAATCATAAAATAAATGGGTCACAATGGGATGGGAATCCATGCACAAAACAAAAGGGTCACAGTGGGACGGGAATCCACACATAAAACAAAAGGGTCACAATGGGATGGGAATCCAAGCATAAAACAAAAGGGTCACAATGAGAATTCAAGCATGAAACAAAAGGGTCACAATGGGAATCCAAACAAAAAAAAACAATAAAAAAAGGGTCACATTTGGAATCCAAGCAAAAAAACAATAAAAAAGGGTCACAATGGGAATGAAAGCAAAAGAGCAATAAAAAAGGGTCACAATGGGAATCCAAGCATAAAACAAAGGGCCACAATGGGAATCCATGCAAAACAAAAATAAAAAAATGTCACAATGGGATGTTAATCCAAGCACAAAACAAAAGGGTCACAATGGGACAGGAATCCAAGCATAAAACAAAAGGGTCACAATTGGATGGGAATCCAAGCACAAAACAAAAGGGTCACAATGGGACGGGAATCCAAGCAAAAAACAAAAGGGTCACAATGGGATGGGAATCCAAGCATAAAACAAAAGGGTCACAATGGGAATCAAAGCATGAAACAAAAGGGTCACAATGGGAATCCAAGCATAAAACAAAAGGGTCACAATGGGAATCCAAGTATAAAACAAAAGGGTTACAATGGGAATCCAAGCAAAAAGAAATCAATAAAAAAGGGTCACATTTGGAATCCAAGCAAAAAAAACAATTAAAAAAAAGGGTCACAATGGGAATGAAAGCAAAAAAGCAATAAAAAAGGTCACAATGGGAATCCAAGCATAAAACAAAGGGCCACAATGGGAATCCATGCAAAACAAAAACAAAAAAATGTCACAATGGGATGTTAATCCAAGCACAAAACAAAAGGGTCACAATGGGACAGGAATCCAAGCATAAAACAAAAGGGTCACAATAGGATGGGAATCCAAGCATAAAACAAAAGGGTCACAATCGGATGGGAATCCAAGCACAAAACAAAAGGGTCACAATGGGATGGGAATCCAAGCATAAAACAAAAGGGTCACAATGGGATGGGAATCCATGCATAAAACAATAGGGTAACAATGGGAATCCAAGCATGAAACAAAAGGGTCACAATGGGAATCCAAGCATAAAACAAAAGGGTCACAATGGGAATCCAAGTATAAAACAAAAGGGTTACAATGGGAATCCAAGCAAAAAGAAATCAATAAAAAAGGGTCACATTTGGAATCCAAGCAAAAAAACAATAAAAAAAGGTCACAATGGGAATCCAAGCATAAAACAAAGGGCCACAATGGGAATCCAAGCAAAAAAAAACAAAAAAGGGTCACAATGGGATGGGAATCCAAGCACAAAACAAAAGGGTCACAATGGGACAGGAATCCAAGCATAAAACAAAAGGGTCACAATTGGATGGGAATCCAGGCATAAAACAAAAGGGTCACAATGGGATGGGAATCCAAGCATAAAACAAAAGGGTCACAATGGGATGGGAATCAAAGTACAAAACAAAAGGGTCACAATGAGATGGGGATCCAAGCATAAAACAAAAGGGTTACAATGGGATGGGAATCCAAGCACAAAACAAAAGGGTCACAATGTAATGGGAATCCAAGCATGAAACAAAAGGGTCACAATGGGACAGGAATCCAAGCATAAAACAATTGGGTCACAACTGGATGGGAATCCAAGCATAAAACAAAAGGGTCACAATGGGAATCCAATCATAAAATAAATGGGTCACAATGGGATGGGAATCCATGCACAAAACAAAAGGGTCACAGTGGGACGGGAATCCACACATAAAACAAAAGGGTCACAATGGGATGGGAATCCAAGCATAAAACAAAAGGGTCACAATGAGAATTCAAGCATGAAACAAAAGGGTCACAATGGGAATCCAAACAAAAAAAAACAATAAAAAAAGGGTCACATTTGGAATCCAAGCAAAAAAACAATAAAAAAGGGTCACAATGGGAATGAAAGCAAAAGAGCAATAAAAAAGGGTCACAATGGGAATCCAAGCATAAAACAAAGGGCCACAATGGGAATCCATGCAAAACAAAAATAAAAAAATGTCACAATGGGATGTTAATCCAAGCACAAAACAAAAGGGTCACAATGGGACAGGAATCCAAGCATAAAACAAAAGGGTCACAATTGGATGGGAATCCAAGCACAAAACAAAAGGGTCACAATGGGACGGGAATCCAAGCAAAAAACAAAAGGGTCACAATGGGATGGGAATCCAAGCATAAAACAAAAGGGTCACAATGGGAATCAAAGCATGAAACAAAAGGGTCACAATGGGAATCCAAGCATAAAACAAAAGGGTCACAATGGGAATCCAAGTATAAAACAAAAGGGTTACAATGGGAATCCAAGCAAAAAGAAATCAATAAAAAAGGGTCACATTTGGAATCCAAGCAAAAAAAACAATTAAAAAAAAGGGTCACAATGGGAATGAAAGCAAAAAAGCAATAAAAAAGGTCACAATGGGAATCCAAGCATAAAACAAAGGGCCACAATGGGAATCCAAGCAAAACAAAAACAAAAAAGGGTCACAATGGGATGGGAATCCAAGCACAAAACAAAAGGGTCACAATGGGACAGGAATCCAAGCATAAAACAAAAGGTTCACAATGGGATGGGAATCCAAAAACAAAACAAAAGGGTCACAATGGGAACCCAAGTATAAAACAAAAGCGTCAAAATGGGAATCCAAGCAAAACAAAAACAAAAAAGGGTCACAATGGGAATACAAGCATAAAACAGAAGGGTCACAATTGGAAATCCAAGCAAAAATACGCCCCCCCCAAAAAAAAAAACAACAACAGAATCAAGATAAGAAAAATATACAGACAGAACTGCATTATAGTGGGTATGATAAAAAAAATTATTATTAAATAAGTATTTTGAGAAGGAAAAAAAGATATACACTATGTTTGATGTTTCTTTCACCTGTATTGGTAACATTGGTATTATTCTGGTCTTGAGGTCCACCATGTTTATATCTGGAATCTCATTATCATGAGCAAAAGTTGTACTTTATAAAGTCTTCCTATAACATTTGTCACTCAAAATAATGTTGAGAAAAGCATGCAATTTACAGTTAACCCACATAACATACATGCTAATGACAAGAGAAAAAGAGGCAGTATGCAAATAAAATCAAAGAAAGTACATCTAAAATAGTCCATGAGTTACAATGCTATGGTCTTAAACTAAGTAACAAAAAATGCAAAACCAACAAGTTTTTGTAAAATTCAACAAATACACAACTAATCAAATAATTTAATTCTCTAATTAATAAAATGAAAAACTTAAAGAGAATTTTTACAGCATTATGAATTAAAAAATCCCAAAACAATCCTAAAACTTCTATTCCAAGTCCAAACAGATAATAATAATAATAATGAGGTTTTTTTTTATAGCACCTAATCTCTAGAAAATCAAAGAACTTTACAACATTTGACAACAACCTATAACATAAAAATCATACACAATGATATGATATAAAAAATATAAAAAAACGAAATTAGAAGAAAAAAAAATGCTGAAAATATTTACGGTAGGAAACATTATTAGGTCTATAAGTTTGTTCTTGCAATCACAATATGTGAGTTTTAAGAGCACTCTTGAATGGGATCACTGTGTCTAAGTTCAGTGGGCAAATTTTCAATGTTGCTGGGCCCTGGTATGCAAAAGAATGTTGTCCTTATGACTTCTGTTCATAGTGGGAATAATGAGTATACAATTGTCAGAAGATGAGTGTAAGTATCTTGCTGGTGTATACACATAGGTGAAGTCATATAGGTATATTGGACTGGAGTCCATCAGTGAAACATAGCACAGAGAATAAATTTTGTATTTGATTCTGAATCAAATGAAAAGCTAGTGTAGGGTACAGAGCAGCGGGAAGTTGTGCTCTGATTGTGGCACTCTAAAGATGATCCGAGCTACTGTGTTTGAACTGTGTGAAGTTTCTGGAGTAGATATTGAGACAAACCAGACTTAATTGAGTTACAATAGTCCAGTCGTGAAAATACTAATGAAAATACAAATGTTTTTTTATGTGGCATCAACTGAAAGATATTTGCAAATGGAGCTGATGCATCTCAGCTCAAGATATGCAGCCTTGCATATGTTCATGACATGTTGCTGCAATGTGAGAGTACTGTCTAGAGTCTAGAGTAACATCTAGGTTTCGTACTGACTTGTTACATGTCATCCATGATTTCACATCAGGATTGCACCTCTCTACTCCATGTATGGTAGCATCAACTTTAGTTGGGTGGCTAGACTTGAATATTTGGGTGTCATCAGCATACAATTGGTGAGACACTGAGTGATGATCTATGACACTTGTGTCAAATGCTGCAGACAAATCAAGGAGAGTAAGGACTAATCTTTCCAGGTGCAATATAGAGACAGTACACTGCTAAAAAGACTGAATTCAGATGAGATACAAGTTGAGTTAGAACAACATTTTCTAAGATTTTTAAAAATAAAAATGGGGATATTAGAACCTATAAATTGTTGTGGTCGAGTGTTGGTTTCTTCAGCAGAGTCTTTACAATGGCAGTTTTGAAAAATGATGGGAAATCCCTGGATTACAAAGAGATACATGTATTAATAATATCAGTTAGTGAAGGCAATATTCAATCTAAGCACTCACACAGCAGTGATGTTGGAATTGGATCAAGTTCACATGACTTTTGTGCACTCTTCATCACAATTTTATGTACTAAATCCATAGAGACAGGTTAAAAATGCTGCTAACGGTTGCTACTGAAATTCTGTGCCACAACTGTATAGTGATGATGAGTCAATTGAAATTTTGTTGTCAAGCTTATCTTTAATGGTTTGTACTTTGTCACGGAAGAAATACAGGTGCAGTAAGGTCGACTGGAAAGAAGGTAGTTGGTAGTGGTGTACATTTGTTCCTTGACATCAGCTTGTTGGTAATCTCAAAGAGCTCTTTACAGCTGGAACTTGTCATGATCTTAGTACTGTAGTGAGCTGATCTCGCTGCATGGACTATGTTTCTTATGTTCTTCTTAGCAGCTTATGAATTGTCTGGATGAAAGTCAAGCCTCTCAGCTTTACGGCAGTCTCTTTTGGCAGTTCTAAGCTGGTTCTAAACACTGCTATACCACAGATAACACTTTTGAATTGATCCTCCATGCATGGTGACTGGGGCAAGTTTTTCAAGCAATGAACACATGTAGTTATCTAGTTGTTCTGCTGAAGAAGGTAAGCAAAGTTGTTAGGTTTGCTTGGATGTCATGCATTAGTTTGGTTCTATTTATTATACACAGGTTCCTCTTAGTAGCAAATAAAGGTGGAAGGTTAGGGACTGGTATGTCAAAATGCCATATAATCGAGAGGTGATCTGATGCAAGTTCATAGGATACCAGGGAGGACCATAGAATATTATCATTGGGTCTATGAAGAATCCAGTCTAAAATGTGACCATGTTTATGGGTGGGATGGTTATCTGACTGTTTGAGGTATTAAACATTAAATCTAGGAGTTTTAATATGGGTTTCCAGGACTGTTAAAGTTAAAAGTTTAAATCTGCAAGAATAATCACACTGCCACCTATGGAATTTCCTTACTCCATGAGATTTGGAAACTGCTCCAAAATAAAAGATTTTATCAGCTTTCTTTTTCTACTAGGAGGAGGGCAGTAGAGGCAGAAAAAAATGGACTGATCTTTGTTCCAAGGTGTGGTTTGGACTAGTGCAAACGATGTGTCGTAGAAAAATGAAGGTTGTGGTGTAGTTAAGATGTTTGATCATGGAGTTCTTTGTGATAACAGCAATTCCATCTCTGTGAGAGTGGCGGGGGAACAACTTGATGGAGTAACAGGTAGGGGTTAGATCTATACACTTGGGGTCATTGCCTGATATTTATAGCCATGTTTCTGTCTGGAAAAAGACATCAATATTCTGTTTGTTGATCAAACTAACTATTTCCGTGCACGTTTCTGGTGATCCTACTGACTGGGCATTGAATAATGCAATACGCAGTGGTATATCTTTGATATTTGACATAAAGATTGTCGATTTGATAGGGATTTGAATCAGGTTATCTAAATTAACGGCCAAATTATAAAATTGTTGAGCCAGAAAGGGAAAAGGGGAGATAACTGGAATTATTCCTCCTATTCTCGCAAGTCAGCTTTGAAACCACATTTCTTTTATGCTTCCATCTACATTTAAGTAATGATGAATGTAGTCCCTGTTTGTTTAGTCTAGAACACAATGTAGTGTGGAGACTGAGGGAGTGGTCATTTAAAGCCATTAATGAGGGTTCATCATAGCATAAACAGGTTGACTGGTGATCACAAAATGCAAGTTTTCCAACAACAAAGGATGTTATAGCAGTGGAGAAAGACCGCTGAGAAAAATTCTAATTGTTCTCATTTCCAAAACAAGGAGATGAAGAAACATATACGAACCGAACAGCCAATGCATGATGAACAAAATAACATAGACAAAAACAGACAAACAAGCTAATATATCATGAAAAATGGCACAAAGATCAGAACAGCTGCTTCAAGCCAGTAAGCTATAGTGGCCATCTTGTATAATGATTAAAGATAAAATGAATTGAAAGTCATGATGTGCTGATGTACCAAAAATTTTGAATGTGCCGACATATCACTAGTTTTGCTGTATCACAAGGATATCATCCAGAATGTTTTTGAATGAATTCACAGTAATCAAAAATAGTGTTTTGGTCCTATATTTCATTGAGTACTTTGTAGTTATCACTAAGATAATTAAAATTGATTCCACAAAAACTGATGTTCAGATTAGAATGAATAATCTTGTTGATCTCAACTTTTATATACTTGCCCACTTTACCAATGTCACAATAACTTTTATATACTTGCTCACTTTACCAATGTCACAATAACATTTTACATACTTGCATACTTTACCAATGTCACAATAACCTTTATATACTTGCCCACTTTACCAATGTCACAATAACCTTTATTCACTTGCCCACTTTACCAATGTCACAATAACCTTTATATACTTGCACACTTTACCAATGTCACAATAACCTTTATATACCTGCCCACTTTACCAATGTCACAAAAACCTTATATACTTGCCAACTTTACCTATGTCACAATAACCTTTATTTACTTGCCCACTTTACCAATCTCACAATAACCTTTATATACTTGCCCACTTTACTAATGTCACAAAAACCTTTATATACTTGCCCACTTTACCAATCTCACAAAAACCTTTATATACTTGCCCAAATTACCAATGTCACAAAAACCTTCATATACTTGCCCAAATTATCAATATCACAATAACCTTTATTTACTTGCCCACTTTACCTGTCACAATAACCTTCATATACTTGCCCACTTTACCTATGTCACAATAACTTTTATATACTTGCCAACTTTACCAATGTCACAATAACTTCTATATACTTGGCCACTTTACCTATGTCACAATAACCTTTATATACTTACCCACTTTACCGATGTCACAATAATTTTTATATACTTGCCCACTTTACCTGTCACAATAACCTTAATATACTTGCCCACTTTACCAATGTCACAATAACCTTTATATACTTGCCCACTTTACCAATGTCACAATAACCTTTATATACTTGCCCACTTTACCAATGTCACAATAACTTTTATATACTTGCTCACTTTACCAATGTCACAATAACATTTTACATACTTGCATACTTTACCAATGTCACAATAACCTTTATATACTTGCCCACTTTACCAATGTCACAATAACCTTTATTCACTTGCCCACTTTACCAATGTCACAATAACCTTTATATACTTGCACACATTACCAATGTCACAATAACTTTTATATACTTGCCCACCTTACCAATGTCACAATAACCTTTATATACTTGCCCACTTTACCAATGACACAATAACCTTTATATACTTGCCCACTTTACCAATGTCACAATAACCTTTATATACTTGTCCAAATTATCAATATCACAATAACCTTTATTTACTTGCCCACTTTACCAATGTCACAATAACCTTTATTTACTTGCCCACTTAACCAATGTCACAATAACTTTTATATACTTTACCACTTTACCTATGTCACAATAACCTTTAATTAAAAAAACTCAATAATCTTTTTAAAAAAATTAACCCAAACTGTAAACAAAATTTGTTTATAAAATCTTCTATGGCCATAATAAAGGCTGGATATTAAACTCTAACCCAAGTAAACAATTAATTTACAGCTTCTTAACAAGAAAAAATATATGAGAAGTCAGACAGGCGTTAACCTTTAATTACATAGGTCAAGCACACAATGCAAATTAAATATTAATATAATATATTAATATAATAAAGTTTTCTTGCTCACTTTAGTCATATAGAAATATGTTATGACTCTATGGTCTAAAACTAAATAGCAGAAAACAGTAAAAAATCTAGTTTTCTAAATTTATTTCTCCAGAATAGAACATTTTTAAAACATTTAAAAAGAACTGACAGTATTTTGAATTAAATCACAAAGAGTGATAAAGTGCTATCAAAAGTTTAAAAAAAAGTACAGTATAGAGTATTCTGAATGTATTACAGTAATGTTTTAAATTAATTCTAATTTTGAACATGCTGATGTACCATTAGCTTGGAATAGTATTGATGTGTTAACAGTCTTGATCTATCACAATGATATAATCCAAAATATCCTTGAATCAATTCACTAAAATCCCAAAATAATGATTTAATCTGAAATTTTATTGATCACTTTGTAATTCGACTGTGTATGTCAATATATAATTCCCCTCAAAATTAACTCAAATACAGTTTAACATTTATTCCACTAAGACTGATTTTAAGATACAGAATAATTAATTCTAACAAACAAAATTTGTATGAAAAGCTAAGACACAGTAGCAGAACCAGAATGAGGGTAATTTTCCCATCAAAATTCATAAACATCTTGCTTCTAGAACATTTGTAATTTCCTACAAAAATTCTTTTTGGTATCTTTCTTGACAAATATTTTAGAAACTGTCCCTGAAGGTCTTATCATTTTTATATTTAAAAAAAAGGTTTTATTTAGCCTCTGAAAGGTCTAGTTCAATGTCAATTCATATGGTCAACATTGTTACTATTGGAGCCACTTATCATGTTAATCTCATTGTAGATCACTCTTTTTTTCATTCAGGGAAGCAATAAATTTGGTAAGGATATGTTTCTCAATGCCCATTTTATATTTCTTTAATCTTCCCTTAAAGTTAAGGCATCATTGCATTAATACATCCTTGTACGTCACTCAAACATATTCTGATACCTATGATCAACCACCAACCAAATCCATGGCTGGCAAAGGTCTGAGCACTGGATAATTTACACATGCCCCTTCAGGCCTAATGTTTGTCATCAATCTGATTACCACTATGTATCATATATATATTCCAATCATCACAACTTAAAACATTTGTCAAACAATTTTTTATTACATTTTCATTACACTTGATAAGATTACAACTAATTTGCAACTGATTAGTGCCAACATAAAATATTTTTGTTTGATCTATGTTAATGATTTAGGTAAGTTTATATCTGCTCAAGGGGTTGGATCAATTTCATTTGACGCTAAAATCCCACATAATCATGCCATATACTTTCCATTCACATTTTAAGGCAGAGTAGATTTGTGAACCATACAAAGTGCCAATTAAGCCAGTACATTTAATCTTTATGTTTCTGTATTCAAATTTAAATAGAAAAATGTGAATAAGTAAAGACACTCCTGAATCCAATTAGAGTAACTGGAGAATGATTATAAAATCTTGATAATTTATAAAGGTTGCATCAAGCCTGGACTTGGAATCATGCAGAAAGTTTGTGCATGCATATTTTGTGTGTGCTTATTTAAGAAGATAATATGTTAAACATGCACAAGTTTATTACTAACCTGTGGCAAGCTTGTTACTAACTTAAGGCAAGATTATTACTAACTTGTGGAAAGCTTATTACTAACTTGTGGCAAGTGTTTGTTACTAACTTATGGCAAGTGTTTGTTACTAACTTATGGCAAGTGTTTGTTACTAACTTATGGCAAGCTTGTTACTAACTTATGGCAAGTTTATTACTAACTTGTGGAAAGTTTATTACTAACTTATGGCAAGTGTTTGTTACTAACTTATGGCAAGTGTTTGTTACTAACTTATGGCAAGCTTGTTACTAACTTAAGGCAAGATTATTACTAACTTGTGGAAAGCTTATTACTAACTTGTGGCAAGTGTTTGTTACTAACTTATGGCAAGTGTTTGTTACTAACTTATGGAAAGCTTGTTACTAACTTATGGCAAGTTTATTACTAACTTGTGGAAAGTTTATTACTAACTTATGGCAAGTGTTTGTTACTAACTTATGGCAAGTGTTTGTTACTAACTTATGGCAAGTGTTTGTTACTATCTTATGGCAAGCTTGTTACTAACTTAAGGCAAGATTATTACTAACTTGTGGAAAGCTTGTTACTAACTTATGGCAAGTGTTTGTTACTAACTTATGGCAAGTGTTTGTTACTAACTTATGGCAAATGTTTGTTACTAACTTATGGCAAGCTTGTTACTAACTTATGGCAAGTTTATTACTAACCTGTGGCAAGCTTGTTACTAACTTATGGCAAACTTGTTACTAACTTATGGCAAGTGTTTGTTACTAACTTATGGCAAGTGTTTGTTACTAACTTATGGCCAGCTTATTACTAACCTGTGGCAAGCTTGTTACTAACTTATGGCAAACTTGTTACTAACTTATGGCAAGTTTATTATTAACTTGTGGAAAGCTTGTTACTAACTTATGGCAAGTGTTTGTTACTAACTTATGGCAAGTGTTTGTTACTAACTTATGGCAAGCTTATTACTAATTTGTGGCAAGCTTGTTACTAACTTATGGCAAGCTTGTTACTAACTTAAGGCAAGATTATTACTAACTTGTGGAAAGCTTGTTACTAACTTATGGCAAGTGTTTGTTACTAACTTATGGCAAACTTATTACTAATTTGTGGCAAGCTTGTTACTAACTTATGGCAAGTTTATTACTAACCTGTGGCAAGCTTATTACTAACCTGTGGCAAGCTTGTTACTAACTTATGGCAAGTTATTACTAACCTGTGGCAAGCTTATTACTAACCTGTGGCAAGCTTGTTACTAACTTATGGCAAGCTTGTTACTAACTGATGGCAAGTTTATTACTAACCTGTGGAAAGCTTATTACTAACTTATGGCAAGCTTGTTACTAACATACCTATTTAATATTAGATCTCACATCTGATACAACCGTTCAATTCGTAACTCCATATGACAAGTCCATATTTGAACTACTCATTGCCTTCTTTGATTTGATATTCATGTGCATATATTTTTTATTCATACAATAAAGCTAAAAATATCATACAAATATGGGCAAGTAAGAAACACAAAATCACATTAATAAATCCATACAAATGAAAATGTTTAAGAAAAGTGACATCATGTCTAAACCTTAGGGCCAATAAAAAGAAATTAACATTGAAGTTTGAATGGCTAATATCATGCAGCAGTTTAGTTCTTTGAATCTGCATTGGGCAATCAGAGGAATATGGCAGATGCTGTTATGAGGGAAAGAATTCATTTGATATGACTAAAGAATACGCCTTGGCCTCAGTGTATCCGTACAACATATCAAACTCTGCCAAAATAAAAACATATGCAGATTTGTGTATTTATAATTCCCATTAGCTTTAAACCACTTTAATCAGACATAAGGTAATGCAGAAAAGCCAATTCTTACATTGTGTGTAAAGAATACAGCAGTCTCCAATGACACTGAATCCATCAAATCCACAATCCAAATGGACAACAAAAGACTCAAATAATATTGGTTAAAATGTCAACTTCCACAAGATGAGTGGTCAATCTTTAAACATAACTTCCAACAGTCCTGAATAACTTCCAACCTGCCTTGCAAATAGTCATCACACTCCTGAGAAACTGAATAATGCAATTAGGGTATTATCAGACACCTACTACAATATATGGATGCATATTAACTGGAGGTAACTGAAAGATTATTCCTTGAAAAGGTGTCAATATGCAGTCAAAGCCTTTTATGAAGTTCCTTGTGTCACTTAATTTTTTTGCATCCTTTAATAGTTTGCACACCATCTAGTTATAAAAATAATAATTAAGTAGCATATTTTCTCATAGAGAACACTACATATTTTGTTTTTCAAATCCTTTAAATTTTCATACATAAAAGATCTTCTAAGATTTATATTTGCAAACATGAGATCAAAATATTGCCATCTTGCTTTATTAAAAAATGCATTGGAGATTAAAATCATTAAGGTGTGGATTTTGTTAATTTTGTATCATTGTATTATTATTTAACCTTGTATTCTTAGGTTTTAAAATTTGACAGGTTCTCATTTCAAACTGCTTTAAAATTGAAGTCCAATGATCAAAGTAAGATTTTGATAAGCAAATGTTAAAAAAGGTAATTAACTTAAGGGAAATTTCTTAACTGAGGTATCAAAAAAATTAAACTGGACATTAAATAATAAAATATTCACCATTTATAGTTATGCAGAAAGGTCAATGATAATTTCATTCTTTTATTATTTTCATTTCAAATAGCTCTGAAAAAATACTCTTATGTATATTTAATTAGCTTTGTTGGTTAGTCAAAAGTTTTAATTATTTGTTTTATTCATTATGGATAATTGTATTTTAAACTTTGAAATTATCCCAATCATGTTAATTTTCTACCTGACCTGAATCATTGATTTTGGTCTTGAAAACAATATGTATATCGCAATCTGAGTCCAGTCTATATTCCCCATGAAATGCTGGGTCTACCTGTTATTTATTACATTTTATATTATAATTTTAGTAACAGAACTTCAGATTATAAATAAAATTTTATCTTGGAAACATTTGAAACCTTTGAGAATGAAAGTTTTCATTAGGTAATAGCTTTTTCAGAAAATTCTAATTGTGACCTAAGGTCAAGTAAAGTACAATATAATCTTGTTTATCTATAAATTGTTGATTCATACTCCAAGATCTGAGCAGAACCAATTGTATTATTGTTGTGTTTAGGTTGGAATCTCTTTATTCAAATTATTTAATCCAAATTATTCTTCTCTGTAAATAAAGTGCTCAAATAAACATTATTGGAAAAGAGATTGGATTTATAGTGAAATTCAAATAAGGATACATTATTGGATTCTATTATTGTGATTCAACAAAAGACATTAGACATCGCATTTTTTGGACCATAATAGGCATATCAACACTTCCAGTATTGGATAAATTTCGGAATACCACTGAAGTTTATTCAGAACTTTAATCATTAGAACTTGTGTTAGAAATTCTAAAATTATTTGTGACTAAATTTACAATACCATTATTTCTTTTTCACATTGTTCACTCTGTATTCTAGGGAAATATATTATTTGTTGATTATGACAAAGCTTGTTGATTTTCACTCTTTTCAATTACTTAAAAGACCTAAGACTCATAATAATACCAATGCATGGTCTAGATACGCGTAATGTATTGTTTGCTGAGTATATGTGTGATATGATCCCCAATCAAAAACAACTATTTGTTACCATAGAAATAAAAACCTAGCCAAACTATATGTTAACCGCTAGTAAATTTGTAACTGAGGAATCAAATAATGAAACCGTAGATTAAGAAATAAAAGAATTGCTATTTATAATTGTGCAACATGGTCAATGTTTATTTCATTCTTCTTTAATTTTTTAACTAAGCATTTTAATGCTTTTTATTTTAATTGCAAAGTTTACATTTCAAACAGCTTTGAAAAAATACAGATGCATGACAGTGATGTCAAATGACCAATTTATTGTTTCTTGAGTATGCTTGATTTAATCCTTTATAAAAAAACATAACTATTTTTGCTGAATTAAAACTTACTGAATTATGTCTAATTTACCCTCATGTAAATTTTTAATTAGGGCATATATTAATGCTTCAGGATATCAAGAAATGGTGAAGTAATCATGATTTATAACTGTTCACAAGGGCCTTTGATCATCTTGAAAAGGCATTTGTTAACCGAGATGCTAAGCTCAATCCTAGATCGGAAATTCTTTGTTCTTTGTTCTTTTGTTGCTAAGAAAATGCCCTAATTTATAAGTTTTATCTATTACTGCCATTACAATATGTACTGCTGTTCATTAACAACTGAACAATTACCATTACTGTACATAATTCCTAAACAATTTCATTAACGAATGCTCTTTATTAAGTCAGTCACTGTAACAAAACAACACAAGCATCTTAGAATGAAATTGGAGGCCGTTTAATTATATTCGTAACCAGCAACAAAATATATTTCAATACATGCTAGAGTGATGGCCGATGACCATTGGTCTATAAGTCTTATTGTTTGATTATAGTATTACCAAATTATAAATAATTCTCATTTTCTATCATAAATGCAAAAAGTCAATTACTCTAGATTTGTTTCTAATACAAAATCAGTATAGTTTGTATGTTTTAAAACAAGAGTTGTGCGACCATTTTGCATTTTTTCATCAAATTAACATTTTCTTGAGAATATAATCTACAATGAGCCCAGCCAAGTCTTACCAAAGACTTTACAAAAATGGTACTAACATCTGCCTCATTTGGTGCTCAGTATTAAGAGGTTAGTGTTAGGCCTGGTCAGCCTGGTATCATGATAATGTGACTGGGTGGGATATCATGCTACATGTCTGCAGCATGATGCCCCAGTGCTAGACATCACTATAAACTGGCACACGGCAGAAATCGTAGCATTATGACTGAAAAATTGTTAAAGTTACGTTAAAAATCTAAATCACATACACATACATTGCACCTCTTTATAATTATCTTTATTGGAGTGTATTGTATTGTGATTGGATTATTGAGCTGAGAGCAATATTAGACAAAATTTGAACATTTATTTTCTATGATAGTACCATTTGGTCACTGACCATGTTTTGGTCAATACAGTCCTACCCGTTTATCTTGACATCCTCGGGTCCGAGGAAATATTGTCGACATAGGCGGATGTCAAGATAAGTGTTGGGGGGGGGGGGGGCTGAAAAAAGATAAAATTTAAAATTCGTCAGCAAAGGGTGAATAGCATTTACACTTTGAGAAAAAAATTGGAAATTTTGAGTACATGAGGACAGAATCAGTGTGAAATGCACTTGTATATTGACAAATTACATTTTGGTTACCTTTGTGTAATAAAATCCAAATAAAAATATTGCATTGATCACATCCTGATACAAACAACATTACGATATTCAACGTCGGCATTAACACGTGGTTGAGAAGTTGTCAGTTACATGCTTCATGTACATGTACTTAAATTTGCCTCAATTTTGGTCAGTCTGTTCCCATCTTATTGAGGCTACCAAGGGGATGGGGCTATTCACAGGGAAATGAAAAACTGTCAACAGTACATGTATTCTCCACAAATACTTTTGTATCCAACATTATAACAAACACTAAAGCGACTGCACCAACCACTTGTTGCAGCGAAGTTCTCCACACTAAGCATTTTCGATAATGCTTCACTGAACCGTTTAGATGCTTCCTCCACGTCTTCAAATGTAGCAGTCTTGCTTCTTCCTTTAGGGAGCGCAGTTACCTTCAACTTAGTCTTTCTTTATAGACTCTGCAGCTTTCATCCTTCCTGGACGTGTTATTTTTAAATGAAAAAATTTCACAGACCTCTTTGCGAGATGTTCATCCCTTAACTTCATTAACAGCCCGATATTTAGTTTCCAAAGACTGTAAATTTAATTTGCGTTTTACCCTTCTGTCAGTAGCCATCGTAAATGTAAATAGAGTTAAAAACGGAACTTTAACAGCGAAAATCACCGATCACTTTCAAAGGTCTTGGAAACACGTAATCCGTATTTTCACGCAATTTTTATATATGGGATTCAGAAAATCACGAATACAGGAGTCCTCTGTACGCATCAATTTCATTGGACGACAAATTTAAGGGCTTGCTAGTCCTGCTTCGACCACCTGTTGATTGGGAGATTGTGTTCATCAATTGATCCTTTTCGCTGTGCTGATATATTTACAATCAGAAAATTCAGTGGCTGAAAGACCCACAGATGTACATGCTGTCATTGTAAAAGTACATTTGAAGAACATGACCCACAAGCTAGGCGGCAAGATCAATGCCTTAACTAGCTGCAGAGTGGTGAGAAAATGTGCTGCTATGGGTTTGTTTGTTTTTTTATTCGACCACGACATTAAAGCCTGGTGGCAAGATCAACTAATTGTTGAACAAAGTATTGGTCTTAATTGGCAGCTTGTCAACATAAACGTTTTGAAAACAAAGGATTTGTTCAAGCTGGGACCAAGGGCTTCTGTCGACATATACATTTTTCTTTTATCTCGATGTCGACATAGGCATGACAATTTGATAGCAATAGTAGACCATGGGACCGGGACTTTGCTTTTTTGTCGACATAGGCGGCTTGTCGAGATAAGCGATGTCGATATAAACGGGTAGGACTGTACTACAAAATAATAATTATTTATTTTACATAAAATATTTAATAGTAGTCTGAAGAATAAAAAACTAAATAAAAACCTAATAAAAAACTAAATGTAAAAAGAAAACTTATGTTAAATTCAGATCTTAGAAAATTAAGGGAGCACTAGTTTTATCTTAACATTTTGTCAATAAGAAATATTGCAGAGTGCATTGTGAAAGTAAAACTTACTCTTTTCCCTTACAAAGTGACTGATAATTTGAGCCAGGTCTTGATTCTTCAGCAAGTCATGTACTGCCCCTGGGGCTGCAGGGATGAAAAGTGTTGCATATCTTGCAGCTTAAAGGAAAAAGAAAACACGTCATTATGATGCAAATCAATAGTAGTTATTAATAATTTTTCTATCAATGCACAACATTAATAATATCAGACATGAAGAATGATAATACAGTATCATGTAATAACATTATAGATCAGAAAAGTATAGGAATCAACTGGAAAAGATGTAGATGATATTAATAAAAGTTGTTTCATTTCATAGCGAAATGTGCACAATATTTTGATGAGGTATCATCATACACAGATGTCATCTTCACAGATGTCAAAAGTAAATGTACATGTAAATTCAGACTAATATTTAACACAAAAAATTAATAAGGTGTCAGAAGAGGCAACATGTGCCAGAAACTTTCAGGGCATTTAATAACTATGTGATGCCAAGGTAACTCAGTTAAGTTCATAATTGCATTAACGAAACTATCCAACCATGAAGAGCAATGAGGATACAATTACATGTAGTAAGCAACTGGTTCACAGGAAAAAGGTGTACTTTGTATTATACCAATAAATGAACAATGTATATTATCAGAGACTTAATAATCAACCAATAAATAACCTACTTAAAACCAGTCCCTGCAGATAAAACAACTAGTCATCCAGAAAACGCATACAGACACTTGCAAAAAAGGCTTTATAATTGACTAATACTTTTGACATCTGTGAAGTCATTGTATGATGATACCTCATCAAAATATTGTGCACATTATTAGCATTTAGGCTAATATCAAACCAGAAAGAAAGCAAGGAAAATTTAGCTGGTAAGTTAAAAATATTACCTATTAAAGACCGAATCTGTTTACGAAAAGCCAAATTAATGTACAGGATATCCAATAATAGTGCTCCTGAATATTTACAATTCCTATTCCAGTATAGGCTACCTGGTAATACACACCACCTGCGATCCATGTCTATAAAACAGTATAAAATTTCCAAACCAAATAAGGAATTATTCCAAAAAAGTTTCCAATACTCTGGAACTTTACTCTGGAATAGTATTCCAGTTGAGATTAGAAATGCCCAGTCTATTTCCATCTTCCAAACCCAATATATCCAGTGGCTTCTGAGATGCTGCTGAAATAAATAAATTCCTTACATGAGGGCCTCAAGGTAGATATAGATCTAAGCTAATTGTGTTACCCTCTTTAAATAAAGTCATTATTATTATTATTATTATTATTACTACTAAAATATCTAGGGACCCACAATTTATCATGACTTTGTATTCTTTAATGTGGATGAGATCATACGCATAAGAATTAATCCCAAATGAGAATATTAAGGTCTTGGGCAATAAATTATGGGTGACCGTTATTATTGATTAATCCTTTATTAATCCTTTACAGACCTTACAGGCATAACTCAATCATGAGAAAATACTCTCTGCTACTGATTTGACACAAATTAGGCTGGGTACCAGACACACAGCCTCACTCCCGCTCCACAATTTTTATGAGTTCAATGCCACCAATGTTTGAGCTGTATAAACGGTTTTACCTTTAGTGATATTTCAATATTTACCTTGACAAAATTAGATAAAGTATATTGCAGTAAAGAATGATGATGAAATCATACATGCTGTTGTTCCTCTGTCGATTCTACGAGGACCTCTCAGGTCATCTGAGGGTTGGAGGGATTGGTTCTGTTCTGTGCATGCGCGGGTGGCTGATGAGGCCAACCCTTGCATGGAATGTTCATTTGCATAAGGAACAGCAGATGAGTGGGACATCTCCAGGAGGGTAGATGGCACATGCTTGTCTGGCTTGCCTCTTCAGCTCTGCAGCTGCTGTCCTGCTAGATTTGCACCTGAAGCCTTTGTGCATGGAGAAATGCCAAGTGACTCGATCGCTTGCTGTTTGCTCCCAGGAATCAGGGGTTTGTGTTTAACACTTTGAATGCAGCTTTCAGATTGTCTTTGAAGCGTTTCATCTGACCTCCGTGGAATGGCTGTCCTTGCCATAGGAGAGTCTCTTAGGCAGCTGATGGTCTTGCATGCCTACAACATGTCCCACCCAGAATAGCTGGCACTACATCAGGATGGTGTGGATGCTGGGGAGACCTGCTTGGGCAAGTATCTCAGTGTCTTGAACATTTTCTTGCCACTTCATGTTGAGGATTTTCCTAAGACTTGTAGTGTGAAAGTGGTTCAGCTTCCTGGTATGGCCTTCGTACACCATATATGTTTTGCCATTGACAGTGATGTTGGTCTCAACATATTGCTTTCCAGGGACTGGCTGATGCAAGACTTCAGTCGAGGCCATTTTCTGGGATGTGACTGCTGCAAATACAACAGCTTCTTGGAAACCCTGGTGCGAGCTGAGTGCCAAGTGGGGACCAATGGTGGACGAGTTAGCAACGAAGGAGTACAACTGCTTAGCCAGACAGAGGTGTTAACCCTCCTAAGATACCCAAAACATAACAAAATGGTGAATATCACAAAGCACACCACTAAGGAACATTTGATGTCTTGTGTTTTTTTATATAACATTTTTCCATGGTTACAACAAAACTTGGATAAAAGATACTACTTGGGTCCTTCTGGTCTTCTTGATATTAAGAATTTACTGCAAATAAAGACAACAGGACAATTTTGAACATTGCTTCTTGATGCTGTGTAGTAGTAATATCAATACAACATAGTTTACCGGTGGCTCAATACAATCTACTCATCTGGCCATACTAACAATTGGAAGGCAGAAAAAGCTCATTTAATAAAATAAAAACCATAATCATAGAATGGTTTCTTGCCCAGAAAGACAAATAGATTAGAAAGTTAAAACTTTTTGAGGTCCATCAACACTTACGATCTACGGTTTCCAGGCCTATAGGTGTACTACTGGCTTTTGCCCTGAATTCATTGAACCATCTTCTGTTACTCTCATCCTGTTTCACATACTCTATATTTCTGCCCTGAAAGAAAACACAATCACAAACAGATAACACTGCTTTTAATCATGTGAATAGTTTATAATTAACTCTTCATCTGATGACCTAATTAACTATACTATGAATTTTTTTTCTATGTACATGTTTGCCAGCATATAAGTTGATACTTTTTTACCAGTAACTTTTGTCTTGTACTTTGAATCAACTTATATATGAATTATGTCATTCAAATCGCTTTATCAAATGTTATTTAATTTTACGAATGTAGATAAATATTTTCCAAAGTATGAAACATTATGTGCCAAAAAAAACCAACAATAATTATCATTTTGGGGATGAGATCATATATAAAAAATATAGGAGCCAGCAATGAGAAGGAATTTAAAATATTTCCATGCTAAAACAGCATGCACTAGTAATATACATTATTAAAATTTTATTACATACCTGTGTATCAGAACAGACATGTTAACAAACAAATAACCATGACAAAGACAGGGATTCATTCACATTTTGCTTTTACACCTTGTGATTAAATAGCATACAGTGATACATTTAATATTCATGAATCCGAAAGTTGCTAGTGAAAAGGAACAAGCCAAGGTATTTAACTGGCTGTGTAGCTGAAGGATGGAAAATTGACACAATCAGCAAATTCAACTTCTAGAAAATATAGTATCTATTGCCATGTAAAGAAATTTGAATTGTTTTGTGGATTTAACAACATTCTTCAACACATGAAAGTCTACACATGAAGGCAAATGTATATGGAGGAAGATCCCAGGAAGAACCACCAACCCACCAAAACAACTGGTAAGCTTTCTCATATACCCAAACTGCCCGAAATGAGACTTGAACCCACATGAACACTAGGGTTAAATGCCATTTTTCAGCACAAAACAGGCTATACATGGCATCTAGTATAACTGGTAGAGGAAGAGCCCTGGAAAACCCAAGGAAGAACAACAACCCACAAGAATCTATTGGCTGATACATATCCATGTTAGTTGAGCCTGAGTCTCAAAAACCCACATAGACAGAGGTGAGATGTCAGTGATCCAAAAACAGTGAATCACTTAGGGACCCTCACATGTACAGTAGTGAGTGATCTGTAAAGGTGAGTGCCTTAGACCTCTCAACCACCCAAGGCCCCACAAGCCAAGAAATCATACTTGTGATAAGAGACTTGATTTTTAGAAATGTGTATTCATTTCTTACAAATGACTCTGTCTTTTGGGACTGACAGTTTCGTGCTAAATGGTTCTTATATGAACCATTTTTGAATACAAGTCTGCAGTTGTCCTTTGTAAACATGATCTGTGATTAACAAAACAAATTAATTTGTTTTAGAAAAAACAAGCATGATCCAACTCATAAGGAATCTGTATAAAGTAAAATAAGATGCTAAGTTTTATCTTTTGTTTATAAAGTATCATGTGAAGATTCTAAACTCTATTCAAATAAACTGTCAGTAGAAAACAATTTGTTATTGTAAGTACTTTTTTAAAAGTCAGTACCCAAACAACTGATCAGGCCACACCCACATTCTAAGAAATGTTTTCAAACTGCAAAGCAATGAAAAATGCAGCATTTTCATTTCTAATGAATTAAATTATTAACATTTAACAATGTTCTTGTTTGAAGATACCAATTTATTCTCCTTCTGAGGAACCAACTTTTTATTCTCATTTCACTTATCCTTCTGCCATTATGTGTAATTAGCAGCAACATTGTGATTCCAAGGGCAATTTATAGCACTATTTACACCCATCAATGTAAGAAGTAGCCATAACTGTCCAAATCATGTACGAAAAAGCCCAACAGCCTTTCTAGGGTTATACTTAAGCATTTGTATTCATTTGCATAAATATACATTCAGTACACCTGTCTCTAGCTCAGCCAATGACATCATCAAAGTAACGGCTTCATTAAGCACTTGACATAAAAAATGGGGGGGCTGAGTGGGTTTAAGGTGCTCTCCATTATGAATCACTTCCATCTCACCTCTATCTGCATGGGTTCAAGTCTCATATTCGGCCAATGTGGGTATGTGAGAAAGCTTGCCAGTAGTTTCTCATGGGTCAGTAGTTCTTTCTGGGGTTATCCCGGATTCTTCCTCCACCATTAATACTGGTCACCATGTACAGCCTATCTTGTGCTGAAAAATGGTTTTAAACCCTACAACAACAACATCAGCATTCAGTACACTATGTGGAGACAATTGTAAAGGAGAAAGTATTTTGCAATGTGCTACAACTAAAATGATGAGAGAGTGATCACGCATAAGATGAAGATAACAGACTAAGAAAGTACAAATATGCTGGACAAATGAATGCAAAAGTAAGACCCTGGAAAGGCTGTCATTTGCATTATATTTATACAAAGTATTCAGCAACATACAAATGTCCGCTGGGTACTTCATACAGTGATGGACATACAAACTTGTATTAATCATCCCTGGAATCACACAATACAAGCTTCCTACATATAATGGCAGAGGGATACATGAAATCAAAAGAAAAAGTTGGTTCATCAGAAGGAAATAAAATTTTGTGTTACCTTTGAACAAAAGCTTTTTGAAGTAGCTTGAACATGAACGTTTCATCAGATGTGTTGGTGTAATACAACTGTTATTGTTTTGAGTTGATGCTAATAACAAAATAAATGTTGAATTAGAAACTGAACTGACTTCTGTTTGATTTTAGCATAGCCATTGAAAATTAGGCATGATCAGATTGCAATTTATTGTGCTGATCCTGTGAGATTGTGGGAAAAAATCCTTATTTCAAATCCTGGCTTAATCATCATTTTTACTAGATATGTTATATTGTGTCCACAGCATAAGCACACATGCTTGGAATTAGATTCTTTCAGGGTTCATAAATAAAGATACTTTGTATGACAGAAAAATGAAGATGAATAAAACTGTCTTGTTGTCCTAGATTTGAAGGGATTGAGGCTTTACCAGCCAAAACTAATTTCCAGGAATTCGAGATAAGATCATTTCTTTCTTTTACTGCTGAAACCATCTCTAATATTCTTCACCAGTAACAAAATCTTTAAATTAGCTAATGTGTATATATATTAGACGTAATATTGGCACCCTTTTCATTAGGGACTGACAGGGGCCCCGAGTGGCCGAGTGGTTTAAAGTGCTCTCCGTTACGGATCACTGCCATCTCACCTCTGTCTGCGTGGGTTTGACTCTAAGATTCGGCTAATGTAGTTATGTGAGAAAGCTTGCCAGTAGCTTCTCATGGGTCTGTGGTTTTTTCCGTGGGTTTTCCTAGGTTCTTCCTCCACCAATAATACTGCCCACCATGTATAGCCTATCGTGTCTTGAAAAATGGCGTTAAACCCTACAACAACAACTAAAGCAGCCATTCCAGTGAATAATTTAAATAAATAAATCCTCTCAAAGTATAACTAAATGCAAATAAAAGACTGCTTCCGCTACAGATGTTAAGATGGGAATGAATAATTCTGATGTAAACAAACTTAATATACAAATTTAAGACACAAAAAGAGAACCAGGATAAGGGTCAAAAGTTCATTTCTAGAACATTCTAAGTTGTAAACAAGGTCAGGTCTTTTACTTAAATTTTAGTAAAGAATATGACATATTTCATGTACATCAGCAATTTCCAAGAGGAAAACCAAAGTCCTGAACTCAGATTCGATGAAATATGTTGTTTTTAAAAATGGCATTAGTCAGGTTAGCCCACATTCCCATCCTCAATTATTAAACAATGTCATTCAAACAATTCAAATTAAATATACATAACACCATCCCATTGCTATCATGATCATCATTGGCAACTTAGTCTCGGGAGACCATGCGGATAGCGCCCTTGGGGTGTCGTCTGTCTCTGGGTTGTTGGCATCATCTGTTGTGGCTGTGCAGGCCTATGCATGATTGGCAGTCCCTCTTGCAGTTTGTGCAGACATACTGAGAAGCCTGGGTTACTATGGTTGCTGCCATGTGGCCCTTTCTTACACATTTTTCTGCTGCCAACTGGCCTCTCCTTGTATCAGTGACTGATATACCCTTACTTTACTGTCAGTCTCCAGGTGCCTCGGTCCTCAGCCAGCACTTCCCAGCCATCAAGTGCGATGTCACATGCCTTCATGTCCCTCTTGCACGCATCCTTGAAACTGAGTGAGTGGCAGCTGACTCTTCTTGTGCCAGTGGCCAGCTGTCCATATAGGATGTCCATTGGCAGCCTCCCATCCTCCATGCATCAGACATGTCCCAGCTATCAAAGGCGACATTTACTCAGCAGGAAGAACATGCTGGGGGTATTTGCATGCTGCATGATTTCATTGTGAGTGACACGGTCTTGCCAGTTGATATTCAGGATGCGTTTAAGGCACCGTATATGGAAGGAGTTAAGCCGGCATTCTTTCCTCATGTAGGTACTCCAGGTCTCACTTCCATATAGAAGGGTGCTGAGAATGCAGGCCTGGTAAACTTGGACTTTGGTGTGCTCTGTCAGCGCGTTGTTTTCCCACACCCTCTTCGTGAGTCATGACATGATGGTGTTTGCCTTTCCAAGCCTTCTGTCCAGCTCCTTATCAAGCGAGAGAGTGTTGCTGATGGTTGACCCCAGGTAGGTAAAGTTGTTGACAGCTTCCAAGGTGACACCGTTGATTTTGATTGTAGAGGCAATGGTTGTATCTTGCACGCTGACCTTTGTCTTTTCCAGGCTGATGGTGAGTCCAAACTGCATGCAGGCATCAGCAAAACCATCTCCCAGTCTCTGGAGGGCTTCCTCAGTGTGTGACACAAGAGCCGCGACATCTGCAAAAAGCATCTCCCTGATGAGCACAGCCCTCACTTTCATCTTCGAGCGCAGTTGTGCCAGGTTGAACAGCCTCTCATTGGACCTGGTGTGTAGATATATGCCATCAGTGGATGAGTCAAAGGCGTAGGACAGAATCAAGGAGAAGAAGATCCCAAATAGGGCTGGTGCCAGAATGCAGCCCTGCTTCACGCCGCTGTTAACTGGGAAGGAGGTAGAGGAAGATCCATCATACAGGACTGTTCCCTTCATATCTGCATGGAAAGAGATTATCATGCTGCGGAGTTTTGGGGGGCAACCAATCATACTGAGAACTTCAAAAAGGCCCTTCCTGCTGACTAAGTCAGAGGCCTTGGTGAGGTTTATGAACATCATGTAGAGTGGTTGACCTTGCTCTCTGCTCTTCTCTTGGAGTTGTCGCAAGGAGAAGATCATGTCTGTTGTTGACCTGCCTGCTCTGAAACCACTCTGGGATTCTGGGTACACACGGTCTGCCAGCAACTGCATTCTGTTTAGTATGATGCGGGCATACACTTTACCAACGATGCTCAGAAGCGAGATCCCTCTAATTATTACAGTCACTGCGGTTGCCCTTGTTTTTGTAAAGGGTCACAATTGTGGCATCATGCAAGTAGTTCGTGCAGTGGTTGAAGCAGTGTTGGTTTCCCACGTTTGATAGCTTCAGGTGGGATGCTGTCACTACCTGGTGCTTTGTCATTTAGGAGGGAGTCAATTGCTTTGCTGAGCTTTTCTAAGGTTGGCACTTGATCGAGCTCCTCCATGGTGGGAAGATTCTTTATGCTGCTGAGGGCTGCTTCGGTGACTAATGTTTCTTGGGAGAATAGCTCTGAGTAGTGCTCCACCCATCTGGCCATCCGTTGCCCACAGTCTGTGATCTTCTCTCCCATCAGAGATTTCAGGGGACTGACCCCTTTCAATGTTGGGCCTAGAGCTTTCTAAATGCCACTGTACATACCTTGGATGTTTCCGGACTTGGCACTGCACTGGATTCCTTCACACAGTTGTTGCCAGTACTCGTTCACACACTGTCTAGCGATGCGTGGGTCATTTCTTTTTGCCAAACGTGGACATGGCTGTTTTATAGATGGCACCCTTCATGGTGTTCCACTTGGCTGTGGCATCATGCTCTGGCAGGTCCAGGAGAGCCTTGTCCAGGGCGGACATATACTCCTGCACCTTGGAGGGGACCGACATCTGTGCAGTGTTTATGCGTGGGTGTCCTTTCAGTTTTGAGCGGTGTAGTGTCTGTGGCTGTAGTCACACCTTGCTGCTTACAAGGGCATGGTTGGAGTCACAGTCTGCACTGTGTTAAGTTCTGGTGGAGAGGACGCTGTTAAGGGCAGAGCACCTGGTGATGACCAAGTCGAGCTGATGCCAGTGATGGGACCTGGGGTGTTTCCATGACACTTTGTGTTGTGGCTTACCCTTGAAAAATGTGTATGTTATGCAGAGGCCATGGTAGGTGCACAGCTCCAGCAGTCTCTGACCATTTTCGTTTGTCTTTCCAGTACCATGATATCTGAGGCAGGTAGGCCATGACTCATGATCCTCACCTACTCTGGCATTGAAGTCGCCAAGGAGAAATAGTGGTTCGTGTTTGGGGCATCCTTTGATCTCTTCATCCAGCTGCCCATAGAACTGATCCTTTAAGTCTTCTGTAAATGAGAGGGTGGGGGCATAGACACTGATGATGTTGACAGGACCTGCAGCAGTGGTGATGCAGTTGGACAAGAGATGCTCAGTGCCCCCTGTGGGAGGTTCAACCAAGGCTAGAAGATTGTTTTTGATGGTGAAGCCCACTCCATGCTGACGGGGCTCCTCAGGTTCTCGACCCTTCCAGAAGAAGGTGTAGTTTTCCTCTCTGAGGGAGCCACTAGAGGCCAGCCTAGTTTCCTGGAGGACAGCTATGCTGATATTTAGCCTGGTGAGTTTTCTATCAATGATGGCCATTTTCCTGGTGTCATCCACTTCTCTCAGGTCATCGGAGATGCCTGTAAACATAGTGCACACATTCCAGCTTGCAAATCAAAGAGCTGGAGTCTTCTTTATTGGTTTCTTTTTTCTTTTGTCTAGTGTGGAATTTCCGTCTGCTTGTCATGTTGAGTAACACACTGAGCTCCAGACACCCACTGGAGCAGGCAGACGATGGCGGGTCAAAACCTTATTGACCGGGGGCTGCCCGGCTTGAGATGGGCAGTAGTTGGCCAGTGGGACACGATGATACCTTCCACCGTCAAAGCTGACCCAAAGCACTCCTTCCCTATGCCAATCGGGTGGGACTTATAACACGTAAACTGTAAGCTTCCGTGTTGTTTCCTCACTCAATAGCGAGACTGGAGTGACCTCTCCAGGGCGCAAGCCTGGGCATGGAGTATGGAGATTTCCTAGATGTCAGGATACCCCTCTTTCCTTGCTGGTGGGGTCCAAAGGAATGCTGAGCATGACATTTGGCACCAGTTTGGATGCAGGAG
The DNA here is from genome assembly GCA_029339505.1 of Unio delphinus. Taxonomy (NCBI): domain Eukaryota; kingdom Metazoa; phylum Mollusca; class Bivalvia; order Unionida; family Unionidae; genus Unio; species Unio delphinus. The sequence goes on from JAQISU010000008.1 coordinate 22,007,356, forward strand.
CTGCCGGAAGGAAGTTGTAGTCGACATCCAGCCACCTTGAGGGCTCCACTCCGGATTTTCTGTCTGGATTTACTCCCATAGCCTTTTCTTCTCCCAAAGATATCCAAAAGGCAGTGGAGCCATTGGATTGGACTTTATTGGTTTTGAATCAGAGTTTTCTTCTCCTAGATAAATTGCCTTGACAGGCTAATGAGCTTCATCTGCCCGGGTTTAGAGTCAGCATTTCCTTTCTCTTAGACTGTCTACCTGCCAAGGCTAATGAGCCCAGTCTGCCCACCCAGTTATACCGCCGAGCACTCAGTCACCCACACAACTGGCTCTGTGAAAACAAGGGGCCCCGCGTGAAGGTGCTGCTGTGGACACAATAGTGTAGGAGAGGCCATATGCAAGAAACCTCCTGTCCATCAGAGCGAGACAGTGGTCCTGTAGCAATCACTACACCTGGAAAGGAGAGGCATTTGCTTAAGTAATATCTATAAATACTGAATAAAATACTGCAACAGCATTCAGGGATGTCTTGTTCAGAACAATTTATATAATACATATTTTTTTTGTTACCAATTATGTTTACTTAATAAATGAAAAGTACTGATGCAACAAACAGTCCTTTTATCTGCAAATAAGTTTGTGTAGAAAAGAGAAAATTTGATGAAAATATGTCCACATTAGGTCCAGGATACATGTACTTACATTTGGTGAAGCAAGCTGAACTGAACAGTTAGGGCTGACAAGGTTGTAAGCCTGCAGAAAAGATGGCGCAGATACCCCTTTACAGAAAAAGAAAATGAATTGATATCATAAATATATTAAATAAACTGTGATCATTATATGTTAGATTCAATGTAATTATATTTCATGTGAATGTTTCTTTTGTTTTTTTTTAAAATCAAACACATGTGATTGTTGTCTCTAATATACTCAGTTTCTTATTTAAACAAGAGTACCATAAGAGTACACTATACAATACACTTTCCCACAGCATGTAAAAAATGTCCTTATGAAAGCACTGATAGGCCATGGTTAACTCTGGAAATTATTGAATAATGATGTGGTCTGGAGCTTGGGTCAAGGTATGCAGCCTTGAACTAAACTTACTGTGCAGAAAAGATTTTTTTTACTCACTACAAAAACGATGTCCAGACCTAAGAATATAAATAAATATATTTAAGAGAATATAAAGCTGGCTTTTTCACCTAAATGCAAATAAAATTTTCTTCCTTCAGCCACTGACTTCTAGCACTGAAATCCCTCACAGCATTCTTTCTTTCAAGAAGAATGTACCTTCAATATTTGATGAAGGCAGGTACTGTATAACTGATAGCACAGGAAAAGAAAACTGAATGGACAGACAGACAGGGTCATGGCATATAACACTCTGCCAATGATAGGCTGGTATTTGAGAAAAAGGTTAAAGTCAGAGAAACATAAAATCTGCACCAGAGATCACTAGAATTTGGTGTTTCTTAAAAGCTCTACATGACTGGCAAAAGAAAAAACAATGATACTAAGACACAGCTACCCACCCACCTTTTTTAGGATGATTAAAGATAAATTATTTTTCTTGCAGACCAAAATGGAAGGGGGGAACATGCAATGAAATCACTTTATATTTGTATATGGCTGTACATGCTGACCACAAAAAAATTCTTCCGGAATCTTGCAGTATACAGACTTTCAGATTAGCATTGACTGCATGTTAAATTTTTCAAAACCAAGTCTATTATATCTGCTTATACAGTGATTTATATCCAAGTTTTAGCTTTTCCTTTAATTAATTTTTTTTTATTTATCTATATTATACGTGAAGTATTTGAAGATTTTAGTTATTTTGTCTTACGAATAGCTTTTAGTTGGTTTTAATTCCAGTTTGTTTTGCTGTAAGTTACTTTTGATTTCCTTGTACTTTTCTCACATGTATGTGCTGTTGGTTGTTTCTCTAACTGATCTTGTGTGATATTTATGCTTCCGATTCATTAACACTTATTGTATATGTGTGTATTCTGTAAATACATTCATACTCTACCCTGAGCTACTCTGTTCTTGTATATTCAAAATCTTGCATGCATGTAAAATGGTATCATAGATGTGTATTGGTCAGCCATTTCACATATGGTTTAACATGTAATCTGATTTCTGTACAATTCATTTTTTTAACAAATATATTTAAAAAATTGTGTGGTTTTCCAAAGATTTTTTATAGCTGCAGTCCAAGACTCCTTCATTACTCACTTATTTCTTAAACAAACTTGAAGGTCTGGGCAGAATTCTAGGTCATTAAACTGTGTATCTTGACCATATGACATCATATCAGAACAACAGAAATAATGCATTGTAATTCTAACATTAGGAGCGCCATGATTACAAACAGGTATAAATTTTAAATTTTATTCAACTGACATTAGAACCACTTTAGATTTCTTGTAGTTTTCAAAACAACACCACATCAAGTTTAAAAGACATTTTCTTTAGAATTTACCCATAAACATGTAATTGCAATCTTCAGGTTGAAGGTGACCTCAGATTCTATGGTTTGATTGAGATGAACGCTAATTTGACAACACATGTGCATATGCTTCATGTACACTTTTGGGGGTTGTGTCACAATTTCTTTGTACTGTTTTCAACTTGTTCATTTTCTGGTGAAATTTTAGAAACTAGCACAGAATTAAACTGCTTGGTTAGGTGAAACTAATTAAATATCTTGACCTATCTGTAATTGAAATACTGTCTGGAAACATGTATGTGTGCATAAAATTACTAATGTTACATTGTTTCCTTCTTTGGCAACCCTTGTAATTGTCCTATTCCATTATTCATTCCATGAATCTCTCAACTGCTTTGACATTCTGTTTTCTTTATCAGTCCTAATATCTTGGAACTATTTTTCCAAAGACTGTATACTATAATATAAAGTCTTACAATTATCATGGAACTATTTTTCCAAATACCGTATACTGTAATATTAAGTCTTACAATACCATGCAACTATTTTTCAAATACCATATACTGTAATATAAAGTCTTACAATTACCATGCAACTATTTTCCAAACACCGTATACTGTAATACAGTCTTACAATTACCATGCAACTATTTTTCCAAATACCATATACTGTAATATAAAGTCTTACAATTACTATGGAACTGTTTTTCCAAATACCATATACTGTAATATAAATTTAAAGTCTTACAATTACCATGGAGGGGCCCAGAGTGGCCAAATGGTCTAAAGCACTCTCCGTTACGGATCACCTCTGTCTGTGTGGGTTCAAGTCAAAGATTCGGCTAATGTAGTTATGTGAGAAAGCTTGCCAGTAGCTTCTCGTGGGTTGGTGGTTCTTTCCGGGGGTTTTCCCAGGTTCTTCCTCCACCAATAATACTGGCCACCATGTATAGCCTATCGTGTGCTGAAAAATGGCGTTAAACACGACAACAACAACAACAATTACCATGGAACTATTTTTCTAAATACCATATAATGTAATATAAAGTCTTATTACCATGGAACTATTTTTCCAAATACTGTATACTGTAATATAAAGTCTTACAATTACCTTGGAACTATTTTTTCCAAATACCATATACTGCAATATAAAGTCTTACAATTACCATGGAACTATTTTTCCAAACACCGTATACTGTAATATAAAGTCTTACAATTACCATGGAACTTTTTTTCCAAATACTGTATAATGTAATATAAAGTCTTACAATTATCATGGATAGATTTAAAATGCAATGGATTTAAAGTGTGCTGAATGATGCTTATGATAACAAGGTGTCAATACACAAGCATGTGTAATTCTTCTTTTAACCAAATAATCATTAAACACTTGCAATTGATTAACAAGTGTATTAACTGCCTTGTCTGCTCAAGTCAAACCATTGCAGCTTCATTTAAATGTCAGGGCCCCAAGTGGTCTAAAGCACAGTCCATTACAGATCACTGCCATTCTCACTTCTGTCTGCGTGGGTTCAAGTCTCGGATTCGGCCAATGTGGGTATGTGAGAAAGCTTGCCAGTAGCTTCTCGTGAGTCAGTGGTTCTTTCCGGGTTCTTCCTCCACCATTAATACTGGCTGCCATGTATAGCCTATCTTGAACTGAAAAAATGGCGTTAAACCATAAAAACAAACAAACAATCATCTAAATGCCTTGAACTTAGATAACCCAAAAACAACATGATTGATCCTTGCTTTGCAGATTCAATCGGTACCACTGACTCTGCTATTGTAATTTTGTTGCATCAAAGATTAAAAATTGGATTTTGGTGTTCCATAGAACCCTGAATTATAAATTGGGAGGGGCATGCACTTTTAGCATAGAAACATTATTTTTAATAAATAATATTCGAAAAACAATGTTTCTCTTATTGTACATTATTTTTAATAAATAATTTTCAAAAAACAATGTTTCTTTTATTGTGTAAGTTAATTTATTATATTCTGTAAAATATTTCCAAGACTACTGTTTTCTTATTATGCAAATTCAGATTCTAAATAACAATAATACATACATGGCTTGTCAATCTACATCAATATTTGTACTACACCACTGACTAGCTTTTCTGCGCTCATAAGTTTCCATTACCAATATTGACACAAAAGGCATACTGAATTTGACCTATTGATTAAAATAAAATACTGCAATGCTTACCAGTTGAAAAGCGTTAATTCTCACAAGAATATTCTATTCAAAATAATGTTAACTTTGGACACACAGGATACCACCCATGTTTTCATGACTTGAGATATTATGTCAGTCTAATCTGTGCATAGCTATGAAAATATGTAATATTTGTACGTCGGGCTATGGAAATGAAATGCATTACTTTGGACTCCATCTGTCAGCAATTCAGTTGGTTTTACAAAATTCATAACAATGTCAATAAATGCCAAGAGAAATTAAGCAAACTAATCCAATATTTTAAAAAATTAGTAAACGTTCAACATTTTATTTTAAAAAAAGCTATTATATTTATACGACAATACAACGTATCATTTATGGGAAAAAGATTACAAAAGAATTTAGAAACAATGTCATGTCATGAAATTTCTTAAGAATCCATTTGAGCTGCAAGTTGACGAGTTGGACAGCAGACAAAAAAGTAGGTGTGGAACAACTTCTTGCAAAATTAGAAACTTTGATTCAGATGCAGTATCATTCAAAGGTAAACATTTCTATCTTTTAAATACTGTATTTATTTGTATTATTTTAAAAACATAAACATTAAATATATTTTTTTCTGGGTTACAAATTCAAAGTCATGAAATGAGTCTTCATGTTGACATTTAGAAATCACATTTTCATATACAATTCGAGTTGACATTTGGTATATTGTTTTACACTTTATGAATGTCACTTTCCGTAATTAAAGGACGATAAATCTTTCTTGACACAAGTTTGATTTGTGTCCAAAAACAACACTTGAGCCAATGTTTACAGAAACGACGTATCGACGGGCAGAATTGGCCGATATGGTGGAATACGAATGACAACACGACACGCCCCCACCAACCGTCAGAATACATTAATTTCTGCGTCATATCTCAATTAATTTCCATAATGTTTGGCACGCTGTCAGCTTTGAAATGTAAATGTCAAAGGTTGAAATTTCCTTTCTATACGTTTAATTGCTTAAAATGTAATACCTTCAGCCGCAGAACTCAACACAAACAAGCAGCTGTGCCTGGGCGCAGCCATCTTTGAATGGGTAGTTCTAACAATGTGGACCGTCGCTAGTAATTAATCCGGATCCGGGCGTAGACAGAGGCATAATAGCATTTGTATTTACATTGGCTCTTGGAGGGACTGTAGTCAAAAATATAACAGTTAACTTAAACAATCAGACATACGCACACACATTGAATCAAGCATGTTTATAATTATGTTTCTTATTTGTAGTTTTTAAAAAATAATTATTGTGCCGATCATTACATTTAATATTATTATATTTCTGCTATTGATTGTTAGTAGTAATAATATCAGTTACTTTTTTAGTTGTTGTTCTATCATTTATTCTATTAGCTCTTTCACGATTGTTTGGAAGCCTGAAAGGAATTAATGATCCCCCTCCGTTAAGGTGGCAGGGTCTAGTTTCGTAAATTGGCCCCTGGCAAATTTCTTAACTCAATGCTGTGGTGTGTCTCTTTCAGCTATGATTGCTTACTACTTATAGATATGGATATATTTGTGAACTAGGTGTTTAGATCTTGTGTTGTTCTTAAAATTGAAGTAAGACATGTAAATCCTCCATAGTTGCTCTGCAATATGTTGATAGTGAAATACCAATAGAATGCTAAGAAGAAAAGCTAGCCTCCATTGCAGTAGACACGTGGGTTCAAGGCATGTATAATATTTCAAAAACGGCTTGAATGATAACTACATGTATTCTGAATTATATCAAGCTAGTTAGTAGACTATGTTTACGCACTTTTCATTCCAGGAAAAGGGCATGCGTTTGCACTGTGAGCACGCATGCTGTCAAAAATGGCCTTTGGATGTGAAAAATGCATGTATAAAATAGAGATAGAATGCATAAATTTCTTCTATGAACTGCCCATTAACTTCTCTAGTCAAGTGGATAATATTAATATGCTTTGTTTTAATTTAGGTATCTAAAATATGGACCTTTTAGACCTCACTTGTGTATTTTATTTTTTATATTAGGTAATTTGTACATAAAAACTTTCCCCTGCCCCCTTAAAGTTAGAAATCGGTTTGTACTCAATGTTTTCTGTAATTGGACGCTTTTAACCGGTGTAGCTTTCTATTGTCTACCTTTAGGTGGCAGGGTCCAGTTTCGTAAATTGGCCCCTGGCAAATTTCTTAACTTAAGGGTATGGTGTGAGTTTTTGAGCTACTATTGTGTAATAATTAAAGATATGGATAAATTTGTGAACTAGGTGTTTCAGGCTTGTGTTGTTCTTGAAATTGATGTCAGACATGTACACTTTCCATAGTTACTCTGTAGGACACACGGTACTAATTATACGGAAGAGCTGTGAACCAGTCTAAAAATGGGTGAAGAAATAATAGAGTATATACAGCTTTGGTGGTCCATAATTGGTTAATAATGAAAATTAAAATTTTAGTAAAAATATTTTTTGAGAGCTTATCCTATCTGTAATTTAAAAAAAATATGGACAAAATTCTATTGATGCAATTGAAGTAAATTTAGAGGCTTCACCTATTACTACTCAATAATGAAAGTAGCACCTGATTCATTTGGTGCAGAATCAATAACATGTGCTTCCTGTCAATTTATGTCAACAAAATGCCGCGGGTCCTATGTTTTTCTACATTTAAAAACTTACATCAAGGTTAGTTGTGCATGGAAAAATATAGGTCTGACCATCAGCACCCAGAAATGTTAAGTTATTGAATTTTGAATATGACAGTGTTTCCATATGTTTACCATTGGAGTTGAATTAGTACCGTGTTTCCTGTAAGTATATTGATTGTGAAATACCAATAGTCGGCTAGGAAGAAAAGCTAGCCTCCCATAGCAGTAGACACGTGGGTTCAAGGCAAGTAGAATATCTCAAAAACGTCTTGGATGACAACTATTATGAATTGCATCAAGCTATTTAGTAGACAATGTTTTTCAAAATTTTCATCTAGGAAAAGGCCTTGCGTTTCCACTGTGAGCACCACATGCTGTCAAAAATGGCCTTCGGATGTGAAAAATGCATGTATAAAATAGGGGTTGGGGTACATAAACATTTTATTCTAAGAACTTCAGTAGACTTGTCAGGTCAAGTGTGTGATATGATTATGTTGCGCTACATAATACCTATCCAGAAATATGTACCTTTTTGACTTCACTCGCGTATTATATTTTTAATGAATTTTTATATTAGGCAGGTGCATGCGACATTAAATTTGTACATAAAAACTGGACCCTGCCCCCTTAGGTGCCTATGCCTGTATGGTAGGCTCATCAACATTTATAGAACCTGTCGCATCCAATTAAGAAGGTTTGTCATTAGCACACGATGGCGCTACTTCTTTCGTTTTAACTAGATGCATGTCATGACAGTACGGCTGTAGTAATGTTGTGTTTTTAATTGTATGCATGCCATGACTGTACGCAGACCCGGCCCTAGAATGCGCGAGGCACAATAATACAGCATGCGTGACCCAAATCAGCAAGCGATGAGCAAGAAAATAGATTGCATGGCGGAGTTGATATCCTAAAGGCACTAGGCCCTAGGTGGTTGTCTCGTTCATCTTGCCAAAGGCTCTAGCCTTACTGCACAATTTCATTAATGTCATTTGTTGGTAGCTGAATGCATATTATGACTGTAAGGCTTCATTAATGTCCTTTGCATGTCCTAACTGAACGGCTTCATAAATGGCATTTGTTGATAAATGTATGCATGGCATGACTGAACAGCTTCATTAATGCCATTTGTTAGTAACTGTATGCATGTCGTGACTGTAAGGCTTCATTAATGCCATTTGTTGGTAACTCTTTGAATGTCGTGACTGTAAGGCTTCATTAATGTCATTTATTGGTAACTATGCATGTCGTGACTTTAAGGCTTCATTAATGTCATTTGTTGGTAACTATGCATGTCGTGACTTTAAGGCTTCATTAATGTCATTTGTTGGTAACTATGCATGTCGTGACTGTAAGGCTTCATTAACGTCATTTGTTGATAACTGTATGCATGTCGTGACTGCAAGACTTTATTAATGTTATATGTAAGTCATTGTTTCTCATGATGACACATACTCCTTATATTTCATTAATATAAGATATTTAGGGTAACAAACTTGTGTTAGACACTTGCAAACTCTCTTCTCACAAAGATCAGTTTTTGGAATGAATATTGTAGAGCCTATGTCTTAAGTAAGTAACAGAAAGAACTTGCAAGCAACAATTTAAGTAAAATCAAGAAGCAATGTATTTCTCTACTCTACAAAGTGAAAATAAAAAGACACATTATTGTGAAATAATTTCCAAGTATTCCTAAGTGTCCTACCACAAGTAAGACAAAAATATATAATGTTCCGATATGATCTTCAATATTAGCAATGTCATGATATAACACAGTGATGCAATACTAAATGTCTTTACTTTAGTTCACCATAATCCAACTTTTACGGTGGGGGGGGGGGGGGGTATATAAAAATAGCACCCTAGCTAATACACACCAAAACAAATAGCATTCTAGGCATCCACGCCATTTTTTTGGAATCAATATTCCACCAACCCCAATAATTAATTGCATCAACATACATATTGTTACACGCACAGGGGTATTCACTTGACCGAGCGGTGTCAAAACCCTGGCGCGAGTCACGCTGGAAGTCATATGTTTTCCCCAAATTTCCAAAGACTTCCATACAACTTGAGTTGTAAAATGGAAAGAGAGACCTGTCTGCTATATTTAATAACCTTTGCTCTAATCAATTGGCGACCCAGAGGAAACAACTTGCCCAAGAGTCCATTAACCGCACCTTAGCATGGTTTTTTTCTTTATCATCCTATTTCCGTACCGCAAGCCCGTCATGCCATAGAAATTCCACTAGTATTCCCTTACTAACTGGGAAATATTTAACTGCGCGACCCTAGGCCAGTCAATCCATAGAATTTCCGGCGTATCACGCTCATATACATACGCCCATTTTCCACTGTGGACACATAAACGGTACCTACCAAGTTCCAACCTATTGATTCCATTCTATAATTTATTGATTTCCAACCATAAATACTGCATTTTCAATCACATCACTTTTATACACCGCGGAATTTTAATATGGACTATGTTACAAAAAGGGGACAGTCATTCGGCTTGTACCCAAATTCACTACTAACGACCCCAGCATGGTTCAAATTCACTAACACTCGGCTCGGTGATGTTTGCTCCTACTAACTGGCTAACTATTTCGGGCCAGTAATGTTTCCATGGCACCGAAGACCAAATACTCGCACAAATTAAAAACGGGATGCTGTCAAATACATATACTCCAAATTTATTACAATATTAAATAATCGGCTGAAATTCGGTGCTGAAAAAAAACGGTGTTTTTTAAAGTATGGGCTCTAATTTGTGAATGATTCTTAATATTTGTCAGACCAATGAAACTTGGATTTCTTACTCAATAAATTGTCAGAAATTCAACAGTTACGAAAAACTATTTGAGCTAAATTACCGGTAATATCCAGCCATAACAATAATTCGCAACAGTTGCCTTTTTTGTTTACAAATAGGCACTGGGAATTCAGAAATAGTTTTGACGTTAACTTCAACAAGTTTAACTTGACCCTGTCCCAAGATATGTTCTAACAATTTCCACAAGCATGGCAAAGCATATTTGCATCACTGAGTCGATCGAAAACATCCGAATGATTTTATATTGATCTTCAAAGTTGTCGTTGTAGAAGATATATCATCGATGTCCGCTTCACAATTTCCTTGACCAGATGTTAACACGTTCGTCAGACGCTAGAATGTTGCAAACATTTTCATTCCGAATGGCATCACATGCTGAAAGTATTGTCTTGTTTAAGCACAGGAATACACGATGAATTTCAGTTATATTTTACTTGCTTATCCAATAAATATTGATTTTTTTTCTCAAATATTCTTGTTGGGGAGCATTTATTTATAAGAATATTGTTTCAAATGTGTAAACTCTACAATTTCAACATGACAGATGTTATTAGTTCGTGCTGAAACATCAGTAAACGAGTGTTTCTATTCGTATAATAACTGTTTTAGTTCACACCTTTCCTATTGTTTTAAATACAAACGCTTGTGGTCCGGAATATTTAATATTTTTTTTAAATTCAAAAGTCTTTTTGTCATATTTTATTTTCATATCTGACCGGGAATTGTGAAGATTAGTTCTAGTTCTTACATAAGCCTTTGATAATTTATATTTGAAATCAGAGACATAACCAAGAATATTTATATTGGATTGTATATTTAAACAAAATTCTTCTTTTAACAACTTCTAGTGTCAACGGACAATAAGTATAAAAGCCAATTCAAAAGGAATGCAGGAATATGTTGCAAATGTGACATATGTATCCTCTGATCGGGTTTTCCTACCATTAGAAAGATGTGACAAGATCGACGGTATTTAGAAACAACAAGATATACATTTTTAGAAACATCACTTTTAAGCTTCAGTCAATAAAAGTTATTCAAGATCTTGTGATAGTCGTTATTAATTAATTGACCAGCCAAGGAGTTTCACATGCAAGACTAATATTTTCCTGTCTATATGACTTTGGAACGACAATTTGAAAGCTCACTGATCACTAACTACCTGATGCTACTTCAGGTGGACTCCATTTGCTCAAAAGGGTACATCATTTGCTTCAGTTTTGCTAATAGCTCTATGGCACAAATATGATATCTCAGGATCGTGTTCCTGTTCGATAATTAGAGAATAAGTAGCAAACAGAGGATCACTGTGATTAATACCTCTTGAATCGTCAATACCAGCAGTAACGGTGATTTTATCAAAAGACTGATCAATAAATGAATTAGCTAGTGGAATAATTTTCTGATCACGATCATTTTCAAGAGCTCGTTTTTGTCATAGCTCTGATAACTGCTCAAGAAGAATACAATTGTTTAACTTAACTATCAGTAGAATAATTTGTTTGATCCAAACAAGGTTTGTCAGTTAAAATTGTATTAAACGCAACCTTATCTCCAACTAGGGCATTGCCTAATATTAAACGAATGCCTTCTACAAGTAAACAAATCACTGCTTCAACTGTCATATGACCGAAAACTAAGTCTGATGCTAAATTGATAAAATGCAGAGGTACATTAACAAAGCCACACTGTACTCAATGAGTATAAACACTTTCATAAGGCTTCTCAGACAAAGGCAAATTACCCGATAACAAAAGACTCTGAGAAACTCCTGTTCCACTGAGTATTTTAATAGACATATGTTTGGCATAAACACAAGTAAGTGATATAGAACATTTTGATAACATGTTTCATAAATCTCCAAACCAGAACCATTGTGGAGTTTGTTTGATTTGGTCAATGTGTTGCTTTCCACACAAGACCATGACCTTGATTTCTTTGAAAAAGAGCATTTGGAACAGTTCTGTCTTTGTACTGTTTCTTACTTTTAAAAGATAACCAAATGTGTGCACGTAATAAGAAATAATGATTTTGATCAATTTTATCAGATGCATGATTTCTAAAAGTTGTGTCGCATTAATATCCGGAAGCTACTCGTATGAAATTAAGATGATTTTTGTCTACCAAAATACTGCTGACAGGGAAGACCTAATGGCAAATGAAACTGTGTGTCATGGAATAAGCATTTTACAAAGTTTCCACTTCTTTCTTATCAAGAATAGTCTTGACATCACAGTGAATGCAATGTTTTAACTCCTCAATTAATATGAGCTGTCAACCTTCTTGGCTAAACATCACCTACCATATAGTTGTTCTCTTTTCCTTGCAAATAAGTGCAAGCATAAAGACATTTGTGTTGCTTAATTATTACCCTATGGTTTCTCGAGACTATTTATACAATCCATAAACCTTTGTCGATATGCATCAAGTTCGAACTCATAACCTTTCAATATATATTCCTTAACCACATCATAGTCATCACTTTGTTGTACCGACAGTAGAGTATAGACTTCACGAGCTTTGCCAATAAGCACACTTTTTAATGGTAAAGTCCAGTGCTATTTTCGAGCTTTCATAAATTTTATCAAAGTAAAGAAAGTATGTATCTAATTGTTCCTGAAAATGGGGTGTGACATAATATTCCTGAAAAGGGTGCCACCACGAAGAAAAACCACAACAGAAAATACAACTTGGGGTAAAATAAAATGTTGTTGAGAAATGTTAGCTAAGTTGATAAGAAAATTTAAGACAGAAAAGGCATGCAATTTTATTCCGTGTAAATTTTAAATTGAAAGGGAAAAATACACTGTGTAAATCAAAAATGTGATAATTAGAAACAAGCGTGAATCGATTGCATGTTTTTGTTATGAAAGTGAAAAACCACTAAAAGATTTGAAAGAATAATTACTACGTGAAGAACAAAACATTTTGAAGATAACATATGTTTACGAATATTAGCATGATATTTTTACTCAAAATCTAACCTCGTTGATTGTATACTAGAATAACTAAACCTTCAACCAGTCAAACCATACATTAAGCCAATTCTTTACTATAATATTACATCCCAGAGTAGTTATGAAATGTTAGATAATTATATTAATTCATTAATGAATTTAAGGGGATCGTTAAGATCCTTTATTGTGCTTGTCTGCACTGAAGATTTCAAAGCACGCAGAGCGCAGATCTTTTGTTTTGCAAACAACGCCATCCTTGGGAGATAGTTATCTTTATGTAATGCAGTTATTTATCATGCGAGACCTGAAAATGACACTATTGAGTCTGAGTCATTTTTTAAACATTAGCATCGTAAATGAGTCATTAAAAATTGAATTCTGTATTTCAATTAGCCACTTTTGTAATCTAAAAAAAAATTAAACAAAATCAGTTTTAAGAAAAGCAGATGCTATGGCTCTATAACTGGATACTTGTATACTACTGATTGTATAGTGGGATTGGACCTAACACACACTCAACGTTCTCAAGTAGACCAACTGGTTTCTTGCGTGCACTTCCCGTTTGGTGTTTGTTCAAGTCCGGTAACATACCATCCAAGGACTCAGCTTACTGCAAACATCTTGTGTAGTAAATGCACCAATGCTGTTAATTAATGATTTGACGATTTGAAAAGTAAGAATGCGTTGATTTTCTTTGTGCATGGTACAATTTCCATTACTTCGACTAAGTTTCCGTGACATATGTGTTTCTCTGCCAGTATACAATAATAATGATCCACTTCTTTGCCATTTTTAACTTACTTTTGCGTTTCTTCGTCACTTTTGATTGCATTTTTTTTTTCTTTTTTTTTTCCTTTAGATCTGATTCATAAGAACATGATGACATCTGGACTATATTTCATTTATTTTGTTCTTTTTAAAATGTTTTAATAGACAGAAAAACTGAAAAATCAGTTTATGTAACTTGACAAATTACCTCAAATAATTGTATTAGGTTAGTAACTTCTGATATTCTTAGAATTTCCTCGTCGTTTTCTAGTTTTGGACTTTAACAAACAACTGAAACTGCATACCATATCATCAATATCAGGGATACTTTACGCTGATTATGCAAGTAATTAAAAAAAAATTCAAAGATGAATGGTAATATATATATATATATATATATATATATATATATATATATATATATATATATATATATATATATATATATATATATATATATATATATATAAGCCGACGTTCGAAACCTATACTCAGTACAGTGTTGAGCTTCAGTATGTGGGGTAGTTTCACATTTCTAACAGCAAATCCGATCACAGTAACGAGCCCTTCGTTACAAGACAAATTTAAAACGCATTCAGTATAGTCGGGTATCAGTCTTTAATTATACAATATTTTAACAAAGTATAAATGATCTACAGCCACAAGATTATTCTTTTAACAGGACATGAGTCTAAAATATAAGCGATCAGTTATATATTTTTTCGCGGAGGAGGAGGACTCTGCAGGGATTTTCTTTGGAGCCGGAATACTTTATTCCTTCTACCTCATGATAGTTTTCTCAACTAATATAATGCATATAATATTTTTTGTTCGTGTTGCTATCAATGAGGAAACAAAATCAAGCTATCTGAGAGCCGGATATATCGTTTCAGTCCCACAGCCACGGAACTGAACATTTCAATCGACAGAACTAAAAGTTCACCTAAAGAACGATACCTCCTCCAACAACACACACACACACACACACACACACACACACACAACAGCAGCAGCAGCAGCAGCAGCAATACAGTGTGCGAGTTTGGTCTGAGGCGGTTGGGTTCTTAAACGTGTTAATTCCACAAAATAATTTCTATAATCAAACTAAAGACATATTAAAGAGGCAATAATTTCTCATTTGTTTTCTTGCTTTACGTTGATGTAATTTATCATGCGCACTTTGCATGTCGTAAATTGGAATTGAATTGCATGCACTAAAAACATCTCGCACTACATAATAAGCATAATGATTTCGTTCTCATATTACTAAATACCTATACAAGAGAATATCCCAAGAAATATTTATATTAATAATTTTAAGAGGGCCATTTTACGATACTAATCTGTACTACAATAATGGAAGTGAATAAAGTTCAGTGTCAATGAGGACAGTAAGCAATAACTGGCTTATTACAAGGTTTGATAAATATCGTTCCATCACAAATTTCCATAATCAAACAAATATTCCCTAAATGTAACAAACAAACATAAATACGAATATTACATACGATAGGTTAATTACAATATCTTTTTCATTCTAATTAAAAGATCCAAAGAATCTAAATTAATATAAGTTTATATATTTTGCGCGTCAATCGTACTTCTCTAATTCGTTGCCGTGAAAATGGACAAACACATTTCAGACACGTATCTTAAGGACTTATGAAGGCAGCTGAATAATTTAAAATGTAGAAGAGGTCTTCCAATTAAGGACATAGACTTGTAGAATTGTTTAAGACAGGCTTGTTCATCTTACGGTCCGAAGACCGCATTGTCCAAGCGACCTGGTCTCATCTGATTAGATTTACATGATGCGTCGTAGCTATGAAAAGTTCTATCTGGCCCAAATAAAATCTGGCTTGGAGGAAGTTGCACATGCCTGGATTAAGTTGTATCTACCAGTAAAGTTTTAAAGGTGTATTGGTTTGATGGTCGGGGAGATGTACACTGACTATTGTAATATCCAACATACAAACCAACGTAGATGAAGCATACAATGCAATATCCAGGCTGTCTTGGTGACGGGTTAATTATTGTCACAGCAAAATATGTCCATAATTATATTGAAAACCATGCACCAGACTAGACGAAATGAGATAATTACCGAAAAAACTCGACTAGACTAAACACTGCAGATAAGTTTAGGACTAATAACATAGTGCCTGTATACTGATCCATTAAGTTATCTATATTGGACATGTGCATGCAGCACATTTCTTGTCAAAGATCCTCTTTAACAGGCCCGGCTCTAGGATGTGTTGGGTCTAAGGCAGCAAGCGATTGGCGGAGCCCCCACCACAGTATAGACAGCAGCGAGGTGCCCTGAAATCGCCGGGCTCAAGGCAGTTGCCTCGTTCGCCTTGCGCTAGGGCAAGGTCTGCTCTTCAGTGCCATGGCGCCGATTCCCCATGCAGTTTTAAGAAAACCGCCGAGGCTGTTGTTATTGTTGTTGAAAACATATCACTGCCGTATGTGCATGAATAACAACTAATGCATTCAAAAATATCCATGACAAGCAAACCGCTCAGCAAATGATAGGGACATGGGTCAAAGATTATGTATGGCTCACGTGAAATAATTTGTTTCCTTTCAATCCTCAAATCTTGATTGTGTGTGTGTAATAACTTGTCTATGTCTGAAATAAATTTGCTGAACTATACAAAAGACGTCTTTCGAGAGTGGGGATTGTCATTGAATCTCTGTGCCTCTATAAATATATTTAGAACATATAACAAACAGTTCTCATGCAATACAGCTACTTCTGATGCGTAGTCTCTACGATGCACCATCCATATATATATATATATATATATATATATATATATATATATATATATATATATATATATATATATATATATATATATATATATATATATGTTATTCAGTTTCTTTTTATTGAATTTAAATATTTCATACTAAATCAAGCAAACCAATAAATTAGCTACTCCTGATACTTATCAAATTGTGCACCAATAGCTGCTGAGAAAATTATAAGCAATCCAATTAAACACAGTTCCAGATAAGCTTCCGTCTTTTGAGACGTTATAAATGTTATGAGTCTATGCTCTTAAAAAAAAAGAAACAGAATAGAGTGAAGACAACAAGCTTTGTTCAATTTTAAAAAAAATTGTATTTCCCTAAAATTCAAAGTGAAAATGATAAGAAGAAAAAATCCAAAAATAATCCAAGAATTAAAGAAGCAAGTCTTAGTAATAATACGCCTTTAATAAAATTCAGTTCCAGTCCCGAAAATATCCCAAATTAAAATTGACGGCAATGACGTGTCTGTTATTGCTTGCGAAGTTCGGAGGTGTCAACAGTCCCTTGTTCGAAGACATAACTATTATTCCAGTTTTGAATTCAGTATAAAATCCAAATATTATCTTTATCCAAGCATTTTATGTTTGAGCACTCCAGAGAAAATAAACACTTGAATTAAAACATTTGAGGAAAATAAAATTCAACCAAAACTGATCACAACACAATACAACATAATGTGCTAGATGTTAAAGCAATGCTGGTAAAATTCTCACAGCCACAAGATAATACATTTCTCTGCTGGACCTCAGGTCACAAATAGCATTTTCTATAATTAAAAAAACACAATTATCTAATGGAAAATGACCTTCTAGAATTATCTAATGAAATGAGTCTTGTTTTAATTCCTGTTATAGGAAAGCAATAAAAAAAGTCCATAAAATATAATAGCAATAAATAGATAATCGGCAGCAACGGCGCAGCTTCTTAACAGAAACAAAAAAGCTGAAAAAATAACATAAACTACAACCACCTGAGGTAAAATAAAACGTTATTGAGGAAACTTTAGCTAAGCTGATAACAAGATTTAAGCAGACAAAGCAGACGATTTTATACCAAACGAATTTTGAAATTGTAACTAAAAAATACATGGTCGATACCGAAAACGGAATGAACTAGAAGGAAGGGTGAGTCGAGTACTGTTTTTGTTGTACAAAACAAAAAGATGCTAGTGAAGAGTTGAAATAAAAATTACTGTGTGAATAGTAAAGCATTATAGAGACAATAGACATTTACTAATTCTGGCATATTTTCAAAATAGTCCTTATACTCAAAAACCTAGTCTGTTTTATACTATTTTAGAAAAAATCTAAATTTCGTCAAGCCATAAATTAAACCAATATATTACCAAAATAGTTACATAACAGCGATGTTTTGAAATGATAGCTATTTACTTTAATTCATTAGTGAAATTGATGGGATAGTCAAGATCCAACATCATGCTTTGCCACGGTAGAGCTTTCATCGTCATGCAATATGATGTTAAATCAAATTCTAGAGTTTGAGATATAGCAAATAATTACAACAACAAAATTGAAGAATTGTTTAAGCTAATTATATCAATAGGTCTCTTGCCTGATACAATTGTGCCATAATTATTTTGCGTTGTTCGTCTCTGCAAGAGATATCCGTTGGGAACTAAAAGCTTAGCTAACTAAGTTCTAGTACAGATAATTCAGGGGTGGGGGTGAGATTGGCATCGAATTTATAGCGCAGTTGTTGCTTAAATAGGTATTTACTGAACAATTTACGTTGTTTTGTAGTAATACGGCTTGTACAATTTTGTAATGTATTTATTTGCACTACGATAAACGTTGTTGCAGACAATACGGGCTGCATCAAAGGGCTCATTGCATGTACAGTGCATAAGCTTTGTTTTGCAGATAATGCTATACTTCGGAGATTGTTATCTTATTGCAATGCAGTTATTGTCCAGGCAAGCCACTGAAACTACACTATTTCCGTTACTTCAGCTCAGTTTCGTCGAAGCATATTTTCTGTCAGTGTAAAATAATAATTATCTACTTCTTTGCCATTTATAATTCTACTTTTACGTTTCTTGTCCACTATTATCGGCTTTATTTCTCTTCTTCTTTTCTAGTTCTAATGAACACAGCTTCTGCATTGACATGATGATATCTCAACTAAATTTTCTTTCTTTATAGAACCTATTAATCTAATATTGCCTTAAAATACGAACACGTGTGCTTTTTCAAAATGTTTTAAATAGGAAAAAAAAAACAACCTGAAAAACAGTTTATGTAATTTTACAGATTATCGCCTATCATGTTTTAGGGTTAGTCACTTCTGATATTTCTCTCGCATTTCCCACATCGTTTCCTATTCTTTTTGGACATATCAATTTTAAACTTTACGCCAAATAATCAAAAACTGGGATAATTAAGGCTGATTAAGCATTTCTGTTCTAAATAACTCAGATAGGAATGGTGATATGTACATAAAATTGCTATACGCCAAAGTTCGAAACCAACAGTTAGTACAGTGCTTTTCCTGTCAAGCAACGTGTTTTCACAATTCTAACAGCTAATCGGATCACAATAAAAAAAAACATCTCTCAGTACATATTAAACATAATTATTCATTTTTCAACTTGCTTACCACCAAAATGTGAGAATATCACAAGAATGTATCATATTAAGAAATTTGAGAGGGCCATTTTACGAAACTAGTACGTGCTGCTATAATGGCGAGTGAATAATTTTTAGTTTCCATGGCGCCAGTACCTGATAAATGGCTACTTTACATAGCCTGCTAATATCGTTTCAACGCCGATTCCAATAATTAAACAAATATTCACTAAATAACAGATTTCAATAAACAAACGTAAATACAAATACTACACACCTTAGGTAAACTGCAATATATTTTTCTTTGAAATTAAAAGATCCAAAGAATCAACACTTTTTTTAGATTTATACATCTGCTGCGTAAATTGTTTCCTACAGTTTGTTTTCGTGAAAATGGAAAAACACATTACAAACACGTATCTTAAAGATTCAAGAGAAACCATGAATCAGGAAAAATATGGTCCAAAATTGTGTTCACACATGATGATTATCTGAAAGTGTTAGCATTAAGCAACAACGATTTCTCTCAGAAAATATATTTAGCAGGCTATGTAAGTAGCCGTTTATTAGGTACTGGCGTCAAGGAAACCAAACATTATTCACTCGCCATTATCGCAACACGAGAGAGAGAGAGAGAGAGAGAGAGAGAGAGAGAGAGAGAGAGAGAGAGAGAGAGAGAGAGAGAGAGAGAGAGAGAGAGAGAGAGAGAGACCCACTGTCCTCTAATATTCAAGTTTTTTCTTCTGTCAGCAGATGGAAAAAGATTTTTAAAAAAGTTCAAACACCATTACATTTGTTTGTGCATTATACGTAACTTACCATTACTGGCTGAGGTGAATATGAAATATTATGAACCAGTAAACCGGGACTGTAATAGATTTACTATATTATAAAACTGCCTATATAACAAAAGTAATGTATTTAATTGCTTTGTTACATCAATTAATCCAGTGCTGAAGTTTAACTCATTTCACTAGTGAAAATGCCAGTTCTATCGTATGACGCAATAACCGATCAATAACTTATTTTGTAACCTGCGTGTAGTTTCAAAACCTCTTATTAATTATTTGATCTCATTAATTAAAATTGATACCAAAAAGAAATCTAATAAAGCAAGCAAGTGTAGATTACTCACTTGGATTTAAAATAAGCACTGAACGTGATATAAGCATGGTAACATAACCTCGTTATTGAAAGCCATAATAGTTCCTAACATGTGTAAACTTTTTCTCCAGTACATTTGGTTAATTTCTGACCACAAAATAGATATATTTTGTGATGTGTCCGATTTTTCCAAATTATTTCTTTTTGTCGGACTTACTACACCATCTGAGCACCATCAGACCATAATAAATTACGCAACACTATAATTGTATCCGGTAACAGTCACTTTTGTCTGATGGGAACCTCTGTCTCGCTTCCAGATATCGAAACTAAAAGAAGAAAAACTCCATTAATTTGTCACTCTATTCAAATACATGGGGGGAATATATATGCTGTGTTGACTTTTTTATCATCTGGGACTGGAACTTACAGATCAGCAAATAATTTAAACACGCACAGTCTTTCAGGTGATTGGGGGGGGGACTTACTTACTTTACCCAAACAGTGAAGGTATGATTGAGTAATTAAAACATAAGCAACGCCAACATAAAAACCTAAGACGTTGTTAGAGGACTAGGATGAGAGTCATTCTAATGTAATTTTGCATCCAAATATAAACAAACTTTCTGTCTGTGAATTTTCTAGGCCCATAATCATGTCTGTATATCAAAGTAAAAATAAATTAACAAGTTTACACACGTGTCAAAAAATCTTTATACATAATCTACAATCTAAACAAGAAGCAGTTGTACAATATGTTGTTTATGCTTTTTTATAAAAAAAACGAAGTCTGCTAGGCCCAAACTCCTACCCACAGTTATAGAAAAAGATCAATTATACAACATAAATTAAATATACGTAACATATAATCATGGAAATAATCCAACGTCAAATACAACCTAAATATACATAACACTATCAACCGAGAGATAGATCCTTTGTTTATTATTTATTTTAGAACGCCACGACGTTACGTTACCTTCCATACTCATTGGTCAATAAATAGCAGAAAGTCATGCTGAAGTCGATGTCCAAAATAACTACCTTATAAATCAGCGCCTGTTTCGATGGAGAACTTCTAATTATCAATGTATGTAAATTAATAGTAATTTGTTCCGATGGAACGAAATATTTCCGGTCATCTTTGAAAAAGCAATGTTTTGTTTATTTAACCCAATCAGTTGTGACAATATGTACTCAGAGTGTGGAATTCAATATTAATAACCAACCAGGAAGCATTTTAATATCACTTCTAGTAATCATGCAAAAACTAAGGTTCTACTTTGCAATAAATAAAAAAATTAAAATAAATAAATAAATTCGTAATTATTAGAATGTGGTGGAGAAGTTTAAGAAATGTACTCCGTATTTAAAAAACTCTTTCATCAGAGCTTTTAATATTTTCAGATTTTAGCAAGGCATCTGTTTCTTCTCCGCTGTGTTGTGTTGAATTTTGCTTTCTCTTCTTCTTTCTCCCAGGTGCCTGAAAACGTCTGTGGATGTGTTGAATAATTACAATAGCCAGGAAAAAGACAAAATCCACCGCAAAACAAAATGATAGCAAGATCCAATATTTGTTTTGTTCTGCAATAAAAAAAAAAAAAAAAAAAAGATCGCTACACTCCTCCTGGCATGAAGTCTGCATAAGAAATAATATTAAAATATCTTGCAAAAAACATTAATGTCGTTAGATATAACTTAAAAGTTTGCACTGTAAAGCAGCTACTTGGGAAAATTACTCTAAGAATTATATCACTATTAAATAAAGTATTTATATCAAGCAAGAAAATACAATTGTCCTTAGTACAACGCGGTGACCAGATAGACGGTGCGAATTTTCGCATGTTACAAATCTCCAGAACGTGAAGAGTTACAACAAAATTATTTTAAATATGATTTTCCTGACATACATTGTTTCGTATTATTTTATGTACTGATGAACCATGTAGAATTAAACGTCAAATGAAAAAGTAATATTTTAATTTTCTCATTATAGTATTACTACAGACTTCCTCTTATATATATATATATATATATATATATATATATATATATATATATATATATATATATATATATATATATATATATATATATATATATATATATATATATATATATATATATATATATATTATTATTATTATAAGATGACCTCACCTATAACGAGGTCCACTTTATGGCTCGAAAGAACAGTGTTATAGTCAGGAATCACTATTTATCGTACCTGTCAGACCCTAATTGAACTAAGAAATGCTTGCATGCGGTATAGTACTATGATTTTACATAAAAGTACCTTTTGTTTTTATTTTCTCTGTATTCTGTCTCACTGCGAAAAAAGAGAAATCATTTTAAATTAATCAGGTTTGAAAATTTAGGGGGGTATCAAAAAGCGAATATAGCTAATGGAACAGACGGATGCATCTTTTCCACCACCACTACCTTAAACTACTAGGTAATAGCGAGTGTACTCATATTTGATACATTAAAAAAATAAGCAGTTGAAAACAATCCTAGCGTAAGCTATTACATACGATTTCAGCTCCATCAAACTATCGCAAATTTAGCTTTTTCCTGAGATACTACTAGTTTCGCAATTTTAGTATTGAATATTTGAATTTTTTATAACTGAAAGAATACCGATTTTGCAAATAGTGTTCTCTAGCTTAGAGAAAATTTAAAGAAAGCGGAACTGTGACGTACTACATCTGTCAGGTGCTTTGAGAATAACGTATTACAGCTGTTGGGTGCTGTGAGAATAACATTCTACAGCTATCTCGTGCTGTGAGAATAACGTACTACAGCTAACTCGTGCTATAATAATGGACATGGAAGAGAACGTCTCTGCTTTTACTTTATATTGCGAAAAGTTATAAAATAAACATAGGTACTACAGAAAGTGCTTCCCATTCTAATACACCCATGAAGTTTGGTCAAGAGAGAAAACAAGCCAACGACATTTCAAGCAAAGGGATCAATAAACTGTTCTAATCTTGGATAATAGTCTTCTGCAATGGAAAAAAATTCATTTCTAAACTACACAAACCTCTCAAACTCACTTTCTCCTGTCTTCGCTTTTCACTATTTGGGGCTCTTTCGTCCTTTTAAACCCGTAACCAACACAAACACAATTGGGCAAGGAGATGGCAGAAGCGCCATTTCATGCGTTTTGTTTTTTAAGCATTTTGCAGACAAGTATCAGAAAGTATTTACATTGTCTCGGTGGGCAAAACAGGTATAATCAGCCATTCTAAATTTTGTATAAATGGTACTTTCTTTGTTTATTTGTTTATTGTCTGTGTTGTTGATTAAAGTTCAACAAGAGAATGAAAATGCGGACAACGCAAACGAGATAGATCGTGGGATTAAAAAGTCTATGTAGGCAGTGTCCACGTGTTTCTTGGCAATGTCATAATACCAAGAAATGTTCACCCCAACCCCAATGACTAAATTCTGGGTGTTCTCCTATTTGTGAGTAATTACCATAAAGATCGTAAACTTTTCTCTTCTGTCCCTCGATCCAGCATTCGTAGATCCCAGTATCTTTTCTGATGGTATAGAAAATCTGTAGTATCCCCCACATGTCGATTTTCAGGCGACCTCCAGTCTCATTACTCCAGACAAGGGACGAACGGTAGATTCCACCCTTTACCCAATCAACGTTAGCCTTAACGGACTTCCTGTGAAAGTAAATAGTATGTCGAGGTTTATGCATTAGACTAACTTATTAGAGAAGCAATTAGTTTATAATGAATCATCAGTTCAATTACAGAAAAAATTCACTGGTAAACCTTTGTCGATAACACAATGGTTGATATAGCTTAGCTTGGTATTGTCCTCCGAGAGATATGTCACACGTTCTCAGTGCGGGTGTTGTCTCATTCAAGCAGACCTTTTACTAGGCTTCGTGTGATGTCTACCATGGTAGACAATGCTCATAGCCACGATTGAGTTTGGTTGAACCAGACTGCATCGCATGCTCTTGTGCTCATCCATCGTGACTAATGAATCAGTTTCTCACTTCATTTACGGACGTACACTTTAAATCTAAAACATAAATGTGTACATGCAGACCTGTGTCGAGTGATAAATTAGAAGGTGTTTGGTTTGGCCTACATATTACTTGTTGCTAAATCTTATTGAATGTCCGGTAAAAAGAATACATTATAGACGTAAATTTATGTGACACATTTTTTATTTATATTATTGGTATATCAGTTGGTAAAGCTACTATTACTACTACTACTACTACTACTACTACTACTACTACTACTACTACTACTACTACTACTACTACTAATAATAATAATAATAATAATAATAATAATAAATAATATATGTCACTCCTGGTCAAATCAAAGGCGTAGCTAGGCGGTGGAGGGGGGAAAGGGGCGCCAAAATTAGCTTTGAAATGGATTTTATGTGGAATAAAGGGTTTCAGAGTTGAGGGGTGGGGTGGGATAAAAATGAATCTTATCCCCGAGACTCCAAACACTCTAGCTACGCCTCCTGGTCAAATGATCAATATAAGTGTGAGGGAGAATAATTTCGGTCTGGACATAGAAAGATTGTGGATACATTCTATGGAACATAATGCAAATACTACTTCCCTCGCGGATACACTTTGATTCCGTCCTTTTAGAAAGAAGCTTAAAATATTGATGTTGTAACACCATATTGTACATGGTGTCGAAAATGAAATAATCCTCAGAAAGAACAAAACTGATCTTAAAGCATTCTTTCTAACCTTCATAGCTTTTGCTTATTGTTTACTTCAAAGGTGGGAACTGACATTCTTTGCTTTCGTTATCAATTAGTTAGCCTTAGTGGGCACGCTGCTATCCAGCACCCCGAAAATTGGGACGCCTTGCTTTTTACCGCTTTCTTTTATCCCACCCCCATCCACTTGATTTTGCTTTCCAATGCACTCAATGACGGATAATTGAGATAGAAACATAGACGCGCCGGAAGTACAAATAAATGAAAATGAATACAATTCATGCTTTTGAAAAGTACATATAGGACGTGAGAGAAATACTGTATTTACAATGAACCAACATTTTATCTTTTCATTCACTCTTATAATTGGATACATATTTGTATATCTGTGCTAGGAGTGAACCAATATAAAAATTATGTTGAATGACATCTTGCCTCATTCGTATGTATAATACTTGATAAAAAAATTTGCATGGCCAGTTTAGCAAGAAAAGTAGGTCGTTACAACAATAATTAGCTTGTTATGGGTGTATTAGGACAGATTTTTTAGTAAAAGTAATAAGATTGACATTTTCTCTAAATTGTATTAAAGTGATGTTTCATTCATTTATATTAAAATAATTGTCTAAAATATATCAAGATTAATTTAATTTATTTCTAAATCACAACTATATATTAATGGAATAAAGTGAATGCTGTTACAAGCAAAAGGCAATGTACATTACGTGTCGTATTACTAACCCAGCAAGAGTCAGTAAGTCACAAGATTAAACATTGGCATACTTCCAATCCAGTCAAGAAAAAGTGCTAATGCAGCAAACTTTCTGTCGAATGACGTAGAAACAATATGGATCTTATGTAGTGGAGATGAGAGAATCTTTCTAGCTAGGATGAAGTGTACACCGTTATACCTAGGAATGGCCATATTTTGGTCATGCAGTTTGCCTAGATACATATTTTAAAAAAGCGCACAAAACCGCCTAGGCCATTTCCTTTCGTCCTGAAGCTAGAAAATATTTGTCTCTCGCATTACAGGTAAGAACTGTCTATGTTCGTAAACTTCTTTAAGAAATAGGCATTTTTAATGTTTGAGACTTTAATGGTAAAGTTCATATGTTTGCAACATTGTTCACTGAATTATTTTATTTATAATATATTATAGTAAAAGACAAATTCGCTACCAACTTCATGTTTAGATTTAATGTTGAAATAAATTATTCTTTAAGTAAGAAAGAATAATATCTAGCAACATATTCGAAATCAGAGAGAGAGAGAGAGAGAGAGAGAGAGAGAGAGAGAGAGAGAGAGAGAGAGAGAGAACGTTATAGCGTAAACTTTGCTCGGTAGCACATTGAATGTTCCCAGTGAGCCCATTACATTGTAAATGGCTGGTCTATCTACTGCAGATCAAAACTGTTTTTTCTCCGTGGAGAATACATTTCAAAGCCATTTCATCCCATAAGCTACGCGACAGTAGTAATTAGCATCAATACAAATAGATTCTTGTCTTGTTCATTGCTTTCTGCACCATATAAAAGACATATCTTCTGTTAAGCTATTATAGCATAACCTTGACATGCAACAAGGCGCAAAAGCCAATCCAATATTGTCTGGATCAATATTCGGTTTGCATTGTACATGTCATTTACACCATTTGTGCTTTGAGGGATGCTTTTCTTCGTGAAGATGAGAAAGACAGTATTATAAGGAAGTACTGTTTTACTTCAGGAAATACAAATAACACCAAAATACCGCATGTAAAACCACTCTAATAAAGACGCTTGTGCCAAGCAGCAAATCGAACGGTAAGGACTCAACCTACGGACAACCGTCCTAAACAACTGATATATTTTGGTACTGTTTCATGTTTTTGCCTGGATCGTGTGACCAATCCATTTTTCTTACCCATCTAAACAAGAAAAGTATGTATTCTTATTACATAGTTCCACCTACATGTCTGATTTCAATTTTAGCAGTTAAACTATTCATACTTATATTTCACAAGCTAAGTATGTGCCTCACATGTTGCCGTCGTAAAAGGCTTTTTTTCTGGCAGGAATAAATACCAAACACTTGTGTCCTTTTCTCAGTGTTAATTCTCTGCGATTGATTAAATACGAGTGTACAAATGCAGATCTGAGAACCTATTAACTGTCACCACTGTCACAACTGTACAGTTTTTAACTTATTTCTGGCCTGAAATAACATATTTATTTATTTATTTTAACTGACCTGTAATGGGCGCCTCCCTGTTATAAATAATGCAGAAACGTTGTCGTATATGAAATCGGGACGTAAAATGATTGATCAAAAATTACATTGTCACCTTTTATTATGATACTAATACTGTCTTTCAAAGTGTTATTCTCGTTGAAAATTTATATTTTCAGGAATTTAAATATGTAATGCGGCTTTTCATGAAGAGGGATAAGAAACGTTACACACGACTTTCGTTCATGTCACTTAGAATATCATCGCTTTCTGATCGCAGGTCCAGCTGTTTTCGAAATCCTCACTAATTAACCATACATTTTATTTTACTGACACTGAGCAATTTGTGTACTTTAAAATAAGTATCTAATAGTATTTTGTATGATGTCTTTTTTGTAACGAGGAGATAACGCTACCACTGACCCAAGCTTGGTCATAAAACCCTTAAAAATCAGATGTGATACTCGAATCAAATCTAGATATAAGAAACGAATTTAAACAAAATGTTTTATGTTACATTGGACATAGAAGAGTATGTATGTAGGTAGGTAGATAGGTAGGTAGGTAGGTAGGCAGGTAGGTAGGTTTTTACTCCACATAATAATTTACCGTTAAAATGGTATTCGTATTCGGGGCGATGCTCAAAAACCTTTTTCTAAGAGTAATAATATAATTGATTTAGATTGTTCCATTTTACAAGAATTATTTTTTTCTGATGGGCAAGTTAAACATTTAGCGAGTGCCATTCTTGGTGATAAAGCTGTTTCAATACAATTAGATTTAAAAACCACCGGTAATTTTAATCCCAACAAAATTAAACCCTTTATACTGAATATTTCAAGGTCACAGATTACTGATATGGCTAAATCTGGTGGGACATTTGGGCCGTCATTAGCTGTCATGGCAAAAACGATTCTACTTAATATATTACCTGTGCTAGGAACACTTGGAATTTCATGTGCACCTGGTATGATCGCCGGTGCGACAAGTCTGTGTCTGGTTATTGTATTAAGAAAACGATATAGTAACTGAATGAGCCAACCGCAAAGTATAGGTAATTTTTCAGCACACGATAGGCTATACATGGCAACCAGTATTATTGGTGGAGGAAGAACCCAGGAATGAGCCAACCGCAAAGTATAGGTAACTATACGAATTTTATCTAATAATGCCGCAGAAGAAAAAAAAGATAAAGCGTCCGACAAAAAAAAAAACTGAAAACAAAGTGCAAGAAAAAAAATATGAAGAAATATTATTGGTGGAGGAAGACCCCATGAATGAGCCAACCGCAAAGTATAGGTAACTATACGAATTTTATCTAATAATGCCGCAGAAGAAAAAAAAGATAAAGCGTCCGACAAAAAAAACAAACTGAAAACAAAGTGCAAGAAAAAAAATATGAAGAGACAACCACTGCTGGCGGGAGTGTCTGGCTGTCTTTTCCAATATCTGTCAGGTTTTGGTGGTGTTGTAGGGTTTAACGCCATTTTTCAGCACACGATAGGCTATACATGGCAACCAGTATTATTGGTGGAGGAAGAACCCAGGACCCCCCCCCCCCGGAAAGTACCACCGAACCACGAGAAGCTTCTGGCAAGCTTTCTCACATAACTAGATTAGCCGAATCTTAGACTCGAACCCACGCAGAAAGAGGTGAGATAGCAGTGATCCGTAACGGAGAACGCTTTTGACCACTCGGCCACTCGGGGCCCCAAAATCTGTCAGGCATGTACCGGGGAATAATATTACCAGGAACACAGTGCCACCCCAAAACAACTCTTAGAGAGCCAACAAACTAAAAGAAAACATTTTTACAAATGTTATTGGTGTGTTTTCAAAGGATCAGCTGCCAGCAACATATAAACACAACACGTGCACCATGATTAACATTCAGCATTTGAACGATGGTTATGGAACTAACTGGGATGACACTGTATAACAACAACTACTTCGATTCACTTGGTCTCTCTCCATCAGATGTTATTGAACAATATATCCAGCACAGCAAAACAAACTAACTCGAGTCAGCTACGGCCAGTATGAACATCAGCGAATGGTTATTACTGCATCATGAAGGTTTGAACACTGTCAAAACATAAATAGAAAGGAACGTGAAATTCTCATGATGAACAGCTTGAATAGAACGATAATCCGGAAACAGGACAATAATCGTATAATCCCATTCATACAAATGCTATGAGTCATGAAAAATGTTTTAGGGATAATGAACATGATAAAGCTGGATGTGATGAAAAGATGTTAGAACAACCAAGAAATATGAACTATTCATGAACGTTTTAATGGAAAGTTAGTGCAGGGTAAGTCTTCAACTAGATTATACTAATATCCTAGCGTCCGAATTATACTGACCAATCAAAATGTTTCTCAAAAGAAAGGTCAGCGCAAATCCGTTGATGAAGTATTGGCAAAAGATCTAGCTGGTTTTTAGAAAATTTGCTTTAAAACATACAACTGGACAACCAAAAACAAAAGAAGCAGAAATAAATCCCAAAACGTTTTTCACACACAATGGAGCAGAATTTTTTAATAAGCAGCTCGAACAGTTTCTAAAGCAAAATGATATTGAAAAGTACGTAACAGGAAATAAGGGAAAGTGTTTTTGTCGAGCGGTTGAATCGCACTCTGAAAGATAATATCACGAAACACAGGACACTGTCAGCTGACAGCGTAGTAGAACACCAGCTGATATTGTTAAAAGTCCGATGTTGCCAAACGAAAACACGTACCACAAGCACAGTTTAAGAACAACGATAAAGTTAGAATCTCATTAGTAATATATATATTTTTTTAAAATTTTGTAATAGGTTTAACTCCAAATTGATCTGAAGAAGACTTTATTGTTAATAAAGTTCTAGTAACAATAACCAGTAGCTTATAAACTAAAACATCTGCCAGGAGAAGATGTAATAGGAAGCTACTACGAGCAAGACCTACAGAAGACACAGCAAGATATAATTATCATAATAAAAAAGAAGTGAACCGCGGACGGTCTAAAAGTGTAGTCAAATGGTGCAGGGACAGCGATAGTTTTAACAGTTGGATGACAAGTAGCAATATCAACTAATGGGTCAAAGATTTCTCATTAGCTGGCATATAAGTTCATTATAAATCCTCTCATAATTTGTTATAACAAATTTAAACTTAACCTGGATGCCTAAAGATACTAAACAATGTTTCCTTTCTTCGGTGATCTCTCTGCTCTCCGTCATCAAGTTTAGAATGTTCATGAAGATAGAATCTAACTTAAGGTTGAGTCGAAACGGTATTGTAATCTTCATGACAGGTCTTAGTATGTTCCAAAGCAACTGATGCTTAGCAACAGTAACAAGAAATTTCTTAATCTTGTTTGTAAGTTGGTACTTGACGTTATACGTACCATTTGTTGGTATGCCATGAAGTTGCCTACTAGCATCAATTGTTTCAGTAAAATCATCAACAACTTCGCCTTCCTCTGGGTATTCTCTTTGTTCAGGATAAGGATAATTTTTTTTAAGAACAGAAACAGGTTGCTGCTGTTGTTCAAGATTTGTATTAATATCTTTGTCATCAAAATAAAGAATGGCTTCAGTAGTCTGCCAAAAATTTAGAAACTTCAGAGAGAAAGCAAATATGTTAAAAATAAAAGGTGTGTATCCATATGGCGACATCGATAACTGGGAAAACTTTGATGAAAAAGGTTTGCCAGACAAGGATAAATTTCGCTCGCAATTAAATCTTGAGAATATTAATTGTAATGAGTTTGAGTATGCTAAAAGATTTGGAAATAGTTTGATTACCAGAATCTTGGTGATTACTACGATCTGTATTTGATAAAAGGAATAATGTTGTAGGAACTATGGATTAGATCCTACAGTGTATTGTTCTGCACCAGTACTAAGTTGGGACGGGACGATAATGTTAAAACAGAGCAAAATAAAACTGAAACTCGTACCGATTCTGACATGTTTTACTTCGTATAAAAAGGTATTAGAGGTAGAATAAAAAAAATAGCGCTAAGGCCAACAAAAAATACATAAAAGATTTTATATGACCCAAGCAAACCATCAAGTTTTATCCTCCATATATATGTTAAAACTCTGTATGGTTGGGCAATGTCACAACATGAGACCATGCAGTGGAATTTGATGAATAAGAACAGACCAGTTTCTAAGAAAAAACAGACACAAGATAATGGAGATTTCGTTGATGTTTATATAGATTATCAAGATGAACTTCTACATCTTCCTAATGACTATCCTTTCTGTCCTGAATCAATGTTAATCACCGATATGTTGTCACCATAACAACTAAAGCAAAAGGTTTGGTATATGAACAAAGTATGAAAAAAACTCGTGCCAAATTTGCTTGATAATAAATGCTATGTCACACCCAACTTAAATTTAAGGCAAGCGTTTGATCATGGATTAATAATGAGAAATGTTTCCCGATTTATTAAAATTCAAGCAATCACATACGGATGAAAAGTTATATTGATGCTAACACCCAGCGTAGAGTAGCTGCAAAACAGATTTTGACAAAAGCATTTTGAAGCTGATAAACAACCGTGTTTTCCACAAGACAATGGAAAACATTAGAAAGTCTGGTAACATTGAGATTATAAATAAGACTAAACGACGAGATAAAGTGGTAGCTGATGATGCTTTTGTCATCATGAAATTCTTTAACGAGAACCTTGTAGCAGTACACAAGAGAAAGACTAAATTAAAATGTAAACAAACCGATCCATTATGTTTTCGCTTGAGTGCTTGACTTGTAAAATTGGTTCATGTACTGGTTTCACTATGATATCTTTAATGAGAACCTTGTAGCAGTACACAAGAGAAAGACTAAATTAAAATGTAAACAAACCGATCCATTATGTTTTCGCTTGAGTGCTTGACTTGTAAAATTGGTTCATGTACTGGTTTCACTATGATATTGTTAACTAAAAGTGGTCAAGTGCTAAATTGTTGTTTGAGGACACATATTCGTTAATCTTCTTGATTTACAAAGATAACTCTATAAGGAAATCTACAAAAACAAATAACTGTTAGATCTTTCTGAGTATCCTAAAAAAACATAAATGTTAGATCTTTCTGATTATCCTAAGAAAACAAGGAACTGTTAGATTGGTCTGATTATCCTAAGAAAACAAGGAACTGTTAGATCTTTCTGAGTATCCTAAACAAAACAAGGAACTGTTAGATCTTTCTGAGTATCCTAAACAAAACAAGGAACTGTTAGATCAGTCTGATTATCCTAAGAAAACAAGGAACTGTTAGATCTTTCTGAGTATCCTAAACAAAACAAGGAACTGTTAGATCTTTCTGATTATCCTAAGAAAACAAGGAACTGTTAGATCTTTCTGAGCATCCTAAGAAAACAAAGAACTCTTAGATCTTTCTGATTATCCTAAGAGCAGTTGATTACATTTCGACGGCAATAAAAAGGTGATAAAAATTTAAAGATGAAACTATCTTCAACCCGTTTGATGAGTATATCTGACTTCGAAGTAAAATATATGCAATGATACCAGCTCACGTATAAGATTAAAAATAGCTGCTAATTGTGTTATAATGATGAATATTGAGATAGATGATGTCGTTCCGAGATAATATAGTTGCTTTAGAGGAATATGTTAGTCATGATGAGACGATGACAATCAGATCAAATTGCCATAAGATTAAAACTGATGTTATTAACAAAGTGGGGCTATGTAATTTGGATGACAAACGATATTCTCAGGACGGTATTAATACTGTTGATCATGGGCATCATAATACAAAATTGTATAAGACAGGAAAGATAGCATTAGCTAGTAGTAAGAATCGATCTACATTTTATGTAACAGTAAAGACATAAACTACAGAAGTAAGTGCTCATCTAAATTGTATGTAACAGTAAAGATAGAATCTATAGAAGTAAGTGCTCATCTAAATTGTATGTAACAGTAAAGATAGAATCTATAGATGTAACTGCTCATCTAAATTGTATGTAACAGTAAAGATAGAAACTATAGACGTAAGTGCTCATCTAAATGTTATGTAACATTAAAGATAGAATCTATAGAAGTAAGTGCTCATCTAAATTGGATGTACCAGTAAAGATAGAATCTATAGACGTATGTGCTCATCTAAATTGTATGTAACAGTAAAGACAGAAACTACAGAAGTAAGTGCTCATCTAAATTGTATGTAACAGTAAAGATAGAACCTATAGACGTAAGTGCTCATCTAGTGTATGTAACAGTAAAGATAGAAACTATAGACGTAAGTGCTCATCTAGTGTATGTAACAGTAAAGATAGAAACTATAGACGTAAGTGCTCATCTAAATTTTATGTACCAGTAAAGATAT
The DNA here is from genome assembly GCA_029339505.1 of Unio delphinus. Lineage (NCBI taxonomy): Eukaryota > Metazoa > Mollusca > Bivalvia > Unionida > Unionidae > Unio > Unio delphinus. The sequence continues at coordinate 22,041,001 of JAQISU010000008.1, forward strand.
AATCTATAGACGTACGTGCTCATCTAAATTGTATGTAACAGTAAAGACAGAAACTATAGAAGTAAGTGCTCATCTAAACTGTATGTAACAGTAAAGATAGAATATATAGACGTAAGTGCTCATCTAGTGTATGTAACAGTAAAGATAGAAACTATAAACGTAAGTGCTCATCTAAATTGTATGTAGCAGTAAAGATAGAAACTATAGACGTAAGTGCTCATCTAAATGTAACAGTAAAGATAGAAACTATAGACGTAAGTGCTCATCTAAATGTAACAGTAAAGATAGAAACTATAGACGTAAGTGATCATCTAAATGTAACAGTAAAGATAGAAACTATAGACGTAAGTGCTCATCTAAATGTAACAGTAAAGATAGAAACTATAGACATAAGTGCTCATCTAAATGTAACAGTAAAGATAGAAACTATAGACGTAAGTGCTCATCTAAATGTAACAGTAAAGATAGAAACTATAGACGTAAGTGCTCATCTAAATGTAACAGTAAAGATAGAAACTATAGACATAAGTGCTCATCTAAATGTAACAGTAAAGATAGAAACTATAGACGTAAGTGCTCATCTAAATGTAACAGTAAAGATAGAAACTATAGACATAAGTGCTCATCTAAATGTAACAGTAAAGATAGAAACTATAGACATAAGTGCTCATCTAAATGTAACAGTAAAGATAGAAACTATAGACGTAAGTGCTCATCTAAATGTAACAGTAAAGATAGAAACTATAGACGTAAGTGCTCATCTAAATGTAACAGTAAAGATATAGTCTATAGACGTACGTGCTCATCTAAATTTTATGTAACAGTAAAGATTTTAACTATAGACGTAAGTTCTCATCTAAATTTTATGTAACAGTAAAGATAGAAACAATAGAAGTGCTCATCTAAATTTTATGTAACTTTAAAGAAAGAAAATGATGAAGTAAGTGCTCATTTAAATTTTATGTGACAATTAACCTGTTTTACCTCGCTTAACAATGTTCTGTATGTATCGTATTCGCGGTGATTCTTGTTTTCTAGTCGCCTGATATTTTTACAACAATTTCGATCAGTAATATTCTTTCTATTAGAAAGAAGTTTTGTTATCATAGAGCATGATAATGGAAATCTTGATCATAGGCACGAATATGATTTTAAGCCAAAATTGTTTTTGTTATGTTAAAAGCCCACCTTCCTTTACCACTTGTATGTATGTATGTATGTATGTATGTATGTATGTATGTATGTATGTATGTATGTATGTATGTATGTATGTATGTATGTATGTATATATGTATGTATGTATGTATGTATGTATGTATGTATGTATGTATGTATGTGTGTGTGTGTGTGTGTGTGTGTGTGTGTGTGTGTGTGTGTGTGTGTGTGTGTTTAGGGTTTAACGGTACATGAGCATAATAATAGGGCAGAGCAGAAATCAGATTAAAAAAATGGCAAATTAAAAAGAAACTTACCAAACTCCCAGAAATCGCAGGAATCAAACCTCTCTGACCGAAAGTAAAGTACTGGGAAACAACAGTTTATTGGTGAAGATGTTGCAAAAACTTCGATACATTGCATGCATCACAAAGATAGATAAAAATGAGCAAAGTTCTTATATAGTCCATACGAACTCCATTTTTTTTATCATGGAACACAAACCACGGCAAATAGGGAGTCACGATTAGTCGCCACCTGAGGTATGTACTTGGGTGCATCTGAACTTTTCCCTCAAGACCGCATGGAAATGTAAACACTGGCTAAGTTATAGTATGGATTTTGGATAGAAATAAGAAATCTTTGCAATTCCAGTACTTTTGTGCCATATTTAACAAGGGTGATTTAGTTAATATCATACTGGGCTAGCAGATTAGGGTTATTACTGTTTCATCCCCTATGGGTTGCAAGTGACCTTGATCTACTACAACATATTTAGGTCAACGCTGTTCTCTGTCGCATTATATACAATTTAATATCGTGATTTTAGCTGATACGCACTAATGTCTACGAAACACATAACCAAAAAGTTTAAGAAAGCAATTACACAAAATTTAGGGTCTAGATTTTTTTATGTTTGATTTAGTAACAACCTTACCCTCGGCATATCAATTTCACCCGTTGGCCTACTTCCGCTTTGACCGTGATCACTTTATCTGAAACGATAAATCAATGCATTGGATTAATAAAAACCTGAACTATTTTCACGTTTAATTATAAAGAAAACGAATTACTGTCGACAGGGTATTAACGCGTAAAACTCACAGGAGATAAAGTATTTACTGCATTTTTGTTATTAGCATTAGTTGAAGAATAAGGTTCTTGCATAGCATTGCAAACAAAATACATGTATATGAGTAATATACATTATTGCAAGTCAAAACAATGTTTTAAAATTCGGTTGATATGTATTTTGTTGCATTAAATCTAAAAACAAAGTCACAAGATTAATAGCATAGAATATTATAATGGAATGATACCCTGTCACAACATATGAATACAATACATTTTCTAAGTGAACCTTTCCGCCATTATAGACAATAACCCTTTATCTCGGCTCGCATAACGAGCTTTTAAGATAGCGCGGAGATATATGCCAAGGTGTGTAAACGTTATTCGCTTAACATTTTGAAAAGTGTTACCGGAAATTGCCCACAGTCATGATCGTTATCTTTTGGTGTTTTGTGCATGTTTACATGTGAGGGGAAAACGATGACAAACGAGTAAGTGCTCGCCTTCAAAGATTTTATTGTCATGTATCTTTTTATCTTCAAAATTTCCAAGATATTGTACTTTTTTTGTTTTTAACTCAGGAACTTTGCACGGCCAAAGGACACGCACAATACGCATTCAGTACTTGAATATACATGATATTATGAAGCTTCAGTCAGTACTTACGTGTTCAGTAAGCCTCGCTCGTTCCTCGATTTATTTATTTATTAATAATATTGTATTAAGATCTTTAAATTTCTGCAGGACGATAGCGTAGTCGATTCATGGCAGGTCGTAAAATTATAATCATTTCATGCTTGCATAAATTTAGTCTTCGTTAATAGCTATGTAATTCCTATAGTACGATGGTCTAAACGACTTTCCCGTTCATTAATGGATGAATGAAACCTTGTTAAATGTCTTCCATGGATACTAACGTAATCTGAATAAGTTTATGTTTTGCGTTCTACAGTTTGGCACTTTGCATTGGGTTTGAGTTTTAAAGAAAAATAATTTCCCACGTTTTTTCTCATTGGTTATTCTTGTTATAGTAAACAGACCTACGTTATCTTAGGTATGGTGAAAGACCTTTCTATCTTTCCTTTATTTTCGTGTATGATTGATGACTTCTATTTGGTTTATAGAGTATACACTACGCCTTTCTTTAAAAAGACTGCTCGCTCCGTTTGGTCATTTTCACTTCTTGAACATTAAAATGTAAATTGCAAAAAAAGAGTCGATAATTAACTTTATTTTGTAAATATTTTTTATGATTCATTCGTTGCATTTTAAAAAAAATAAAATTATCTAATCTGGAAAAAATTAATTTTCTCTTTTTAATAACTGCTGAAGTTGGTGTACTTTAAACTAGCTTAAGCTCGTGCACATGAGAGCAGCCATTTTATTCATGTTGCCAAGACCAACAACTTCACCTTACGCTGATTTCTCTTGCAGAAGTACATACTTACTGTAGATCGCTACCGGTAATCAACCAAAATTCTGCATCGAAAATACGTTGATGGGGTGACAATGTATAAAGAGAGAGTAGCCAGAAAACGGCCGGTAACTTAGTCAAATATTGAGGTAGGCAAGGAATGATACTGAGGTACACAAATGTACGAATATATCATCATGATATCTATCTGAAATCATTCCTTGAAGTTAAGATGGTTTCTAATAAACTTTGCCTCGAAAAGTGAATTTTATACATATTTCGGCCAAGAAGAAATCATGTCATTCAATCAGTGTATTTAATAAACAATTGGATATATATATATATATATATATATATATATATATATATATATATATATATATATATATATATATATATATATATATATATATATATGGTGCTTGTTCATAGCCTGAAGGACAGCATTACTGAGGAGACAAATAACTGAACCAGGAATGGATTAATGAATCTGCAAGGTGGGCGTTGTTAGAGTTCAGCATCAAGGAAAAATAAGAACATACTACATAATTGTTGTTGCAGGCCACTTTTAGTGACTTCAGTATATATTATATATAGAAATAAAACATAATTGAAGTCAAAAGATATACAAATGCATATTCTACATGCATAATAAAGCTCAAGTACTATATATATATATATATATATATATATATATATATATATATATATATATATATATATATATATATATATATATATATATATATTGTTACGTCTATTGGATTTAAATTATTTATTTTTTAATTGCTAAATCCAAATTTGTCATTTAGGGTTTAATATTTATTAATTGGGAGATTTTTCTGGAAAATTCAGGCTGACCTAGACTCTAGCTGTAAACACAGGTTGACCTTAGCTTGCTGGCCTAATTCCTGACCCTGCTTTAGACATTGTCAACAAGCTTCTAAAACTATTGGCTAATTTCAAGGACAACTTTTTATTTTTAGTTCTTGGGGGTAGGAAATATCTAGATCTTTCTTTGAGTACGTGATTTAGTGAAGGCAGCCTCTTTCTGTGACCTTCCATGAACTTCCATAAAATCACACGATCACTTGTTTACTTTAAGAAAAACAGGTATATGAACTGTTGTTTGGGATAGAACAGTTCAGTAGAATCTGGGCTTTTAAAGTTAATAGTTGTGTTTTTCTGTTTGAGTTATAATTTTAATTACCTTGTACTGGACATTGTGTTAATTCATTAAAGCAAAAGGATTTATTTATTTATTTGGAGGAGAAAATATGTGCTCCTTATTTCATTTGGATGATAATAGAACAATAACTGCATCACATGACATTGTCAGCCATTTTGGATTACATCGTCAAGATTCGAACCTGGAACTATTAGAACATTTTTTTATCAGGACTCTTGCAATTCCATTAGTGGATTATTTTTGTGAATTCTATATTGGATTAATGTTGGATTTGATTCTCTAAAACTAAGTTTATTTATTTTTTGAAAATAATTATACTTAATAAATTCATTGTTCAAGTTGTACAAGCTTGTTAGTTTTCACTCTTTCTGTGTTGCTGCTTATTCGAGCCTAAGCACGTAACAATATATATATATATATATATATATATATATATATATATATATATATATATATATATATATATATATATATATATATATATATATATATATATATATATATATATATATATATATATATATATATATATATATATATATTCTTTTCAAGAGGGTACACAATTAATCATAGTGACCTAATTATGGTGTTTGAAACTTACTGGATTTTCGGATGTCATTTATACGAAGGTCTGACGAGGAAATCTGTCTCTTTTTGCGACCTGTAATAAAACATACAAAGTGAACCAAAGAAAAGTGAGGCGAGAAACATTCCTAATGAAACAGTTTCGCATTTGCGGATTTTAGGAAATTCGATTGTGGTTTGAGTGAAGCAATTCGAGTGTAAACCAGGGATTTTTTATAATAGCTGTAGAACGAATATTCGCAACAATACAACCACCATAGTCTTCCGGAAGTATTGGTCCGAAAGAGACATCCATACATAATTACATATACGGAGAGACAGACAGACAGTCAGCCGGACAACATATATTATTTACCTCGTTCTAGGCATATGGACCTCTTTGTTTCATCTGATTTTAGTTCCAACAATGATTTGAGTATGTATATGGTTTTAAATAATGTCATGCCTATATACAGAAAGACCAACAAAGACACAAACGTTTGCGTTCCTCGTCAGGGTAGGAGGCGTATAGACATCTCAATTCTTCTTGCCTCATTCCCCTTTCATCCATCTGAAATGTTTTGAATAGTTGTGATAAACAGACAGACACACAAACTCAAAGACTGGTTTATTCTGTTATTTACCAGTACAAGGCTCGAAGCATATTGACCTTTTTCTGTGATCAAGGCCCGCTTTCTCAAAACGTCACATCTTGTACAAAATCTCAGTATGTCTAATATTTTGTATACTACTACGGAACAATTGCGTAAGGCCAGAGTTTGGAAAAAAGTTGATTGTGGGCTTAACATTCCCATACTGGTCTAAATATTTGGTCTTATCAAAATTGTATAATGTTGCAAACTTTTCTTTTGAGTAAGTAATCAAATTGAGAAAGTTTTGTGTAAGACAAGCCAGATTCCAATATCTTTAGCACAAGTCTTAAAGTTAATACCTGACATAAGGCATTTTATATGTTAATTTTAATTCTAGCTTAAATATCCCTCTATAGCATTAGCATAAGTCTTAACGTTAAGATTTGGCCTAAGGCATTTGATAGGTTAATTTTAAGTCCAACTTAAATTTCCAGATCAAGGTTTAGTCCATACTTAACTTCTTTTTGTAAACTCCGACCGTGGTCTGGTAATCACTCTGAGCTTAAGTCTAAGGACTGAAATTAAATCAAGCTCAAGAGTGTTATAATTTTGGGGCCATGTCTTAGTTCATATCTTCCATTTGAAATACATTAAGAAGTTTCGATTCAACGACACAGAGACACAGATAGTGTATTACTTACTTCTACAAGGTTCGAGACAAGTCGACCTCTCTACTTCATCAGGTCTCAGTCCTAAGACACCCATCTGAAATGCTTTGAGTAGCTCCGATCTACAAGGTATACCACTGGGGGAGAAGTCCAGGATATTATTCAGATACGGGAAGTGAGGGACTTCCTCGTCGTCTTTTAGTTTCCTTGTGAAGCATATTCCTTTAAACAGAAAAAACAAAAATGAGAACTCATTATAGAAAAATCTGTCTTTATTTGGTATAATATGTAGAGGATAAATTCCTTTGGTTTGTTATGTTTCTACTCAGTGGTCTTGAACTAATTTACGGAAATAGTGAAAACCACTAACTTTTTTCTAAATTGACAAATATTTTATTTCCCAAGAATGCAAAGTGAAAATTTTAAAAGAAAATGCAATATTGTGAGTTAAATCACAAAGAGTCCTTTAATTTCTATCACAGGACCTGAAGTATAGAGTATTCCAAATGAATTCCAGTGGTGTTCTGAACGGATTCCGATATAGAATGTGCTGATGCGCAGTATCCTGGAATGTTGGTTCTTTTCTGATATTCTTGACGTATCACAGTGATATAATAATAATAATAAAACTCCTTGAATGAATTCACAGTAACTTCAAGTTAGTGCTTTAGTCCGAAAAAGTCAAGTAGCACTTTGTAATTCCATGGAATAAATTAAATCCTCTCAACTGACAACACAACTAAAATTGATTCATCTAAAGCTTGATTTCAAGATAGGAATGTGTTGTTCTAAAGTAAACACCATTTATGTAAAAAGCTGACACAATAACTGAGCCAGGATGAGTGTCATTTTCTCGTTAAATTCGTAAACAACTTATTTTAGAACATTCTTAATTTTTAAGTTAAGCTAGACATTGAACTCAGCCTATGTAAAAATGGTTATCTCCAATTATTAATTAGACTAATATTTAATCTAAAGTCAGAGAGAAATGTTAGCTATGTAATCTGGTGTTTATAACAACAAATAAACCACGCAACAAGATGGGAGTCGTCAGGTAGGTCCTAAAATGAAGTGGAAATATTCTATTGTCATGAGTGTTCAAATTATTGATAATGCGAAATGTTTTCACTCAACGAGTGAAATTGTATAAACAAGTTTATGTCAGTGTGGTTTAACACTGTAAACGAAAAATGACACGTATTACTTCATCAATAAAAACAAGTTCCAAACCATAACCTTTTACAAATGGATCTCTTACAAACAATGTTTCTATTTCTGACTTTTTCTAAGGAATAACGTTTTCATAGGAAATTAAAACGCCTTTTGCGCTAAGAAAGAAACATTTGGGGTGGAGTAGCATGATCCCAAAAGGTCGGCTGTGTCAACGTTCAGAGCTTAAAAACTTCAAGCTAAAATGGTAATGGTTCAGTGTTTCTCAATTAGGATTTTCTTGTTCGCTTTCTTTGTTTCAATATTTAAATGTAAATTTTAAAAAAATGCACGCCTATTTTGATGGTCACTTAATTTTCGGCTTTGCTGACGATGCTTAAAACACATGAGAATCTGAAGATGGCGGACGTCACCACTTTAAAAAAGCTGAAGGACGTGAGACTAATAGTTTGAATGTAATTTGAATATTTTACTTTTTTGAAGAGGTAAAAAAAAATTAATGTACATGCTATGTATCGGGGTAAAAAGCAGAAACAAAACGCTTGTGCCAATCAAATATGTTAATAAGCAAATACAAACTAAGGGAAATATCAAGTACATGTGCTTAATTCTATAAAATAGTCGAATTCGAAAACGAATAAGTTCTTAGACGTGACGTTTTTGCTATACCGGTTTTTGCAAGTGCACGCGATGGCAAGACCGCATTAAATCACGAATTTCTATCAGCCTCGCCTTAGATACTGTGGAGTCTAGGAGGTATTATTATCTGCATGAACCCTGGCAGAAAAGCGAACAAAAAGATAGAACCACAAGGTTTTCACTACAAACATGTTCGATCGTACTTGTATTGTAATATAGAACGTAAACAAACAATCCTTTCTTTAAATTTGATATATATGGACCAGTAGCACAGTTCATTTATATCGAAAGTGATTATTTTATGATCCTAATACTTCCTATACAAAACTTGGAAACTTTTCAAAAGACGTAAAGAAAGAGACATTATGCATACAAACACTTAAAACCTCTGAAAGAACTTCATCCTTACCAACTCTTCGTCTTTCTCCTTCTTGTCCACAAATGCTGCAAGGTCCCCATTCCTGCCACTCTGTGACCAGCTGGATATTATACTCTTCTAACATAAATAAGCATAAGACAAATCATATAAATGGAGATAAATGAACATTTGACGGTATTCTGAAACGTAAGCATTTGTGAATACCCAGAAGTCTGTGCACGTGCATGTGCTTGTTCATAAGTTGACTTTATAGCGTAAATTTATATGAATCTTTTTTCCCCCCTATAAGATAAATAAATTGACACATACATACAAAGGTCGTGACAATGGCAGCCGTTTTATCATATACACAGACGTGTTTTGATATAGTCGTAGAAAGAAAAAATATTTATAAATAAACTTTTTTAACAAGAGAAGTATACATTTTGTTCCGAATATCATAGCTAGCAGAACAATATTTCCCAATATACATGTGAAGTGAAATGACTGATGAAAGCCATACAAGTACCATTGTCGTATGCAAATCTTTAGCATCTTAGATTAAGTAATATGGTTAAGATAAAACGTGAATAGTTTTACCCACAATGCCTTGCAAGATGCTTACGTCAATGCCTTGCAACATATTAACCACAATGCCTTGCAAATAATGGCCGATTTGTGGATGATGGTGTTGGCCGTATATATAGTTGCCATGTTTATTTTCTTAGTCATCACACGGTAAACACTAGTGTATGTAAACTTCGCATTCGACCGAGACCCTAACGGCTACATCGCATTCGACCTACGACTTTACCCCGCATGTATAATATGCGACCCATACGGTACACCTATGATATCAAATTCGACCGGTACCGACTAAAAATGCACCATAGCGTTTACCATTCAGCGCGTGTACAATACAATATAGCTGTTACTGACTATGAACGCTGACATTGCAAATACGGAGTTCATGGCCATGACAGATTTTTGTTGGAAATAGGTATAGTAATAGCTTTGCATAAAACGAATAACTCGAAGTCTTACCTATGACAAAGGGTGTAGAAGGTTGTCTTTTACTCTCGTCATCATTGGAAACTGCAGAAGAAAATGACCACATTTTATGTATTTGTAATTGTTTGACTAATAATTCATTACCAATTGACAGTTAACAATCCATCCATCAATACATACATACATACATACATACATACATACATACATACGTACATACATTACGTACGCACGTGCGTGCGTGCGTGCGTGCGTGAGTGCCTGCGTACGTACGTGCGTACGTGCGTACGTGTGTGAGTACGTACGTGCGTACGTGTGCGAGTACGTACGTGCGTACGTGTGTATGATATCTGGCATTTTCAATCTGCTTTATTAAACTAAAAACATTTAACCGATACTTTAAATCAAGCAGCGAAATTAAGTGTATAAGAGGATTATACATACCTTCTATTATAAATCCTTTATCTGTTGCGAGAACTGCAAGTAGAAGTAACGGAAAGATATTAAGTAAAGATACAAAAACTTATTAGTAGATACTCTTCACAATCTTTAGTATACTTTATATACTTTAATATACTTTATATACTTTAATATATTTTATATACCTTTTTATATACTTCAATATATTTTAATATACTTTATATACTTTAATATATTTCATATACTTTAATATACTTTAATATACTTTATATACTTTATATACTTTAATATACTTTATATACTTTAATATACTTTATATACTTTAATATATTTTATATACTTTAATATACTTTAGAATACGTTAATATACTTTAATATATTTTTATATATTTTAATATACTTTATATACTTTAATATACTTTAATATATTTGATTAATTTTAATATATTTTATATACTTTATATACTTTATATACTCTAATATACTTTATATACTTTAATATACTTTATATACTTTAATATACGTTAAATACTTTAATATACTTTATATACTTTAATATATTTTATATACTTTAATATATTTTATATTATACTTTAATATACTTTATATACTTTAATATATTTTATATACTTTAATATACTTTAGAATACGTTAATATACTTTATATACTTTAATATATTTTATATACTTTAATATACTTTATATACTTTAATATACTTTAATATATTTTATATACTTTAATATATTTTATATACTTTATATACTTTATATACTTTAATATACTTTATATATTTTAATATACTTTATATACTTAAACATATTTTATATACTTTAATATACTTTATATACTTTAATATACTTTAATATATTTTATATACTCCATACATACTTTATATAATTTAATATATTTTATATACTTTAATATACTTTATATACTTTAATATATTTTATATACTTTAATATACTTTATATACTTTAATATACTTTATATACTTTAATATACTTTATATACTTTAACATATTGTATATACTTTAATATACTTTATATACTTTAATATACTTTATATACTTTAATATATTTTATATACTTTAATATACTTTATATACTTTAATATACTTTATATACTTTAATATACTTTATATACTTTAATATATTTTATATACTTTAATATACTTTATATACTTTAACATATTGTATATACTTTAATATACTTTATATACTTTAATATACTTTATATACTTTAATATACTTTATATACTTTAATATACTTTATATACTTTAATATACTTTATATACTTTAATATACTTTATATACTTTAATATATTTTATATACTCTATATATACTTTATATACTTTAATATATTTTATATACTTTAATATACTTTATATATTTTAATATATTTTATAAACTTTAATGCACTTTATATACTTGAATATATTTTATATTTTATATACTTTAATATACTTTATATACTTTAATATATTTTAGAATACGTTAATATACTTTATATCAAAGAAGGTTTTTTTTATCATGCTTTTTCTTCTTCTTCTTGCTCTACGGTTTCGTATTTACGAAAGTAACTGAAATAATGAGATTCCTGCTCAATGTCATTCGTTTCACGTAACTTGTATGCTCTGTTGTGTCTGGTACATCTCTTTATTTATTTAAAGATGAAAGATAGCATGTCCTCACCGTCTAGATGATAGATGAAACGCAAAGAGCCAGAATCAAAGAAAGTTTTTTGGATGTCGGTCCATGTCATCCCTTTATTCTCGAGAATCCTGTCTCTCCAGGTGACGTCATGGCAGAGGTAACTCCCAGCATCGCCTACCAAATCCAAATAATAACATATGGTGTTTTTTGGCCAAGGAGTACAAGTTAATGAATCCCTTTTTTTTCGGAGATAGAGATATTCAGATAAATGAAGTGCAGGCAAACGAGATTTTATTCTATAAGTTTATAATACGTTTAAGAGGTTTATTATATAAGTTTATAATACGTTAACGAGGTTTATTATATAAGTTTATAATACGTTAACGAGGTTAATTCTATAAGATTATACTACGTTAACGAGGTTTATTCTATAAGTTTATATTACGTTAACGAGGTTTATTATATAAGTTTATAATACGTTAACGAGGTTAATTCTATAAGATTATACTACGTTAACGAGGTTAATTCTATAAGTTTATAATACGTTAACGAGGTTTATTATATAAGTTTATAATACGTTTACGAGGTTTATTATATAAGTTTATATTACGTTAACGAGGTTTATTATATAAGTTTATAATACGTTAACGAGGTTTATTATATAAGTTTATAATACGTTAAAGAGGTTAATTCTATAAGTTTATAATACGTTAACGAGGTTTATTATATAAGTTTATAATACGTTAACGAGGTTTATTATATAAGTTTATAATACGTTAACGAGGTTTATTATATAAGTTTATAATACGTTAACGAGGTTTAGTATATAAGTTTATAATACGTTAACGAGGTTTATTATATAAGTTTATATTACGTTAACGAGGTTTATTATATAAGTTTATAATACGTTAACGAGGTTTATTATATAAGTTTATAATACGTTAACGAGGTTTATTATATAAGTTTATAATACGTTAACGAGGTTTATTATATAAGTTTATAATACGTTAACGAGGTTTATTATATAAGTTTATAATACGTTAACGAGGTTTATTATATAAGTTTATAATACGTTAACGAGGTTTATTATATAAGTTTATAATACGTTAACGAGGTTTATTATATAAGTTTATAATACGTTAAAGAGGTTAATTCTATAAGTTTATAATACGTTAACGAGGTTTATTATATAAGTTTATATTACGTTAACGAGGTTTATTATATAAGTTTATAATACGTTAACGAGGTTTATTATATAAGTTTATAATACGTTAAAGAGGTTAATTCTATAAGTTTATAATACGTTAACGAGGTTTATTATATAAGTTTATAATACGTTACGAGGTTTATTATATAAGTTTATATTACGTTAACGAGGTTTATTATATAAGTTTATAATACGTTAACGAGGTTAATTCTATAAGATTATACTACGTTAACGAGGTTTATTCTATAAGTTTATATTACGTTAACGAGGTTTATTATATAAGTTTATAATACGTTAACGAGGTTAATTCTATAAGATTATACTACGTTAACGAGGTTAATTCTATAAGTTTATAATACGTTAACGAGGTTTATTATATAAGTTTATAATACGTTAACGAGGTTTATTATATAAGTTTATATTACGTTAACGAGGTTTATTATATAAGTTTATAATACGTTAACGAGGTTTATTATATAAGTTTATAATACGTTAAAGAGGTTAATTCTATAAGTTTATAATACGTTAACGAGGTTTATTATATAAGTTTATAATACGTTAACGAGGTTTATTATATAAGTTTATAATACGTTAACGAGGTTTATTATATAAGTTTATAATACGTTAACGAGGTTTAGTATATAAGTTTATAATACGTTAACGAGGTTTATTATATAAGTTTATATTACGTTAACGAGGTTTATTATATAAGTTTATAATACGTTAACGAGGTTTATTATATAAGTTTATAATACGTTAACGAGGTTTATTATATAAGTTTATAATACGTTAACGAGGTTTATTATATAAGTTTATAATACGTTAACGAGGTTTATTATATAAGTTTATAATACGTAAACGAGGTTTATTATATAAGTTTATAATACGTTAACGAGGTTTATTATATAAGTTTATAATACGTTAAAGAGGTTAATTCTATAAGTTTATAATACGTTAACGAGGTTTATTATATAAGTTTATATTACGTTAACGAGGTTTATTATATAAGTTTATAATACGTTAACGAGGTTTATGATATAAGTTTATAATACGTTAAAGAGGTTAATTCTATAAGTTTATAATACGTTAACGAGGTTTATTATATAAGTTTATAATACGTTAACGAGGTTTATTATATAAGTTTATATTACGTTAACGAGGTTTATTATATAAGTTTATAATACGTTAACGAGGTTTATTATATAAGTTTATAATACGTTAACGAGGTTTATTCTATAAGTTTATAATACGTTAAAGAGGTTTATTCTATAAGTTTATATTACGTTAAAGAGGTTAATTCTATAAGTTTATATTACGTTAACGAGGTCTATTATATAAGTTATATTACGTTAACGAGGTTAATTATATAAGTTTATATTACGTTAACGAGGTTTATTATATAAGTTTATATTACGTTAAAGAGGTTAATTCTATAAGTTTATAATACGTTAACGAGGTTAATTCTATAAGTTTATAATACGTTAAAGAGGTTTATTCTATAAGTTTATATTACGTTAAAGAGGTTAATTCTATAAGGTTATAATACGTTAACGAGGTTTCTTATATAAGTTTATAATACGTTAACGAGGTTAATTATATAAGTTTATATTACGTTAACGAGGTTTATTATATAAGTTTATAATACGTTAACGAGGTTTATTATATAAGTTTATAATACGTTAACGAGGTTTATTATATAAGTTTATAATACGTTAACGAGGTTTATTATATAAGTTTATATTACGTTAACGAGGTTTTACTCTGCATACTTATATTTAGTCTGATTAATTCTGACATAAACCTCACCTCCTTTCACCCTAAAGTATTTTCCGGTTGTCTTACACGAAGATTTCATTGAATCAATGTCACTATGTAAACAATTCCCTATATAATCTTGCTCACTTCACCTTACATTTCAATCGTAACGTTTTATTAAATGCATAGACGATATGTAAGGTCAAAAGTATTGTTTCTCTGTTAAGCATGTCCATTGTTTTACAAAAAGTACTCACATATAAGGACTGCTCACCTTTAGATTACCTTATATCAGCAATTATTAACCTGAGCATAGAGTATCATAATTACTTTATGCCATGGCATATTTCGTATTTTTCTTCTTTAGATAAGAAAGCGCTTGCTATTTATTGCTAAATGAATTTACCATTTATGAATTTTCAACTATTCAGTCAGCTTCAGATATAACAAAGTCCAAGGTATTCTATTTTAAAAAAAAATCATGCTGTTATCAACATTTCTTAATAAGTGATGAAAATTGATATATAAAGCACCGTGATGGGGCTATGATAAGTGGTTTGTAAAAATCAAATTTAGATAATAGGTGTGGGTTCTGGACCACTGTATTTTGAAATCACTTTAAATGGCGGGTGTTTAGGAAAACGGTGTGTTAAACACAGAAGGGTATATTTTTGTGCTAAAACCAAACATACTCCCGAATCCCTGGATCAAAGTGATATTTTAGAACTGGTTAAAGTCCGTACTAATGCGTTAAAACCAAATTACCCATGAGAATGTGGACCACTCAGCCAGATTAAATCAGACTGAACCGGATTAAATCAGAATATAATTTTTGGGCAACTAGAAAATCTATGAACTCTTCTGGTTCATCTTGCACAATCATTAACGGAACAAGGTCAAACTTTATCTGCCCTCCGCGATCTGACTTAAGCACGATTGAAACTTCTGATCACAACACAAAATAATGTGAGATACTGACGTAGCATAAATAATGGTGAAAAGGCTACATTGTCATCGCTCAACAATAAATACCTCATGAATTTAATATAAAACAACAGTCTTGGTATCAGAACTTAACGTGCATTGTTTAGAATGTTTAATTGGAAAAAGTTGTTATCAAAGATGGTTGTGTTTCAAAACAAATATTTGAGAGAGTAAGAATATTGATTTGTCGATTTCAATCATCAAGAAAGATATCCTGCATTTGGGATTCATTCCTGAGCTATGATTTCCCATAACACACGATGTTATCATGTATGTGGCTACATTTTTATCACTTATTTTCGCAGCTAAGTTAAGAATCTGATTTTTTTATAAATATTTTATTCAAAAGAGCTAAAATTACAAAGGAGTTTTCTTGTTATATTCCTGTGGATAATATTTAATAGGTTGATTTAATTATCTAACAGCTACTGCCCAGTGGTCACAGGTAACTCTGAGCTGCAGGTCACTCAACATAAATCAACTACAAGGAAATTAAATTGTCGATGAAGCTGAACTCATTCAGACCCTACCTATTTCATCCAGGGGTATATTTTTTTTTAAAAACGCATTAGTCCAATTAAAATTAGGTTTGAAATATGCAGTGTTTACAGTGTTTGGTATGAAAATGCTGAAATATTATTTAGCTTTGGCAACTGATATTTTGCAACCATATTCTATATTCGTAAATTATTCCTCCTTTAGATATAATAATACAAAATGTCTATTCTTTCATCTTATTGTACAATATTATCATTCTACGGTTTGACTGATGTTGATATAAGATGTTGCCTACAGACAGCGGCCGTTTTTTTACAACCCTACTATTTATAGGAGAAACCTGCCTCCAAGTTTTCTTAATGAAATGCAAGGTCAAAATCTGTTTTTGAAAGCAGTGACCTTGACGTAAGTAATGAAGAAGATGCTTGGGATTAGGGAAAGAAATGTAGCAAATGAATTTAATTCGATTCTCTAGAATTTACGTTATCATAAAGAGATTAAACACATACACATAATCTACTTTTAAGAACGGAAATATTGACTTTTTAACTACTAACTCCTACCCAGATCGAGTCGACCTTTCATGGGGCTATAGATACAAATGTACCACGATGCGTTTGAATTTGTTCGCTAGAATGTAAGTTATCATCTAGACACAAAAGTGGACGCCGAGACAGAATAGGGAAAACCACAACATTCTGTAATTTTCGTTGGCGGGATAACAAAATAACTATAAGCTCTTTTAAAACGGTTTTCATTCTCTTTCTGAATATAGCTAATTGTGAAAATACCCTTCTTACTTGTTGTGGCTTTCCTGATCTTTAGAGTGTGGTCGAGGGTAATGACCACCCTGTTTTCGCTCTCGTCATCATTCATATCGGGAAAAACCTCCTGCACCGGATAGTACCCCTCTGTATCAGGGTTGGACTGAAACTTTATCCACACCATCGACGAGAACTTCTCCGTTCTTGAGGATCCGCTGTTACAAAAAACGGATGTGAGGATGGGGAAATGAATATCGCTGTAAATCGTCACTGATGACGGAAATCCCAAAGCTGGGCAAAGTTTTAAACACCTCGTGGAACACAAAGAAATTATGATACTTATTTTCACCTCCCAAATATCGTATTTATCTGCTGAAAAAAATCTTCTATATTAAAACATTTTAAAACCTTCACTAACATTTAACTTGCAAATCCTATCGGAGTTTGTAAAATGGTGCACCGAAGTAAGGAATATTCCTCCACTTCCATTCAGTATTACTTTAGCTGTCCAATTCCTGAACTGACTGACTCTTAGATAGTTGTTTCTACGAGATAAATGACCAGTTGTCAAAATGATTTGACTATAAAGAAAGGCCAACAAAGCAACCATTCAGTACACCACAGGATTGGTATTTTCTTCACTGATACGATTAGATAACTGGATTCCACCAACATATAATGATTCATATGTACCAAAAAGCAACCTGCTCCTTTTCTAGCGACCATCTAACTTTGAACCTGGAACTTTAAATAATTAGGTTTAATTTATTCTACTTACAAGTCTGCATCTGACCACAAGTCTGATAAATCATCCCCCCAAAATTTGTGTTGATATTGATGAACGATGTGTGGGTCTGATGTCACTTGTTTATTAAAATGTGAGAATTTTCCTTAAACAATTAATTCCTAAAAAAAATCTGCTCACAGTTTAGACACATGCCGTAATTGGTAACACCCATATATAGCGCGAAATTCAAAATGACCACATCTCAGAGGGTTGTATTATTCCACATGGATTTTCATGTCGCCAAAATCATAGGATAGGATTTGATCCAAAAATATTATGTACATAACACCAAACTCGACAGCTGCAACAAGTATCGGTAAGTGTATAAAAAAAATATACCGATGTGTGCAGACAAAAGTGGCAGCTGATTTTTGCAGGTTTTAATGAATAGGTGATATCAGTCAATATTATTACGGATGTGCAGCTGAATTATCGGCCTACTTTACCATTAGATAATTCTCTGGGTCCTGTGCAACAAGAAAACAGTTTAAAATGACTTGACCTTAATATAAACTCCAAAATTAGACATAAAGTTCTCAAATCTATCACATTACTATAGCGGTTTTTGTAATGTTAACATACGTATATCTTAATTTTCATTTGCTACACAATCGGTATATTTAACATATGTGCGGTTTAATATGTTGATATTATATGTTGTCATTTATAGGTTACTGCATTTGCATCGGAAAATATGAACGATGCTTTTTAATAATAATACACGACCTCGAGAAATTAGCATTTAAAGTAAACGAGTATATATATTGTTTTTAAACAAATACAGTAACCATTTTATTATATACTCACTTAGTTTTCCTACCTAAGGCTTAATTTTAAAACAAATAAGAACGCTATAAGAAACAAAGTAATTAAATGTATGATGTATGTCAAAATAAATACACAACCGTAGAGTTTTAAATACACATAACAATATTAATGCACAAATAGCACCTAAGCGACAGTTGAACTTCCTTATGCTCAACTAAAATTTAAATTTAGTGTCATATTTTGAATGAATGCGCATTGAAAAAGAAAACTTTTCCAGTTGGTCTGGAATGGATGGATTTTGTTTTCCTGTAAATCAAACTCAGTTGGGTCAATTTTGTGCACTTATGGTTATGGAAAATCTGATTTTTGTTGGAAATGTCGAAACTGCAGTACAAGTTTGATGTGTATCCGGTTTTCCATTACATGGTTCATGTCAGTCGGATTTGCAGGAATAAGAACGTACATTTTGTGGAAAATTCAAGATACGTAATTGCTAGTATATTTATTACCATTTATGTATTACCGTCTTATTATCTGCTAATGAAGATTCGCATGCACCGTTGAAGGGACCCCAGCGATGACCTGCATCATAAAGTGTGTGTCTGCTATTGCTAGCCTAACATGTATCAAAATAACTAAACAGGGAATCTGCAAAGCAGTTGTTCTGAGATAGTTCATATAGCCATCAGAAATAATACTGTTTCGTCGTCTTCGCTTATTGGCTGAGGCTTTTAGTTTTCTACCAAAACCTTTTATTGCATTTCTTTCTCGGATTTACTGCTTTAACCAACTTGTTTAATGGTACGTATCAAATTGATATGCGTAAGCCATTGACCTCAATGTGCTCTTCTTTACTATTTTATAGGATCTAGAGAACACTGGTTATAGTCTGAAACAATAAAATTTGCAATAATTTACGAATATTTCTCCTAAATAACTGTTTAAGTGATCAGAACAGCATTTTTTTATAGTTACTGCAAAACTCACTTTGGCATTACAAATATCGCGTTCATTTATTTGCTTCTTTAAAAATTTCATTTGTAACTCAGTCCACGTCTTTAACTTCATCATTTCTGATTTACGAAAGAGCTTGTTCAGTTTATCTGACAACAAACTTAATAAAACAAAAAGGTAAAGCTTGTACTAAATGAGCGTACATTGTTTGGTTAGAAAGATATTTCAAATACACTGTACAATCACATCAAACACTTGTCGTGCAAAATGAAGCCGTGTAGTATGGAAAAATATTACACGATTCTGAAAATATAAAGTTAGCGGAGAAATAAATGAGCATTTAATAAACCATGAAATTTGTTCGCAGTATTATCTTTACTGATTGGCTGATATGCCTACCTTCTGGAACATTTTGTTTTACTATTAGTATCAACATTTTTTCGGTCATTTTGTTTGATTCTCTCAAAAGGAATTGCGGAGGGGGGGGGGGGAACGATCAAGTCTGTCTGAATACGGCCAATTTACTTCACATTGGCTCCTGAAACCATGGATAGCATATTTTGCTCCAACTAAAAGGCATAAAACCACCAAGACAAGAACAGCAATAACAAAAAAAACAAAGGTATTGGTCAATTGATAGTGGGGTGGAGAGAGAGAGGGGTGAGTGGTATATCTGTAAAATGTAATCCACAATTTTTTCAAGTACTTTTTAATTGTAACGTGTAGGAGTAAATAAACTCGCCTCTGTGGGTTCACAGAAGAATTTGGATATAAGCCTGTCTGACAGAAATGTTAATGTTTCTTACCGTGTGATACCATTCTAACTCGATATAAATGTTGTCTATTAATGCTGTAGACTATTGTTTCGAATCAAATCATGCGAAAACCATTACAGTCAATCTGGTACTATTGTATCCAGCAATCATCCCTTCACATGAATATCCAACAACTGGAGTGCTTAGTGGTGAAACAGATAAATTTTAAAAGTGAACAATGATCGTCTACACTGCGCCGAGACAAATTATGTGACACACGGAATTTTCATTGAACATTCTGAAATGAAAAACGATCTTGAGTGTGTCAAATTTATTCGGAAGGTAGTTGTTCTTTGGTTTACAATTTCTAAAAGAAAAATTACTTTTAAATTTTAGTTGTTAGAACTGCATATAGGACTTTCATATGCACAACAACTGAAAAGTGCACCACCTGAGTCAAAATGAACAAAATTATGCATTTTTCTTTCTCTCTAAGCTATTTCCATTAACACAGAAGCTATGTGGTAAACAGATCCTCAGAATTTCTGCACATTATTCAACTCATTGCATAACTTCAATATTAAATAATTACTCATTTGATATCCTCGATTTATGTCACACTGTGGCGAACGATTTTTATGATATGACATCATGACACTAGTATAGGTTCCATTCAGTTGGAAAGTTCTTAGCCTTTTTCTTTGCAAGCTTGAAATAAGTCGGATGTAAATAATTACCATTTTGAACTGCCGTCTTGCCCGTGGTTGTTATTGCATCTCAATAACTTCATAGGGTTACAGCGACTAGGTGACGTGTCGACGATAAATGCATAACAAGCAACAGACAGTAAAAAAGAATGATTGGTTTTATCTTTTACGTTATGCAACAGTAGGAATACCATCAGAATGTAAATGTACAGGTATGTCATTGCTTGATGAAACTTTGTTGAGTGGATTTTTTAAGACTTGTCATCTGATACGATATTACGGTCCTTCACTAAGTACCAGAAAGAAGCAAGACAAACATATTTTGTAAAAGTTATAAAATAGTTTATTTTCTCTAATTTATAAAATAGAAATTTAAAAGGAACTTGCATCATTATAAACTCAAACCAAAAATAATCCTAAAATGCTCTACCACAAGTCAAAAAAATAATATTGTGTAACGAATGAATTCCTGGTTATGATGAGCTGATGTACCAATACCCTTAAATGTCATGAATTGCCAACAGTCTTGATGTATCACAGTGGCATTGTCCAAAACTCATTTTAATGAATTCACAATAATCCCCAAAAGTGGTTTATTCAAGAGACAATTAGCACTTTGAAGTTCCAATAAATAATCCAAATAAATGTTTCATCTCCAATGATATTTGAACACAACATTAAATCATCTGCAGACTGATATTTAAAGAAGAACACAGGAAATAGGAATGAATTAATTGCTAAACTTCATGGACTTATATACACCCAACCTCTCGATTTCGCAATATATTTAAATTCTGTCAACGTCGCAGTACCTTCCGCGGGACGTATTTCTCAATATCTCAAGTCGCAACAGACACCACTTGGCTTAATCATCCAATGGGACATTACACCAAATTTGTAAACAGGTTCTTTATTAAGAATACTTTTAAAACATGTTCTCGTACATTTATAACCATATATTTATAGCCATTGCAATATATAGTCATGCACCAAACGTAATGACACAATATAGATTATGTTATAAATTTGGAAACAATAACTTCGTATGCTTCAGTCTCTTTCTAGAAGTATAAGTTATTCGACTCATATCGTCTAGAGTCCAGGATGTTCCGAATGGGTAGACGTTATCTGATATATATAAAGGGTCTTACATGATTGCTCATTTCAAATTAAATTGACGACATAATTGTTATTGGCTAACAAAATATTCATATTATTGACGAGTTTCGTTAATTTATTTTAAATTAGCGCTCAATTGGGATTCTCGTTATCACATTAGGAAAAATACATATTTTGTTTTATAAAATTGCAGAAATTTTCTTAAACCAAGAATGACATTTATAAAAGTTCAACTCGGTGCATCTAAGAATACCTGCGGACATCAGTGAAAATCTAAATATTTCAATAGTTCCAGTCCTGGTGTGTGATACAGAAACTCTGATTGCAGATACATGCCTGATCAATCATGTAAGAAAAAATGGGTAATTCAAAAACGTTGCATGCATGACGAATCAAGGCAGTGTGGTTTCCTAACATACACAGCAACGAATAGTCTGTAGTACCAAGGAAATTTGTGGACAGTGCCTTGCTTAACAGCAGCCAGCCTGGGCTGATCGTTTGGTAAGATGTGGACCGGCGTGATAACGAGTCCGTTAGAGTAACCATACCACTGACCTACCGCTGCACATGCCAACGTTAGTCACCTCGAATGATTAGCGGTAGGTTCTATTATCCATCCCCAAGCATATACCAAATAATAATAATTCCTTTTACTTGGCATAATTATAAACATTATCCCATATTTGTGAGGGTGGGTGGGGCTGGTTGATTGTACCTACTTACAAGGTGTCCCCTTTATTCGGTTCTCGTTATCAAGTAATATTAATAGAAAATGTGGAACGTACAGGTTGAACAAATAGAAATCTGAGCATATATATATGGAACAGAATGATACGAGAGTAAATGAAATAAAACAATTTGATTAATTACATAAACATCTGTGAGAATACATTACATTAGGAAGATACAAATATTTTTACATAAAACATTCACCGAATTTCAAACACAAATGTATCTATATAAATAGCCGATCTGTTTTAAATAATAGAATTAGTTCATCATCGAAACGAGTGACCAGTCGAATTCATTGCCTTGTGCAACTTCTTAACCTGTTTCTTTCCGGGTTACTCCAACTTCACTGCGGTTATTCTTTACTATCCCTCGCTTTTTTCTTCTCCTAAACTCTGTTTTTGTCTAGCCTCCTTTCGTCCCTCACATTTTATATAGATAGGTGGACACGTGAGTAGGTAGATATGTATGTCCTTCAGTATGTTTTTGTCTCGCCTCCTTTCGACCCTCACATTTTATATGGATAGGTGGACAAGTGAGATATGTAGGTAGATATGTATGTCCTTCAGTAGTCTTGAGTAGGTACTCCAGTATGTACTTCGGTAGGTATTCAGGTAGGCACTTTCGTGGATACTTCGGTTGAGTTATTCACCTTGTAAAATAAGCAGAGAAGCGACCTACGTCTTCTATCTGATATCATACGAAGAAATAAATCATTACTCCCCTCTCGTTATGTCAGATATCGTATTATCGAAATTCAACATAATACAAGGTCTATCTAGTCCAGCCTAACTTGGCAGACCATAAACTATCATAGTTTGGCAAGTTTAATGTACTTTCTAATGACTAATTCAACAGTGACTCACATTAACACTACATAAGACATTACAGTTTCGTTCTCGTCTCAAGTACACAAATAAATGAATGAAATTCCTTAAATTGCTAAGTTCATTTGAGCGAATAAGCACATTCAAGTATTTAGCATACATGAAATCTCACGTCATACAATGTTAATTTCAGTCAATACGCACTCAAGTATTGATCATACATATCATAATTCATCAAACTTATATATAAAAAAATATTATTGTACGAGTTCAGATAACTCAACACGGTTATATTCATATCAAGAAAATTTATCTACGAATTTGAGCAAATAAATTCAAGCAAATATAGGCAAATACATTCAAGCAAATCTTTTTATTTGGTATCAACGAATTTACATGAGATTGACGCAAACACCGTGTGCTCTAAGCGTTTCTCTTCTACCTCCCTAATTGTGTCTGTCGACGTTTCCGACATCCGGTCTTTCGACAAATGATTTACGAGAGTTTTTCTTAAAAATTAACTCCCTGAGTATGTTAATTTCACTCTTGCAAGAAAAATATGGACTAACTAGCGTTTCCGAGGGGTATTATTTAAAAATTGGAAATTTCGTGCGGGAAACACGCTACGTATTTAGCGTAACCAATCAGGATTAAATGTATCAACCACCTTTAATAATTAGGCGCCAAAATTTGCGGTCAGCCTGGTTCTAGGTTTGCAAATAACCGATTCTGGAGAATTGTAATTTGACATGTTCAATATAAAATCGAACTTAACCTTTCCTGCAAAGTCTTTTCTGAAACGTTGTTTTTTTTAATGTATAATAACGAAGGCTTCATTAAAAATCACTTTCATTCCAGACCAGACATTATAAATCATTTCAGTATAGTGATTTAACAAGCACCTGTCCCCATAATCTAATTAAATGTTCTCTGGCCTAAGTTAATGTGCTCTCTACAGATCGAGAGAAATTTGCACCCTAACAATATTAATTATTTTCCATTACTTACCACAATTATAAATTATGTCATACTATAATCAATCCATTACCTGTCATATACCTGTCATAATTATACAAAACAGAATGCTAACAAAACAATAAAATAACAAATATTAATACATGTTCTTTTTGTATGGATTCATCTATAACATTAGTTTACCTCTTTGGGGACTGCAACTGCAAAGCAGTTTTGGAATAATATAGGCCAGTGAAGTAGAAACAACAATAATTCCCTGCATATATTTTCACATACACGAATAATTGTCGTTATGTGTAAAGCAGGCAATGTAATTAATGTTATATTACTGATGTCTAAAAGATACACATAACATATGCGACATAAAACAAAAAATCCAATCCATCCCAACCCTTATTTAATTTCTTTAAAACCATTATACACTTGTGAAATGGAATTAGTCAAAAGAAACAATATATTCAAATGGTTTAAATCTCAATGGAACACATTTATTGATTCATTTGTACAGTAATCATTTTGTCTTTAGTTTGAAACATTTTAGAAATATTTATGAAAATCATTTGATACATCTACACTTTTGAATTATCAGGAAAAAGTTTTTATAAGATTTATATATAAGCCGATTATATACATTAATACTCTTAACATACTTTTGTTTCTTATTCTCTTCTGCTCCACGTTTTTTTTTTTCGTTTTTTCTGTGTTTTGTTTTAACTTATTTCTTTCTTCACGCTATCCTCTTTTCTTTCTGTACATATTCCCCGTTTTAATCTAGTGGTTTGAAGCATTTATACGGAGACAAAACTTATGTAGACAAAGAATTGTAAGATAGTTAATTGTATGGCACCCGGACCCATGGCTACCTATGTAAGGGGAGTATTTTTAAAACCAAAACACCAAAAAACAATAAAAAGAAAATGAAAGTTAAAAAAAAATAGATACAATATTATTTATTCCAGAATCCAGAAAATTAGAATAATTGACATTTCTCTTACCAGTCATGACACGGAAGTATAGCAGTATCCCCTTTTTCTACGACCAGAGTCAATTGAGAATTACCTCTAGAAGTTAATGCTGTGTTGCGAAACGGACGGCAATAGTCACCCCTTCCCCCTGAAATGTATTTTGTAAATATTTATTAGTTTTACAAAAACCGTTTTGGAGTACACATTTGTTCGGCATGATGGTCATCTTGTTTTAAAGTTATTTGTTTTTTCGTTTTCTTTCTTTCTTTTTTTTCTCTTTCTATAATTCACTCCTTCAAACTTTATTTCAAAAATTTAATTTAAGGCAAAAAGTGTAATGTAAATTGACTTGTTTATACCCACCTTCCGCATCTATTCCGTGAATGAATGAGCTTATCGTATTTCGCCGTTGTCTGTTTCTGTGCACAACATCTGAAACAAGACGAAACGGATAAAATATTTCTTTGTGGGGTTCTTTTCTTTGGTATCAGGGCGACTATGCTAAATCTTGCATAAAGTCAATATACAAGCACATTTAGTTGGTGTCTCTTAGCAATGATGCCGTTTTTAAGAGACTTCATTTTTATTTTCTTATCTACTGCACTTCTGAGAATAATATATGGCATGAACAATTGTAATTTGTATCGGCAAAATATTCATTCAATTGGAATACATTTATGTGAAATCAATAAGGAATATTAATGAAAACATTCCTTCACCCTTTGCCATCAGGTCAAATATAATTTTAATAAAAAGTGTAGTTCTGATATATCCCCAATAGTGTGTTTGTCTTTGATTTCACAAGAATAATATATCTTGAAAAGTGGAAACGTCCATCATCATTGCTGAAAGGGGTGAACAGGCTGGCTTTCATTTCAGTACAAGTTATAGTACATCTTTAAATTCCAATAAAAATTTATTGTCAAACATATGTAAATCACCGTGATCATCAGTATAAATAAGATTGTAAGGTCTTCTTACCATTTATTGCACTTAAATAATATTCGACCGATAAGAGGAGCATAATAAACTTATAAAGGTCAAAGAAGCAATATTTGGAGAGAAAACCATCATAATAGCATCGTTAAAGCATGCTTATAATTCATTCAAAGTCTTTTTTTTTAATTTAAAAAAATGGAATAGTTTAACAAAATACGCATCCATGAGAGACGTAAAGTAATGAATCACATCCTAAACACACCGTTGTTTAAAGAAAATGCGAAAACTTGTCTACGAGGAAAAATGTCATTGTCCGTTAACTGTTTGGGGCTGTGCATATTCGATACGGTGCAGTTGGTAAAATCGTGTGATATTGGAACCATCTTGGCCATTTGTATGATAATATAAACATGCTTAACGTGTAATTCAGCATAGGAATTTACAGAAAATTCATATATTTGTTCCGTGAAAATTCTTCACAGAATGGAAATAACAGTCTATTTGTGCAAATATGTCAAGTAGTTTATTTATAAAACAGGCAATTTCGTTTTTTGTTTTGTTAACATTCCATCAGAACTGGCACGTTTATATCATTCTGATATGATCTTTATTTTGTTGACGACTGAATGTTAAGTGCTGCTTGAGTACAGGATTTTTCGCGTTAAAAAAATATTTGGTAGGTGTCTCTTTATACGTAATTATTGACCATGCAAGAACAACTATCATGCATGACTGAGTTTTTAGCGCAGCAAACGTTTATATTTCTTTAAAATATCCCACTTTACAGACACGGTGGAGAAACTTTAAAATTCTGTGACAATGTTAGATACTTTTGAATAATATGATAGATCTTTATACTTTTACATACTATAACAATGATATATACTTTTTTAATACTGTGAAAAGATCAAGAAACTTTAACATACTAGGACGATGTGAGATACCTTTTTTTAATACTATGAAAAGATTAAGATACTTTTACATAATGTGGCAATGTGAGATACTTTTGAATAATATGATAGATCTTGATACTGTTACATACTAGAACAATGTGATATACTTTTTAATACTGTGAAAAGATTCAGATACGTTAACATGCTGTGGCAATGTGATATACCATCGTATCGTTCAAGATACTTATCATCCCCATGATAATACAAATGTAAATGCAAATGATAAAGAAGAGATAGAAATACAGATGCATACAGAAAGAACAAGAAGAAACGGAAATGCAGTTTTGATTAAACGATTTAGATCTGAAAAGCCTTCCCCATTACTCAAAAAAATCCGGTTTTGATATTCCTAGAAATATTATGTTGGTACAATCTTTAAAAAAAAGAGATGGATTTATGTTTTCTTTATTTTGAGAAAATGGCAGAATATTGGAAATGGCCTTGAGTGTATTGGACGTTTTTAATTAGAAAGTGTACTTACAAAGCGCATCATGTCTACACATCACTACAAGTACTGATTATCAGCTTGTTAAGGAAAATATCTTGAAGGGTTAGAATTGGTGTTACGAGTCTATGCTCTTACAATAACTAACATAAAAAGTGAAGGAAACAAGTTTGCAAAATTTAACAAATAATGTATTTCTTTAGAATACAAAGTGAAAAATGAGACGTAAGAACTAACGGTATTGCGAATTAAATCTAAATATAATCCAAGAATTAGAGACATGAGCGCTAGTAATAAAGGTCCTATATACATTCAGTTCAAAACCAGAAGAGATCCAAAATTGAAGATTTCGTGTCTGTTATTGCCTGCGAAGTGCTGATGTGCCAACAGTCTCTTGTTGAATCACAGAATATTATTCCAGGTTTGAATTCAGTATAAATTCCAGTGAATGTCTCTATCAAGAATTTTATCAAAGTACTTTTTTTCCAGAGAAATTTGGAGACAAAAATAATCAGCAATTATGGAAAAACTGGAATACAATTTCCGATATCCCCAGCCGCGTCATGCCAAAGATTTACATAAAATGGTACTGACAGCTGCCTGGCTTGACGCTCAGCATTACGAGGTTAGTTAGTGTTATGACTGGTCGCCCTGGTGTCAGGATAATGTGACTGGGTGGGACATCATGCTACATGTTTGCCCCAGTGCTAGAGATCACTATAAACTGCCACACTGCAGACATCGTAGCGATATGACTGAAACATGGTTCAAGCTACGTTAAAAATCATAACCAGACAAACAAATAAAAATCCAGCCATACCCAAATATCGCATCAGTTGCTTTTTACTGATGCGCACAGTAAATTCAGAGACAGTCTTGACCTTAGCATCTATAGGTTTGATTTGTCCATGGCCCACAATATGTCGTAGAAATGTTACACATGCACGGCAAAACTCGCTTTTAGATAAATTATTTGTCAAGCTTGGAACAGTGAGTCTGTCATCAAAATTCCGAATCGTCGTTAAATGATCTTTCCAAGTGTCGGTGAAGATGGTGACATCGTCGATGTAATCATCACAGTTATCTATACCAGAGGTAAGGTTATGTATAAGGCGTTGAAAAGTACTTTGCGAACACTTCATCCCTAACGGCATCACTTTTTATTAGTAAAGTCCATCTGGAGTCACGAATGCCAAAATTACCTTTGCTCTTTCCATCAATGAACGCTGCCAAATTCCCTTCAGAAGGTCAAATCTGGTGACATACTTGTCATTTCGGATTTGATCAATACTGTCTTTGATTCTTGGTAATGTAAATTAATGTTTTTTCAATGTTAACATTTTTATAATCAGTGCACATACGAAAATTTGTATCTGGATTCGAAACAAGTATACATGGTTCACTCAGATCTCTGTTTGAGAGGGTTTATCCTGTACGGGTGTTGTTTCACAGGTTTGGAATTTACAATTTTGAAGAATGAGCAAGAGAGACATAACTCAATCAGCAGACTCAAAAGTTCGCTCTATTGTATTTCTGTCAAACTATAATGTCAATTTTGACACGAATTGCTGGATGCCTAATTCAAACATAACTTGCTGAAAAATTCCAGACATAAAATTTGATCCTTCATCAGATTGGACAGATTTGGGAAGACCCAAATGAGTATAAGAAAAACTTGATCAAAGCTTGTACTATAGCTTTAGTTAAATATTCATCAAAAGAACTGCCACTGGAAATCTTGTTGACGCACATAATGATGATCAGCAAGTATTCGTTACATGCCTTGATCTTAGGTAAGGGACCAACACAATATACCATTATTCTGCTAATTGGTTTGGTCAAATCCAAGAATAGGATGCAGATGAGCCTTAGGTATATACTGACTGGGTTTTCCTGCCATTTGATAAGTATGACAAGATCTGCAGTATTTACAAACATCACTTTTTTAATTTGGCCAATAGAAGTGATTAAAGATCTTGTGATAAGTATTTTTAATCCCTACATGAACTAAAGGAGTTTCATGGACAAGACTAAGAAATTTCCTGTCTGTACGAATCTGGAACTACAATTTGATAGTTCACTGACCACTCATCACGAGCAGGTACACCAGGTGGTCTCCATTTCCTCAAAAGAATCCCATTTATAATGAAGTAACAAACAGGTAATTCTGTGGCTTCAGTTTCACTAATGGCCTTTCGAAACAAACATGAGATCTCAGGTCATTTTTCATGTTCGACGGAAAGTGATTGTCCTTTGTCACCCTGATTAGAATAAAGAGAATGAGTAGTTGAAAGAGGATCACTGTGATCAGTACCTTTTGATTGATCCAAACGAGAAATGAAAGTGACGACACATCAAAAGCCTGGCCAATACATATGTCAACTAAAGGAATACTTTCCTGATCAACATCATTCTCAAGAGCTTTCTTTGCCATAGCTATAGTAACTGCACAAGCTGGGTATAAATCTATAAATCAGGGAATTCTGTTTCAATAGGATAGACTTTCTGATCCAAACACGGCTTGTCAGTTACAAGTGTATTGCTCACAACCTTTCCTCCAAGTAGGGCATTGTCTAGTAATAAATGAATGCATACAGAAATCACTGCTCCGACTGTCAAGTGCCCTGAGACTAAAGTCTGATGACAATTTTACGCAATGGAGAGGATCATTAACAAAGCTGAACTCTTCTCCCTGAATAAAAACACTCTCATCAGAAAAAGACTTCTCAGAGAAAGACACGGACCTGATAAAAATAAACTCTGAGCATTTCCTGTGTTTCTTAGTATTTTAATAGGGATAGGACGGACCCAATCACCCAAGAGTTATATAGAACCCTTTAATATGAATGGTTCATAATTCTCCACAATTATGATGCTTATTTGTCAATGTGTAGCAATCAGAAATAACGTGTATTTTCTTCCTGCAAAAGGTACATGTAGGCGAACATAAGGTTTTCAAAACAATCTTTTTCTAAACTTGATTGCTGAAAGTTGTGCCAGATTGAAATTTTAAAAGGGCTCGTATCAGGCTGAATTTTTTTTTTACCAGACGACTGCTTAATAGAAGACTTCCTGACAAAATAAACTTTATGAGCTAAGAAATATTAATCAGAAGCAAGAGCGGTAATTTCCTAAGTTTCGACCTTATGCTCATTAAGATAGGTCTTAATGTCACTATGGACACAGTTCTTGAACTCTTCAAGTAAAACGAGATGTCTTAGAAGTTCGTAATCTGATCAACGTTCTTGGTTAAGCACCAGTTATCAAATAACTGCTCAATTTTCTCTTGTAAACTCGACACGTGTTTACCCAGGTTTTTTTGTGGCATGGTTCCTGAAGTTTAGTTGATAAGCCCCAGGGACTAACTCATACCTCTTTAAGATGCATTACTTAATAATATATTAGCACGCTGCTGTACAGACAGGGAAGCATAATATATCGGGCTTTGCACACAAACAAAGTACATTAAGCAATAAACGAGTCCAATGCCCACTTGGCCATTTCGAATTTCATCAATAGTTTTAAAAATTGAGAAACATATTTGTCTACTTCTTTTTATCTATAAGGGGGCACTAATCTAATATTATTAGTAACATCAACACTTCAATTTGTGTGTAAAGTGTTGATGTGCATTTCACTTGATAGCTCTAATTCTTTTTAAGCTAAACTGATATTCTCTTTCTTTCTTCTCTCTTTCTCTCTGCAATTCTGTCTTCTTTTGCTTGCTGCATATGCATTTTCATATGTCTATCTCTTTCCTTTTTGTCCAATTACATTTGCATTGGTTTTCTTCTTTCAAAATAGATGCCCAGATAGGGTCAAGCGTTTATCTTTTCAGAAGGAATAGAAGTTTGTTACGTTAATTATCACGTTGTCCAGGTTTGGCCTTGACTTTACTTAATAATTCGTACTATGCGAAAGAATGTTTTTAAAAATGAAAAAGTTGTTTACTAAAACAGTCACTGGCTCTGAATCAATGTCAGAAACTAGATACAGTGTTTCTATTATTAGGTGTTTATCAATGAAATAAAAGAAGAGTCAGGTCAGACAGAACTGCACTTAATTCTGGAGGGAAAAACATCAAGTTCAGTAAAAATAATATTTCATTATAATAACATGTAATGAAATTTAAAAAAATAAAACTAACAAACAAATAATTAAATTCAGTCAAATTTACATAACAGTGGATGTATTTATTTAAATTAGTATTCGCTGGAATTACAATGTGCGCAGCGATTTTCTTTTGGACTGTATCATTAATCTGGACTTATAGTGAATTCAAACAAGAACTTTTTGGGACTATACTATTGTGATGCATCAAACGACTGTAGCACATCGTCACAATACAGGCCATTAAACATTAGCATGTTCAATGCTACAGGCACATCAACACATTGAATATTGAAACATATTTTGAATACCACTTGAATTCATTTGAACTTTATACCTTTGGAATCGTGATTTAATTCACATACTGTAAATGCCTTTTAAATTTTCACTTTTTTATTCTTGGGAGAGGAATTATTTGTCGAATTTTACAAAACAGCTGAATGACTGTTGTTCGCTGATGCGAAATATCAACAGGATACGTTTTGCCTAGAAATATTTCAAATGACGAATGTGAAGGGTGTATGTTTTAATATTTCCATATGCTATAAATAAAATGATTTGTTGGTTGGGTTGTTAGTGCTTAAGAAGGTTATATCGTGTCGATGCAAGTAGAATACGAAACCATTCCCAGAGAAATACCACAGTAGCCGACCTAGGGAGTTTCCTAACGCAAGATTCAACCCGTACACTTCTGGTTCATAGCCACCGTAGCTGTAAGAGTGCAACGCAGTCATTGTAAATGAATATTATGTTATGTTCTTACACGTTCAAGATGTAACGACTACTGTTCCCAAGATATGCGAGAAAAATTTAATACTTTTGATGATGTTTGACTTACCGATAATTTTTTCTCTTCTTTGGTTATGAGCTAATTTTATAACATTAAGCAGATATTATCTTATACCCCTGCCATTATTTTCACTATTTAACGACATTTAAGCATTTATTTTCTTATAATATATGCATTTAGAGTCGCGATATAGCGACATTTTATGCATATATTAGTAGTAAAAAAAATTCACGAGTCACTACATTGAACTCCATTACATTGTCTTTTATTATTATTATTATTATTATTATTATTATTATTATTATTATTATTATTATTATATCATCATCATCATCATCATCATCATCATCATCATTATCATCATCATTACGATTCTGTCTCAGATTAAATACCAGATAGATCTAAACGTTCTTTTCAAGTCCAAATGTATCAACGTGCTAATGTGACAGAGGCCTGGATTGCGACTGTCATTAAGGAATAATACAAAATAAATATAGATGAAAATGTCAAGTACACTCTGTTCTATCTAATTTGACTCATCACGCAGTGTTTTCATGCAAACCATTGCAGCGTTATTCACATAACAT
The DNA here is from genome assembly GCA_029339505.1 of Unio delphinus. Classification (NCBI taxonomy): domain Eukaryota; kingdom Metazoa; phylum Mollusca; class Bivalvia; order Unionida; family Unionidae; genus Unio; species Unio delphinus. Next base: position 22,074,527 of record JAQISU010000008.1, read on the forward strand.
TATGACAGTACGTCTTGCTATTACAACGACAATATTATTAGTATTGCTACATTTTTGGGCGGCTGTTGCAACAGTATTTGCATTTACTTGGCCAAGACCTACAGTAAGATCTTCAGAAACCTGATACAAGATGAGATCTACTCGAACCGGCCAAGGGAAGAAAGAAACTAGTAGTATATAAAATTAGCATAATAAAATTCCATTTTAAATAAATTGTTGTTTAACCATTAACTAAATGACTAATTTAAAAATAATCTTTATGCTTCTTAGTTTGAGTGGATGTTGATTGGCTCATGCTTGCAGAAATAAATTTTAGCGACATTTAAAATAAACAAAACAACACATAATCAATTTTAAATTTTATGACAATTGTGAGATGAAATCAAATATTACCTTGACCTGTAACAGTAATTGTTTTATTTACGCAGAATATGTTAGCCTTGTCCCTCAAAATAGGTTATTTTGTAATTTTAAAATCGATAAAACAATGCCTAATCAACTTCAACGTGTTATGACAATAGTGAGCAGCAATCTAATGATAGCTTGACGTATTAAAGTATTTATTTGTGCAGAATAAGTCACCTTACCCATCACTTTATACAGGAGATCCTGCCAATGTCGCTGGTACGTCACGTTAAGATTGTCTGCATAGTTCGTGTCGAACGGCGGGATTTCTTAATGAAAAGAAGAAGAAAATGTCTGACAATGCGACGAAAGAAATAACTAAATTAGTTTCTCCAGCTTTAGTCACGATAGAATGACAGCGAAATGACTAAAATGTACAACTGAATTGATAAAATCTTTAATTAACGTTCATTACAATCTTCTTTCCATATTACCATGCATCATCAGTCGTAAACATTTATCCCCCCTCCCAAAAAAAGAAGAAGTAACGTAATATCCACAAAAGTAAAACTATACGTAAAACAATTTGTAAATATAATGAATTTGTTGGATACCATAGTTCCCAGATACAATTGATGTAACGAACCACAAATTTAAATTTCCAATGAACCGTGAAGATAATAGAACCATTCTCCATTTGCCAATAAAAACGCAATTCTTTGTGAAAACATACTGATTAATATAAAGGGGAAAAAATTAATAGCACAGTAATTAGAATTATTGGAAATTGAACATCTAGTATTGCTCGTCCAGATTTCCAGCAGATTATGAAGTCTTCTTGGTATATTCTTTATAATGAGTGACTAATAGTTCCTACCTCCCCATAAAGGGAAATATGTGTTTTGTTCGTGAGTCGATTCGACGATGACCTCTCTAGTCATCGGGGGGGGGGGGGGGGGCTGGTTCTGCTCTGTGCGTGCACATGTGACTGATGAGGCCAACCCTTGCACGGAATGTTCGTTTGCATAAACATGAATCAGTCTGACATCTCCAGGAGCAGCAGAGAGGGTGAATCCTACAACATTTTTTGTTTTTATTTTTGATTATACCCCCTCCAAATAACACTAGACCGTTCTCGCGAAAAAATGAGTCTGAAAACATGAGATTCGCATTCGCGAATCATAAAATGTCGCAACGTCGTTGTCACTCACCCTCTCTGCTGCTGGAACTTTCAGTTCTGGGTTAACCGAATATTTTATCAAGTCCTTAGGACGAAAATCATTTATGATTTCACAAACAAGCTAATCGCTAACACCTCTTCTTGTAAATCAATTAGATTATTTGACTGGTCGGTGAGTTTGAAATTAATTCTCGTTAACGAATTATTATGGCATCGCATGTAGACAGGATTAATTGGGTTTTAAATAATTAAAAACCCTGGAGGAGCTATTGGTGCAAATGAATACAAAATATATCCCTGCTGAGCTTGATTTGATCGTTCTAAATTTATTTGATAGCTTCCTTCGATCACATCACACACTAAATTAAGCGCAATCACCGTTGAAATATTCACGTTGAACGGAGCGATATGCCTACCACCACCATCTGGATCATTATTATGTTTGAGGAGGACAGTTGAATCTGATTTTTGTAGCGCTTTGATGATATCGGTTTTAACAATTCTTACTAATTCATCAGCGTTGTATTTCGGAAACCTAAAATTACGCAGATTGTCTTTTGTGATATTGTAATCGGTTAGGAATTGTTGTTTATTGTCGCTGTTGTCATTAATTATTGTTTGAATAATTAGTTCATAGATATATTTCATGTCGGATATAAGCTGATTTATTATTTCAACGTGTTTTTGCGATCTTGTTTTCCGTAGTTGTTCTAGTTGTGTGTCATATAATTGTTTAATCTCATTAAAATAACCACGGACGTCAGCTAGCGTAAATGAAATAGTAACAGATGACTCGGCTGTTCTTTTAATGATAAAATCCCATTGCAATGTGTCTTTGTTGGTGAATATAAATCTATCGCCGGTTTTTCCTTTTCTTATATCAGATAAATTATCTCGATAACTGGGATTGATTTCATGATATGATTGTACATCCGTGGTTAAGTCGGTGGTGGATTTTTCCGGTGGTAATTCAGGCCATCCCAGTACGGTTCTAATAGAACTTTGATAGATATCTACGACATAACCCTCTGTGCTTATTTCAATGGCAGATGATAGTGTTGGCTCATGAACCGTTATAGCTATTTTTGATTCTTTTCCAGTAATCGATTTTATTCTACGCGCGAATTCATTATTGATTTGTTCGATTTGGTATGATCCGGTTGGTATGGAAACAACGTTCCAGTCTGGGGTACCGTCGGGTTTATTCTTATTTGCAAATACCAGTGAATTATTGGGTTGTTGACCACCAAATGATTTTGACCTAATATTTGGCCAACTGTGGTATACTCGTAATTTTGCTAGCGCTATCTCCTTCACTGGGACCGGAGAGGGGAAATTCACACTGAATTCTGGATTCGTTGAGGTTATTGAGATCATGCTTGTTTGTACTGGTTTTGTGTTCTCCACTATTTGTTGAAGTAATTCCATCTGTGTTGTCATTGTTATTATATTCATGATGTATTTCTAATTTTGACATCGCAGAATCATATATATCTACCATCGCTGAAAACTCACTCTCTGATATAATTGTATCATCGAGCGATGACGATATCAATGAGGATAATTGCGAGTATGCAGTAGACACAACATGAAATTGAATTATGTAGTCTTGTAGTTTCCGTTGGCTGCATGAGGATATTTTTTTGTGATTATTGAAATTATTCCAGCGATTGTTGTTGCCGCAGAAATGCAAATTTGAACAGCTATCGGAGCCATCATTGTCACTGAAGACAGTATAATACCAGCTCCGGTGATTACACCACTCACAGCGTACACAGTAACATCAATTGCGGTAATTCTCCTGCGGTATTTTTTAATTTTCAATTCATACTCCTCAGACAAGGTTTTGAGTTTAGTTTGATATTCTCTGACCTGATCATAGCGATATTGCGATGATGAAATCATTTTTTATTTTAACAACGCTAGCGTTTTCAATTACGATTTACTTAAATCCGCTACGAATTCCACATACCATGTTGTTGAAACCCTAGCCAAATGTTTATCAGTAGATGTGATTGTGAACTTTTCAATTGTATTCTTGTCGATGATCGTTGAAATCGTATTATTGACCCCGGATGAACTGGACGATGAAATATTAAATTGAGACAATGGTGTTACTAGTGTTAATCGATAAATACCCTTAACGGTTGCAGTGATATCTAATGTGTTGTTTGTAGGTGACCACTCAAATGATCCGTGTTGGATCGTGTATACTAAGTTGTTGGTTTTCTCATGAGGAATTTTTGTTTTTTCAATGGTTGTTATCATCCTCGAAAGATCACCTTTGACGGCTTCGATGAAGTTTTTCGTCTCATCGATGGATTTTTTAATATCAGGGAGTTTTAGTTCAATTTTATCGAATGTAGTTCCAATAAATTTATCAATGATATTTCTACGAAATGCGGTAAACTGTTTTATGTGTTCTTCGGTTTTAGATTGAAGTGTTGCTAGTTCTAACGCAGAGTCGTTGAGAGTTTTAAATCGATCTGTAATCGTCGAAAAAAGTACACCCGGTTTGAGTTTACCCTGATCGGAAAATAACGCGATAGTATCCTCGATTGCATTTTGTTGTTTAACTAAAATATCATCCAGAGAAATATTACTGGTTTTCAATTTACCCTGATCGGAAAATAACGCGATAGTATCCTCGATTGCGTTTTGTTGTTTAACCAAAATATCATCCAGAGAAATATTACTGGATTTCAATTTACCCTGATCGGAAAATAACGCGATAGTATCCTCGATTGCGTTTTGTTGTTTAACCAAAATATCATCCAGAGAAATATTACTGGATTTCAATTTACCCTGTTTGTCTTGAAATACAACTATTTCATTCGGGTCAACACTTGTTAAGTTCAACGTCTCAGCGATTTCATCTTTAATTTTTTTTTTTATATCCTTGATAGAATCAGGAGTTGCAGTGTCATCGGGTTTGGGTTTCAGAGGTCTTCCCCAAATATCAATCATGATATTTTATATATCTCTCTCTAAAAAGCGATTACTAGTGTAGTCATTTACGACAATGTGTGGTGATTTTCTAGATGCTGAAATAGCGTCAAGGACATTTAATACTTCACTGCCGCATATTGGTGGGTCATTGATTTGTTGTGTTGGTAGCGTAGAATACCAAGTCTTCATTGGAAGGGTTTTTATATAACGCATAAACTCTTTTGGTGGGGCTAATACATATGAATCAAAATAGACAATCCCACGTGGATCAATAGCGTATGCAACCCAGTGAGTTCCAGGTCCGGTGCTGTTATCGAGATTAATAATACCTGTTTCAGTTTTGTTTGGTTGATGTGGTAATTGATCTTTCATAAAAACACCTCTGAAATTTTTAATCACTAGTTTTTTAGCAGCATCCATTAAATCAAAATTGGACATTGGAACCATAGGTTCGGAAATTGAAGATTTCTGAATTAATAAACCGTTCCTGGTAGTCTCAGGCCTGATCCGTGAACGGATCTCCCGCTGTACCATGAATACGGGGTTCCTGGTAGTCTTAGACCCTTTCCGCTGTACCATGAATACGGGGTTCCTGGTAGTCTTAGACCCTTTCCGCTGTACCATGAATACGGGGTTCCTGGTAGTCTTAGACCCTTTCCCTTTTTTTTATACCCTTGACCTTTCTTCGGTTCATATGATTCAGCAATGCTCTGTACCGCTTTTGTTCCCAAGCCTCCAACTACCCCCAATGCGGCCGCTTTTGCTACTGCTGGGGCTGCTGCCGCAACCAATGCTGGTATTGCAGCAAACAACGGAAATATACCACCTGTTTTTATCATATTTTTGATAGCAGCCGAAGAGAGTGTGATCTGAACTCCTTTTTTATCCTTGAAAGCATCATTGAAATGTTTCACCTGACGAGTTGTCAGCGATAGTTTATTTGCACCACCAGTCATTTGATTAGGTTTCAACGTGATTGTGGTTCCACATTTTTTAGCCGATTCTGATTGCAATTTTTTTAACTGACCAGGTGTCAATGACACATTGATATTACTATATGACATTATACAAATACAGATTGATTCTAATGGAAAAATCCTTCGGATTTTCAATCAAAGATTTTCCACTGGTGCATCTACCACTCTCATTCTTCCACCAACACCTTCAAGTAGCATTGATTTATCACTGAGAATGACAGCAACCGCTCTATAATTAATAATACCACCAGGACGGGTTACACGGGCTCTGAAGTGTATATCAACGACAGATTGTCTCACCAAGTCGAGATGTTCCAGCGAAAAGTAATAAATCGGATAGAGGCTTTTGAAATCCCATTGTGATATTTGCAAACCGGTATCCACATTTTGATCACGTGCCATAAATGACAACAGGTTATGATAGACACGTGCAATATGATTTTGACCGTAATCAAGTTGCACATCTTCAGATGGTTCCTGTTGTCCGTTTATTCTCAGCGAGACTTCATTAACACCTAACTGATCAAATATCATATGACTTCGTTGTTGATTACCAACTCGATCATTATTCTGTAATGCAATAAATATATGACGTGGAGCTGAAACCCCTTGTTTTGATGCCAGGTGCCATGTGAATGTACCATTAACATTGTCTTGTTTAGTATCCGTAGTCACTGATAACCAACTCAATAACGACTTTCCTCCTTGGTCCATAAATGATAACAATTTTCCTTCTGCTGTGATTGATGGAGTTAACACTGGCATCCACAATGCTAGTTTTGTTAAAACGACTTTACCATCAGGAACACCAGCATCACGCCATATTGCATCATTATCAGTACCCTTTCGTACAAGCGCTACTGTGTGTTTAGCTCCATAAATAACTTTTCGGACGTTTCTACAGAATCCGAATATATGATGCAGTGGAATTGCACATGAAAATTGTCGACGCTGTCCTTGTAATGTTGATACACGTGTTGCAAATCCTAGATTGTAAGTAGTAATAGTATTTATGACATCAAAATCACCAGCTGGTCTTGTATATCCGGCTGGTGCTGGATTAACTGCAGTGGCTTGTGTTGCCTTGACTCTAGAATACGGGTTGTGTTCAGGGTTATCAGTAATATCCTTTGCAAACATCATAGATGGACCCGCTGATCTTGTATAATCATCAGAATATCTTGCTAACCCTATGATTGTTGTAGCCACATCAACTTCACGGTCAATGGATTCAATTTCTTTTCCATCAATGAGATATCTAGCGCTTTCAAATAACGCCATGATACCGTTATTAACAAAACCAACTCGGGTAGTTTGGCTAATGTCATATGGAGGATCATTATGTGCAGCATCATTTGTTACAAGTTCTCCTTCTACTTCAATAAACGCTTCACAAGGTAAAAAGTATTTACTGGTATCATGAACTTGAAGTTCAATTCGTGATCGGAGATCTGGTTGTACTGCGTGATAAGAATAAAATTGAAAATCGCGTACAGAATCATCTTTACGCACTGGGGCATCCATATCAAATGCTGGATCAGATGACCTTTTGAACATTTTATTCTATTTATCAGAGTCTAAATCGGATTTTCCATTTCATCGTGAAAAACGCTAGCGTTTTCGTCGTGGTTTTTTAAAGCCACTTCCTGCTATCATGTTTGCTGTCATGTTATTTTGGTCCTCTTGATTTACCATCGACGCTAGTTTTTCATCTACTGCGTTATTTATAATTTTACTAACACTTGCAGGCATCTCTGCTGTAGATGGCAATGGTACCTGTTTCTCTTTTCGTCTCACTAATGATGTTATTTTATTCTTCGCAGTTGAAAACGCTTTCCCGGCAAGATCTCCAACAGTACTAATACCCTTATCACGAATAACATCAATGGCTTTCATTCCTAGTTGTTTAGCTAACGGCATCACTTTTGGGGCCGTTCTTGAAAAGAATCCTAAAATGGTCTTGCCGAGGCCATCTCCGTAGTATGCTCTATAAACTGGAAACCGTGAATTAACTACATAGACGAGGGTTGGTTTATCATGATTGTAGTGTACGATCATTATTATAAAAACAATAGTGTTTTCAATTGTTATTTAATCGCTATGATACCCATTTGCTAACTCGTCAATGAAATCTCGATAGGTTTTGATATCCATGATACCGCCGGCAAATAACCGTTTACAGATATCAGCTGCTTCATTAATTATTTCTGGAGAGTTATTTCCAGCTCGTTTTCCTCCGATGAGAACATCTAATCGTGATATATCATTGATAACACTATCAGGACAAGTGTTTCCAATCCTTGGATTTCCTAATCCACTTCCGTTATAACCAGTTGCTTCATCTAGTTTGTCTGTATCCGTGGTTTGTAAATAATCAAGAGTATCATCGTCATCATCATCAGGTGGTAGTTGTTGTTTTTTAGGTGAAAAAGATATTTTCTTTGCAGGTTGCTGTCGCTTTCTTTGCAATCTTGGCGGTTTTTGTTGTTGTTTAAACTCTTCGCATTGATTATACACGTGATCCACCATCCTGATATATTCAATGTATGATGCACTATCTGTCTTTTTTTGACTTTTTCCAGTTTTGATTTTATAGAATATATCAGCCCAGTGAGTGAAATTCTTAACAAACTTATGATGTTCTGGTTTCAACATTTTTTTTCTGTCTTCATAGGACGTAACAACAAGCGTAGGAATTTCTGTTGGATCAGTCTCATCAATTGCTGCTAACCCTTCTTCGTTAAATCTCATGCGTAAGTCCCCTACTGTTCTTTTTGATTCTATTTGTTTTGTTTGTTCAGTTTTTGCTGCTATTTTTTCAAGTTCACCAATAACAGATTTCCCCGTCTCGGGAACATCTCCCAGTAAAGCACGCTCTACCCCTTTCGTTGCAGTGGTTACTGGTTTAAACAACTCTTCAGACCCCAAAGCAAAATCAGTCTGAAGACTCTGTCATTGTTGCAGTTTATTTCTTACAGAGTCGCGAATTGGTATAAATTTCTTAATTGCATCTAGTCGCTCACGAGCCAATCGGGTCGTTAATGCTTCATTGACCATTATTTGAAATCAGAAACCATTTTTCAATTGTAAAACAATTTTTCCCATCGATGATTCCATCCTTAACGGTCCAATTTTTTATTGCTGTGAAATATTTTTATTTTTTATCCATTGATTTTGCCTGTTTTTGACAGTTTTGGTGGTTTTCAGTTGAAAATCTCAAAGAGATTTTAGATTTTACAGTCAAGTAGTCGATTTTACATGGGATTTTCCATAAGGAAAAGCTGTTAAAACTCATTTTTGATGATTTTTAGCCATTTTTCATCAATTTTTGCCTGTTTTCAGTGATGTTTGGTCATTTTTCATCGATTTTCATCAAAAAACCTCGTTGGGTCAAGTAGTCGATTTTACATGGGAAAAAGTTCTTAAAAGTTAGGATTCTATTTTATTTTCGCAGTGTGAAATATTTTCACTGATTCAATCAAAAAATGACAAAAAAAAATGAAAATCTCAAGGAGATTTTACTGTCTGACAAAATCTTTTGAGGGTCGGTCAATCAAAATAGTTCATTTTCTTGAATTAACGCTCGTAAGTTTCTAATTTTAGAATTAACTTCCTTTTTCAATTCATATTCGTTACCCAATTCTTTTCGTATTCCTTCCACGATAGTATATAACGGAACAAACACACCTACTTCACTGGAAAATGCAAGAGAGTCTCGAATAGAATTTTGAATTTTTTCGATGAGTGCATATTTCTTTGGTAACATATACTTGTTAGTGCTAACTCCGTATTCTATATCCTGAAAATCCGACTTGGTTTGATCAGGATTTAACCCATCTGACAATTTAATATCCTGATTTTTCAATTTTCCAATTTCAACTATGATGCTATTCATATTATCAGAATTCATATATGATAATACATATTTCTAATTCATTTTTCAAAAATAAAAGAGCCGTTAATATTTTAAAAATTCAGTCTGTATATATAAATATATTTTTTAAAATTAATTCTGTATATATAAATATATTTTTTAAAATTAATTCTGTATATATAAATATATTTTTTAAAAATTAATTCTGTATATATAAATATATTTTTTAAAAATTCAGTCTGTATATATAAATATATTTTTTTAAATTAATTCTGTATATATAAATATATTTTTTAAAATTAATTCTGTATATATCAATCTATTTTTTAAAATTAATTCTGTATATATAAATATAAATGCAGACAAAAATAAATATCAACCATGATGAGCGGTTATCAGTCATTTGGCCCCCTTGATATAGGCCGCTGTGGTTCTATTTGCATTCATTGGGTCCCTTATTAGGCCTTTGTGTCTTTCATAGGGTCCTTTGTTAGAGCATTTTTCTGTTTCTGTTTTATATCAGAATGTTTTTTTTTGTTTTTGCTCTTTGAGATATGACCCTATGACCGTTTCTTTTAGCCTATAATTCATTCTGGGGTTACCCAATGTGCATCCACGAACCTTTTTTTGGCCGGTAATTCATTTTGAACACCATACGGGGCTACCCAAATGTGATGGAGAGCTAATTACATCCATGGATGTTATTTATTTTAGGGCATTTATGTGTTTACATTCAACATGCAACCCATGAAATCAAATTCATGGTTGCGTAAGTTGTCAAAAACCGACAACCCACCGCTACCGTAAATTTGATAGCATGGGTTTGCATGTTATGTGAATGCACACAGAGGGGTTGCCCTTCCGCCCCTCAATTAAATAGAAAAAAAAAACATCCACCGTTTCACCATCAGACAATTTGTCTGCTATGGGGCGCGAACATGTGAAGAATAACTGTCTGGGTTTACAAGCCAAACACGATACCGTTAGACCACTGTTCACGTCCATAAAGAATAACGTTTTTTAACATATATATGTTGTAAATATTCATATAGTATATAAAGGGAATTAATGCAGCAATCCGCAAGGTATGCTATTTTATTTTCTTGAATTACTTATTAATGGTGTTTCACAGTATTTAAATGAGACAACATATTTGACTTAAACACTAAAACAAAGAATATAATTGTTTGAAAACATTTCTTTTCTTACAAAACAATGCCCACCGCTGAATCACAATAACCCATAAAACAAGTTAACACAATCTAAGGGAGAAAGTATACACGTGTGTTATCCTGTAACGCCTGCATCTCCGGATCACATCCTATGTTTATGAAATACGCATTAATCGCACGTGAGACAGAATATTTGACTTAAACACTAAAAAAAAAGAAAATATTTCTTTTCTTATAAAACAATACCAGGCCGCTAAATCACAATGATAACTCCCTTGGTTATATCCATTGGTAATTTTTAAGAGTTGTCTCCCTTGGTGTTATAGACATACGAAAATCGAATTGTTTGTCCTGTCTCTTTTGAAATGCTTCATAATTAACAAGCACGGGTGAGGTCTGAATTCTTGGTTCATTTGTATAATAACACTATTTTTCTAATTCATTGTTTGGTTTAATTATAAGTCTCTGTATATAATCTTGAGGAGTCTTTACTATTTTGTCATCGTTGGGGTCAATGACAGTATTTTTTATTCTTTTATCATAATAGCGTTTTAGTTCCCTGTATCGTTTGCCGCCACACATAAGACATAATTGCGACCTCCCCCTGACCCCAACCCCACATCGAATACAGGGTAACGGACCAAGGCTTCCACGACGAAAGCTTTGCATATGATACCAACAGAATTCATTTCTGCATGATTTGTTACACGGTGTCACTGATCCAATCATAAGCCATTTGCAATGATTCATTATACTTAAATCTTTCATTTAAATACTTGTTTTAATTATAGTATGGAGGAGTTCGAGAGATTATCGAAAATTAAGCCCTGGAAAAGTGTTCAATTCAATCTTGATAGAGTTTCTGATACACCAAAGAATAAAATTCTTGATAGAACCTTGATTAGTAAAATCAGAGACTGTTTTAATGAATTCAAGCGTGATGGGGCAGCTCATTGTTGGTCAACATTTCGAATTGATGGTGTTGTTGACGCTACCATGAATGATGAAAAAGCAGCAGTGATAATCTCACGTCTTGGGGAAGAAAGAAATCTTTTTCGAATAAAATTTCTTATCCGTGATAATGGAAAATGGATCATTAGGGACAAATACGAGCCTATTCTTAAGGACAAAAAAACTGTCACTGTGACTCAGGATTCAAAACCAGGAATTTTGACTGGAATTGACAAACCCTACTACGAAAGATCTTATCCTGTCACAGCAGTTGTTTACGGGATCTATTCGCTCAATGAAAAACCTGATATTTCAAAACTAGCACCCATGAAATATTCGACAGGGCTCAATTGTGTGGCAGCACGAATAATGGAACACTTCACAAATGCGTCCCGGGGAAATAAACTAACTGATCTAAGACGAAAAAAAATAACCGAATGGGAACTGACAGTGAAACAGCATGGGGCAACAATTCAAGATATAGCCAAATTAGAAACATCATTGAGATTTCCAATATCGGTAAGGACAATCACCGGAGAAGTATTATACGAATCGAAATATAATAAAAATGGAACCCCAATACAGATTATTGATCATAACGAACACGCGTGGTCATCTGCAGTAACAATATTCCCACGGGATAGAACCGTAAAATATCTATCACAAACTCTGTTTGGAACCGAAGAGTTTTTTTCAGAGCAGAAATTATTTGATGCTATTTACCATTTGAGTAAAAACGATTCTGTGTCAGTGTGGCTATTTCATAGTACTTCAGACGAAGAATGTAGATTTGATCAGTTTGTAAGGCCCAACGGAGAATTGTACCGTACTGAAGAGCTGCATAATCAAATGAAACAACTAGCTAGTGAATTTTCTCCCCAGAGTTCTCTGGGGGAAGACAACGATCAATTATTAGCAAACTGTTTTACAGTACCATCAGTTGCAGCACATTTTGCTAGAAAGAAAAACGCGTGGAAACCAACACGAAGTGAGTTCTTATCAGAGGTCAAATTGTCTTGTCTTGAATACGGTCATGGAGGATTATGGAATACAAAATACACCGCTGATACCGTTATTTCAGTTGATATGATTGCATGTTATCCAGGAAGTTTTCTTGGGTATGGAGAGTGTGAGAAATATTTCAAACGATTTGGACACCCTACACACGAAATGACCCGTGTTGCTATTAATGGACCACTGCCACATTTCGATTTAACCGGATTCGCTTGTGTAGCATCATTTGAAATGGCTGAAGGGCTTCATCCGTGTAGTTATCTTTGGATTGGTAAACACATGTCTGAAAAACACTGGACGCCAATAGTGTTATTACGGTATATGCTTGATTGTAAGATGTTAAAATCATTAATTGTCAGTGAAGCAATTATATCCTATCGAGCACAGAAATCAGTCTGGTTACCACAACCTGATCTAGAAAAAATAATTAGCGAAGAGCGAAAACTGTTTCCTGATTTTAATGAACAACAAATCATGGATTGGTCCAGACAGTTATTTGAAATCAGAAACAATGAAGCAAAAGATCTTGGACGAAGAATAATCGGTAAATTTACCCAAGGTGGCAAAGATGATAATACGAGATATTCTTCACGATTGATTATAGACAATGCTGAATACGATTTTGTAATCAAAGATTTAACGAATAGGGGCTTATATGTCAATCGTAAGGACGCATTTATGTCCGATGGAACCAAATTGGGTACAATTGTTACTTACACTGATGGATACAATCCGCAGTACACACATTTGAGAGCTTCTATGCTTGGTTATGCTTCTATCAATCTGTTTTCAATGATCAATAGATTTCCTACCACCGAAGTTAGAGTTGCTACTGACTCATTTTACATAAATAGCAAAATGGCTGATTTTAAGGCTACTGGCAACGAGAATTGGGGGTCATGGAGAATTAAGAAGGAAATGCTTCATGATTATATTCCATCAGCAGATGTTACCATTGAAAATAATTACTTAGAAAGCAATCAGTGTTCAGAATTTTCTAGTGCACCACCGATTTCTGATCCAATCTGTAGATATAAAGCAGTTTATTTAAACGGTTGTGGCGGGTCAGGAAAAACAACCCGGGCAATTGATTTATTTCGTGTTTCCAATCCAAACATGATTGTGCTAACACCGACTCACAGACTTGCAAGAGAAATGATACAGAGAGGGGTAAATGCCTGCACTTATCATAGTTTCTTTAGATGGAAGGGAGATAAATGGACTCCTGAGCGCATGGGAGAGAAATTTATTCCTGAAATTATCATGTGGGATGAAATAGACACAGTGTCAGAAGATGTCTTAAAAATATTTCTTGAGTGGTTGTTATTGAAGAATACAAAAGTCGTCATGTGCGGTGATCACGGCCAACCACCACCATTTGTCGGTGCATCCCCCCATGAATGGCTAAAGGGTTTTGTAGACTATTATGAAGAAATTGATACCGATCATAGATCACTTGATAATGAATTAAAAGAATTTAAGAAACTAATTAGATTACAACCGGATAAAATCCAGTGTGAAATAGCCCGTGAAATAATTTCAGAAACTCCCATGAATGAGTTTTGGGAAGCGTGGAGACCAAATGATTTAATCATTGCAAGTAGAAAAATAGTCAGGGACACACTTCAGATGAAGTTATTTGAATTGCATAAACAAAAATTTGCAACACTTCCAGTACCGTTATGTTATAGGCCATCGGATACACGAAAACAGAACATCGAAGTTGATATTCCAGGCCTGACAGAGTCAGGGCGTGAAAAGAAGATTCTCGTTTTAAATGATATTGTGCTGGTTGATATCAATGTCGTTGAAGATGCATTGCGTGCTAATAAATCCCCATGGACGCTAGGTTATGCAGCAACAATACACTCTTCACAGGGATTGACTATATCGGATACAACTGTTTGGATGGTAGATAATCGCATAGAATGGTCGAATTTAGTCTATCTCGCAGTGTCTAGAGTACGAAAAATAAATCAACTTCGAAGAATTGTCGTTGGCGAAGCCAGTGGCGATGATGAAATCATTGGTGGCGATGATGAAATCATTGGCGATGATAATGATATTATTGATAAAAAAAACTCTCCGGTTACAAACAACAAGACAAAAAAAAAACAACGAGAATTTGATATTGATGCTGAATTAATAATCACTTTGAAGCAACAACAAAATAACCACTGCGCAAGTTGCAATTGTATAATGCGTTGGCAGTATTCGGATAAGGATCCTCGCCAATTCACCGTTGACAGAAAAAATAACAATCTCGGTCATGTCAGAAATAATGTGATGTTGACTTGTCTTGAGTGCAATAGACGCAAGGGTGCTAGTTAAGCCCATGCGGTGGTAATTGAGTATCCTCAGGTATCACTTGTAATTGTTGTCTAGTAAAACCCCGTTGAGGGGCAGTTGAATCCAGTTTATAGATTGGAGGTCTACCCGTAGATCGTGTTATACTAGATATATTGTGTGCAGTAACACTCCAAATAGGATCAGTAGCCCTTTTTGTGCCACCCTCAAGCTCTCCTGGTTCGTATAAGTACCTCACAATGACATTACTACCAAGAATTGGTTGGGAAACGCTAAAATCTTTTTGAATTTCCATTTCAGGTATTGACTTCTTTTTAATCGCATTGATAGGTTTCATGTTGATGGTTCTAGTAATCTCGTTATTCAGTGCAGTAATCACAGCTGGTAACCTTTTAACCCATTCACGGGATCTTTTTTCTTGGATGAATTCTTTTGCGTATTGATATCCAAATAACCGCTCAGCAAGGGTTTTATTAAACCGTTCTACAATGGCCTGATCACGATGTAGCGCAGTATGTCCTCGTCTGATAGTGACTTTATGATTTTTCATTATTGATAACACTACACCCTGAAATTCCTTGCCAGGATCAATTTGTAATAGATTTGGCCAGTGCAGAGGACTCCTTCGATAAATCCTTTCAAATGCAGAAGCCACTTCAGTGGCTGATTTTGTTTTTAACGGTTCTGCTTCTTTGTATCGACTTGCAATATCAACTACGGTTAATGCGTATTTGTAACCACGATCATGTGGCAGAAATAATAGATCAGCCTGATGAACTTCATTGGGTCCGGTCACATCAAAATGCGAGAAATTGATTTGTTTAGGCGGTGGTAGATAAATTTGCCATAGTGCCTGTTTGGATAACCAATGAGCCGCAGTTGTTTTTTTCACTTTTGCAGCACTAGCGAGTTTATGGACTGCTGATTTACCCCTCCAGTATCCTCTTGGGGAATAATAAATAGATTCCATGTTGTTATTAATTACCAGCACCTAACATCAATTTACTTTTCATAGCCGATTTTATCAAAAAGGAAGCCAATTTTTCTTTGAAAGATTTATCAGAAATAGCATTTAACGCATGAATTAATTTCACATCTGCTAGATGCCTGTGCTGCAGATTACTGCTTTTATAAGATACATCATGAAGGTGACAGGCCTTATCAATAGCGTTTATTGGTTCCTCACCGGGTCGGGGCTGATTTTGATCATTGAGTCTGATATCAAGTCTTGTTCCCGGTCCACAGTAGCTATATCCTGGAAGGTGCTTTTCTCCAGGGTATTTTGCCCATGGGGTTCCAGGGAGTTTAGTTAGCTTGGCTGCGATATCACCTCCTCGTTTTTTTAAAAGGTTCCTTGAGTTCCTTGGGTTTAGAAACAAATCTAAATTTCTTTGTACTACATTGTACGCATTTACCAGAAAGCGCTGATCGGTTATTTTTAGTTGTAATCGTCGTCAAGTCATCTGTGCCAGTACGTTTTTTACACTTCACACAATATAGATCCATAATTTATATATAACGGCATGAATATAATTGATTATTCAGCTACCCGACGACGGGAACCTATTAAACATCATGAAATGTTGCCGAATTCAATTAGAATGATTATAATCGGACCATCTGGAAGCGGAAAGACACAACTGCTACTTAATTTGATAACGAGATGGATGAAATGGAACAAATTGTATTTAATAGCCCCGAGTGTAGACGATCAGCGATGCTATGAAGTGCTAAAGGATTTTAACGAGAAAGCAAAAGAATTTCAAATCGATGAAGATTTTATTGAGTTTATTACTGATATAGAGGAAGCCCCGAGCATTGATGCTATTGATGGAAGTATTAACAATTTAGTGGTATACGATGATATCATGTTAGATAATCAAAAAAATCCTGCTAGAATATTTTCCCGAGGCAGGCATAAAAACACTGATGTGATATATGTCACTCAACGATACACTCAGATACCAAAAGTGATCAGAGATAACTGCAATGTGTTGTGTGTATTTAACGGCGTTGATACTCATACGCTACGAAATATTCATCAGACCTGGTGCAGCGGTGATATGAATCATAATCAATTTAGAAATTTCTTTAGTCACGCTCAGTCAAAACCACACGGATTTGTGACAATAAATTTAGCAGACCCTAGGACACGATATCGTATCGGACTAGATCAAATATTCGGTTAACCCAGAACTGAAAGTTCCAGCAGCAGAGAGGGTGAGTGACAACGACGTTGCGACATTTTATGATTCGCGAATGCGAATCTCATGTTTTCAGACTCATTTTTTCGCGAGAACGGTCTAGTGTTATTTGGAGGGGGTATAATCAAAAATAAAAACAAAAAGTGTTGTAGGATTCACCCTCTCTGCTGCTCCAGGAGTGTTGATGGCACGTGCCTTTCTGGCCTGAAGGCAATAACTTGGAATTGTAGCCTTTTCATTTTCAATAAAACGTTATCACGTCTTTTCTTTCTTTTCTTTGTGCCTTTTCATTTTTAATAAAACGTTATCACGTCTTTTCTTTCTTTTCTTTGTGCCATTATAAATTTATTTAAGAAATTCTTCCCGTCGCACGATGGACGTCGCAAAACAAAGTACATCATGGTCAAAATGTATGGCGAATCACTTGCGTTTAGTTACTAAAATATATCAGAGATCCCGAACAGTTATAAAAGGTTACCACCATCTTGCAACAGTTGCGAAAGATTTAATTTTATAATTCAATCCAAACCTTCAGCAAAACTGGTTATATCGTGTTGTCTGATAATTGATAGTATTCTCTCTCTCTCTCTCTCTCTGTCTCTCTCTCTCTCTCTCTCTCTCTCTCTCTCTCTCTCTCTCTCTCTCTCTCTCTCTCTCTCTCAAGAGAAAAGTGTCAGAAAATTATAAAGTCTGTAACTTTGTGTTTCTTTTATCCTATTACGTCTAAAAGTTATACATTAAATCATATTTTAGTTGGAGATGTTTGATACTTATTTTTAGCTTATTCTTCTTACCACACAATAAAGTTGTTATCAAAACGAGTAGATATAGAATGGTTTGCTTTTTTCTTTTCAAAAGCAATACAAGTCAAGTAAGGAAGTTAGTGCTGAAACAATTCGAGCAAAGTGCCTAGCCCTTGGAAATACAACGGTAGTGGACTCAGACTAATCCGATCGTATAATCTGAACCCGCACTCTGTCGCAAGTTCTGTTTGCTAATCGCTGCTCAATTGTATCTTTTGTCTCTGTCTATCGCCCCTTACGATAGTAGTTATGGGAAACAATGCGGCGTGAAAAAGGACCATATGGGTCAATGCGAATGAACCTTACAGCAGCTATATTGAAACTATGACCCTATGGGGACAAGAGGAATGAGATCCTATAATTAACAGTATGAGAATTTTTGGGATCAAGGGAACGTATAATGTTACACAAATCCATCTGGGATTATAAAGCAGCAAGAGAATTATATATTAGTCCATAAGCCGAAGATGATGCGACTGAAGCGAGAAACGAATTTATCATTTGTTCATAGGTTGAACATTGTGGGACGGTCTTTGATCGAGTGGAAAAGTATTGTAAAAACAATTGCTTATTGCTTCTGACCTATAAGCAAATATGCTGACGAACACATACATACTAATCAAAACTCGCACCTCTTACCCAAGATCTAGACATTACCCATCAGCACTTACACCTACCAACCTGCATTCACGTCTTCTATCAGAGGTGTAAGGGTTGTAAATCCTACTAAAATGTGTGTCTAACAATATATCTAATGGCCTAGGACCAAATTATGTCTTCCTTGTGTACCGATAATGAAGTTATAAGGAATGAAAAGATGATTCAGATTATAAAGTGAAGGTCATTATGACGCCTGATCCAGTTATCATAAATTGTACCTTTATCAACAACCTCAAACATTGTCCTATCAGAATATCCATTTTGGCCGTCTTCTACACTGACACTGATGTCGAAAGCAACCGAACCTGAAATTAATAAATAGATTTGAACTTCTGACAATTCGTCACTGAAACAAAGTAGAAGATAAAGTTCAAGTAGGTTAATATGTCTCCACTGAGATGTTTGATATATCACGTCATAATGTGTGGCATATCCTTTGGGACATAGGTCGCGCGAAACAATTTGTTATATTACGTCATAATGTGTGGCATGCCCTTTGGGACATAAGTCGCGCGAAACAATTTGTTCGTGCAATCTAGTTTATAACCTAAATATAACAACAACAAATAATTTGCTTGTTTCTAAATTATTTAATTTTTTATAGCGGAATACATCTGTTGACTTTGTCTCCAAGACATTCTACAAGCAATGTCCTTATTGAGATTCGCTGTGGAATCTCATACATGTCAACAGCAAACACGTAAAGATATATAAATATGAATTTAACACACTCAAACCAGGATGCATATCGTCATCAGTTCCAAATGCTGATGAAAAACAATAAGGCAGCCTCAAAAGGAATCATTCAAGTTACTATCAAACGAAATACAGTATCGTAGAGGAACAGTAAACATTGTTCGACAAACTTGACATAAAAGAACTTTTTAGCTGATGTTGTAATTTTCAAAACGCATAGCATGCATAATTTAAAAAAGTATATGATAATATCAAACATGTAGGAAAGCAAATGGGGAAAACAACAAATAAAAGCAAACAGAAGAGCAAGTGTTCCTTGCAGTTGTCATTCTGGCATAATGGCAAGAGATTACTCAATCTAAATTATAAAATAACAGCATTCTTTTGCAGCATAAATACAATAGTTAGACATTTAAGTTAGTATCGATACGATTTCGGAAACAAAAGGTATTGCAAAAACACACGATAATATGTAACGTGGACTATTATTTCTGGTAAATATCTGTACACAACAAAATAGTATATTGTGATATCAGACATAGAGAAGAGAACGATTCATTTAAGAATGTCATCAATCGAAATTTTCCAAAGGGGACCTGTCTTATGACTAGATAATCTTTGCGACAGCATGATGTACAAAACTGAGAAAACGGTGCCTACCAACTGTACAAGTCATACTTAAAATGCTTTTGTCTCGTACATTTAAAACAAGCAAAATCTACATTTCGGGAATGCAATAGATATCTCTCGGTTGTACAGTTGGTTTGATTTGCAAAGTCTTCGATATATTAACTTATTGAAGGATTTTTTATGTTTTGTGTGCAGTAAACACCTTTTTCAACTGCAACAACAAACTTAAAGACCTAATAATGTGTTTATGTTTTCTAAATTCAGGGTGTTGTTTTTGTTGTTGTTGTTGTTGTTTTTGTAGTCACATCAGTATATATGTTGTAAAGTGCTTAGAGCTTCTAAAGATTAGGTGCTATACAATGTCGTCATCATCATCATCATCATCATCATCAATAGAAGTAGTAGTAGTAGTAGTAGTAGTAGTAGTAGTAGTAGTAGTAGTAGTAGCAGTAATAGTAGTAGTAGTAGTATATTAGTATTATTATATACGAGAATTAATCATCGTTCAATATCAGCAATAAATACATATGTGCATATAATATATATATATATATATATATATATATATATATATATATATATATATATATATATATATATATATATATATATATATATATATATATATATATATATATATATATATATTCCATTCTAATTCATAGCACAAGTTGCATTATTATCAATTAATTTTTCTTTTGGTCATTATATAATTTTAAATATATAAATAACATTATATATATATTGTACATGATGTTTGTATTTAATAATGTTCAGAGACAAACATAAACATTGAAGATTAATTTATTTATTGTGTACGCAAGCTCTGGTAATTCAAAATGTAAAAATTCAAAATGTAAAAATAATTCCAAAGAACATCTGTTAAATATATTGGGTTTATGATAATAATGGATGTACTAGTGAAATTTTATTTTCAAAATATTTATAAACAAAAGATTAAAATCTTTAACACCTAGCAGTGAAAAGCGTTACGAAAACAATTTGAAAGATGAATATAAAACAATATTGTTTTATATATTTAATATTCCAATACAAATATCATGCAATTGAAGAAATAAAAATGGATGTATTTCTTCTTGTACAAAGGTAATAGTTTAATATATTAAAATCCGAGTTTTATTTTTCTTTGTTTTTCACCTGGCATTACAAACATAATGAATATTAAAGTTAAAAATATATAGCATCATATTATAATGCGCGAAATAATTTGCAGGGTTTCTTGGACGCCCAAAGAAATGTTAAATGGGTTTCAATCTCCATACCTTCAAAAGAAACGCGTGTCAAATAAAATGAAATAAAAACAATTAACAAAAGAATATTTTTATTTTCGTTGCCGAGTTTCGAATATTAATGTCATAAACAAAATTAGACATCACGACGTTCTTAAGATCTAACAAATGTATTTTCATTACGTCACCAATTTTCTCCAAATAAATTTGATTTAATTTTAATGATCTTTCATCGAATGTTAGCAATTCTTCATCGACTGTTTTAAATTGATTATCCGTGTTTAAAGAGTGTTGAAATTATTAGCAATATATTATTTTGTTAACTCATTAATTACCAAAAAGATGTTGTCCTAATTTTACAATACATGTATAATAATTTTTCATGTTTTGATATTTTGTAGTATCTCCGATGAACCGGGTTATTACGCAACCCCACATAGACATTTTGACAATTCATTTTCAATAGTAATAACTTCATTTCCTGCTGTATGTTTAGAAGTAGTCAGTTCTATACATATCACAAGTATCAGTTAGTGGTAGACGTGTTCAGTTCTATATATAACTAGTATCAGTCAATGGTAGACGTGTTCAGTTCTATATATAACTAGTATCAGTCAGTGGTAGACGTGTTCAGTTCTATATATTACTAGCATCAGTCAATGGTAGAAGTGTTCAGTTCTATATATAGAGGATATTTGCTTGAAACGAGTGAATAACGGATATATTTCATCGAGTGGATGAAAAACTCGGTATTTTCACGAGTGGCGAAGCCACGAGTGAAAATACTAGAGTTTTTATCCAAGAGATGAAATGTATCCGTTATTCACTCGTTTCAAGCAAATATTCTTTTTATTTTATGCTCACATACGTTGGCTACCTCAAATCTGCTCTTTCACTCGTTTATTCACTCGTTTCAAGCAAATATTGTGACCCAAAAATGTAGTTCCTGTAGTGAAAAAATATTGTTATTTTTTCACTGTTATTTTTTCACTGCAGTGACATATCAATATTATTTTAACTAGAAAATCAAGTAATTCACTGCTGAGCATAAAATAAACATGTATAACTAGTGTCAGTCAGTGTTAGACGTGTTCATTTCTATATATAACTAGTATCAGTCAATGGTAGACGTGTTCAGTTCTATATATTACTAGTATCAGTCAGTGGTAGACGTGTTCAGTTCTATATATTACTAGCATCAGTCAATGGTAGAAGTGTTCAGTTCTATATATAACTAGTATCAGTCAGTGGTAGACGTGTTCATTTCTATATATAACTAGTATCAGTCAATGGTAGAAGTGTTCAGTTCTATATATAACTAGTATCAGTCAATGGTAGACGTGTTCAGTTCTATATATAACTAGTATCAGTCAGTGGTAGATGTGTTCAGTTCTATATATAACTAGTATCAATGGTAGAAGTGATCAGTTCTATATATCACTAGCATCAGTATAGGGCAGAAGTGTACAGTTCTCTATATAACTAATATCAGTCAATGGTCCAAAACGTTTGTAACTCCTATATCATTATGCTATATGTGGGGTAGAAACATTGTTTGCATGGGAAGTAAAATTATGAAAGGGTTAAAGAGAAATTATTAGTTCACTCAAGCAGTTAGATGATAATCAATGTTCCCTCTTAGGTGAGCGGCTGCGCGGCCGCGCAACCCATTAGAAAATGCTGTGCAGCAGTTTCAAAATTCCGCGCACACAGGAAAAATAGGAGAGGGCACGTTGATGATAATCCCTCAAAAACGTATGAAAGATAGTAATAATAACATGTTATTGTCATTTTTAGAAATTACACAATTAGAAAAGTTGGTACTATCTATATTGAAAATATTAAAGCACACACACATCCTGTCTCTTGTATAACAAAATATACAATAATTTCATCATAAAGTTTCGGTTTTATTTTACTCCCTATTTCTTTACATAATATTTGTTTAAATATGAATTTTAAAGACGCCAGATAAAATTTCTGAAATATGGAAACGGACATATGAGTTTTCTTTCATTGAAATTGAGATTAAAATATTTATTATAAAAATTTAATAAGTATTTCTGCTTCTGTAACAGTAATCATTTGTTTAATAGTTAAATGATTTATTAATGTAACATTTCCTATGATAAACACATTTGAAAAGGAACTGTAGTGAATAATCGATAATATATTTAGCGTCAGTACTTACCATCATGAGAAGCACACAATATGAATAAATTACCAACATCAAATAATTGTGAATTAAGTTTTTAACGGCAATTTCATTTATATCATCGTTTAACAAAACAGAATTATCAAATATTTTTGTCTCGTTTAGATTATGTTAATCTAAAGGATTAATGCCACGACAAGAATTTATTCTTCTCGATGAAAAAAATATATTTATTGCTCTAACTTTTTCTTATGAAATACAGGCAGATATTATGAAGGATATATTCGGTTTTGATTTAAATTAATCTGAAATATGAAATGACCAGGAATTATTTAAGAGGCCCATGAAATAAGAAGACTCTGAAGAAACTGCAACAGTAATATGATTCAAATACTGAAGTCACACTAGTTGAAACCTACAAACTAACCCTTACGTCATATTTTGACAGATTATGCATTGACATGATGCCTACAGTGAAACTAAATTATGATATTACGTAAAATCGATTACTGTTCGACTAACTTGATAACAAAAAGATTCAACACCAAAACAAACTTATAGTAGTAAATCTCTGGAAATCTTTAAACAACTTTTATAGTTAGCAGGTTATCCTCGTAATAAAAGACAAAACAAAATATCGAAAATAGTAACTTGTAATAATATCAGCTATTATCACATATTATAATATATATGTGTATATAAATATATATATATATTTATTTATAACTATATATATATATATATATATATATATATATATATATATATATATATATATATATAATATGTAGTTATATGTATTACTGTTAGTCTCTACATTATAATCTCACTCTCAGTTTTCATTAGAGACTCATGCATCATTCTGATCCAGTTGTACATATGATATTTGTATAATAAAGAATATAAATTATGATGTTATGTCAATTACGTAATTATTGACATATAGACGTCATTCGCTTCTTTCAAAAGCATGACGTTATGTTAATGACGTAATTGTTTATAACTTTATAGACGTCATCAGTTTCTTTCAAATAAAGTTTGTGCATGAAGAAGCATAAATGCGAAACTAGTCGCACAAGTTTATCGGCGTTT
This sequence comes from Unio delphinus, assembly GCA_029339505.1. Taxonomy (NCBI): domain Eukaryota; kingdom Metazoa; phylum Mollusca; class Bivalvia; order Unionida; family Unionidae; genus Unio; species Unio delphinus. The sequence continues at coordinate 22,098,786 of JAQISU010000008.1, forward strand.
GTGTTGTTTTTTTATCCCCTATATATATATATATATATATATATATATATATATATATATATATATATATATATATATATATATATATATATATATATATATATATATATATTGTGCAAGCAAACAAAATGGTATTCAATAAAACAATTATTAATAATGAACTTATACATATCCTTAATTAATTGTATGACTATAAAATACTTAAAATGCACCTCCTAAAATAATTGACCATGTGAATATATTTTGTAACCGAAGACTAAAGTAATGAATACAAATTACATTTTTCTAATAAAAAAAAGGTTAATTTCAGTTAACTCTACATATGAAAACTTAATAGCTATATATTAACAGACTTACCTAAACATTTTAAAAGAAATATTGTATAGATGAAACAACGTGCTACTTCTGCAGGATATGACATGACAGTTGAAGAAATTTTATTAAAATGACGTCACCTAAAATTGTGCGTGTATTATGACGTCATCCTCATTATGCTCTGTTAACAAACTTTTGCATCATACTCTTGTAGCAAAATAATATTGCAGAATTTCTTGTAGAAGTACGAGTTTAGATGCGGATATTAATAGAGTAAACAGCTGTCAAAATGGACCCCTATTTCGATCTACACACCTTTGAGGAGCAGGATCCATTTTCCTAACATCTTAAGTATGTCTTACATTTCAAACTTAGAGATTTTCCTTAGCAATTTGAGATTTTTCTAAAATCCAAGGCCTACATTTCACGGACTTGAGGCTGAGGATGGTGTCATCAAGCTCAAGATGTTCAATGCAACTGTGCCCTGCAGTTTATTACTAAGTGTGATAATTTCGGGACATGTGATATTTTGTAGACATAATTTCTGGACATGTGATATTTTGTAGACATAATTTCGGGACATGTGATATTTTGTAGACATAATTTCGGGACATGTGATATTTTGTAGACATATTTGAACACTGCTGCTATTACAATAAAGACATATTTCCCTGCAAAATGTTAGCATGATCCGACCTTTTAACGGATATGTTTACTTGGGTTATTTGTGCTATTTTTACAATTGATATTATTAATACCGAGGTCACGCATGTTTTTCTTTCTTCTTCTGGTATTTACGTTTGCCGAATCCTGAGAAAATCGTTTAAAAATAACCCTAAAAATTAATTTATTTTTCTAAAAACAAGAAGCTCTTCTACAGAAGTGCGTACAAAATATTAGATGGTGAAACGATTAAGGCTGTGCAATGTGTTGATATTTATTGCAATACACGGCCTACCATGTGGTACTCATCAATACCTGCAATGAATAAAGAGGCAAACGATTATTCATGGCCGTCAAAGATTGACAAACAACTTTTATGAAGTGCACTCAAAAACGCAGATGAAATTATGGAGGACGACAAGATGAATTAAATGAAGATTTTGAACGGCAGCCTTGTTAATAATCGAAAGTGTCTTATGTAAATGTTTCTGCTGTTTGAAATGTATATAGATACAAAGGTTCGATCAAAAGTAAAGACATGTAAGGGGCACAAATGAATCAAGCATCTATTCATTTTGGATTAAAATTGTCTCCCTTTGATAGGTCCAACAATGGCGATATAGTACATACTGCAAATGTGAGTTAGAACAATTTCAAGTGTATCAGTAAGTATGCCAGTATGTGTGTTATGTGACTGAATTATATGTATAAATTATCATTTTCACGTTTTCACTGTTGTATTATTGTCAAATAATTAACTTTGCTGCATGTAACTTTTTCTTCTACTTTCAGTACAAGGAGTATAAATGTTTGATAAATGATCTTAATAGCTTCATTGCCAGAATACAGGATGAAAGAGAAAAATTATTAATAAGGGAATGTATTGTCAATTATTATAATGGTGTTGGTGGTTGTGATCGTGGTGCTGGTGGTCATGTATTATTGTTAGACACCATAGAAAATAGACTATTGAACTAAGAACTTCTATTTTTGACAAGTTTACCTTTACACAACTCAATATCACCTCAGCAAAAATTAAAGTAGATATGCTACTCAAACTGACCTTTTCTTTTCCAGGCTTTTATTCATACAAACCATTCGCAATGTCCCTAGTAGATCGGTGGGTTGACCCCCCACCCCACCCCACCCCGATACTGTTCCTCATACATTCTGTAAGTTCCTCTAATGCAAATGGTGTATAGATTTATTTTAACTTTATTATGAGACACATAAATTAAAAAAATCCAAAGAGTCATGCCTAAATTAACATTTATGCATCAACGCAGCAACAGAAAACCCATACAGATTTCGTTAGTTGTCATACACTCAAATAATTACTCTTTGAAAGTTACTGACAATGTATCCTCTACGACTGAACTAGTCTTCATGTAATTACTATTGTATTCAACTACATTATATTTGTTCATGTGTTTCAATATATAAATTAAAATCAGTAACTAGCAATCAGTAAATAACAATCAATAAATACAATCAATACATTACAATCAAGAATTTAAATGGTATTTTGTGTTTAAAATTTAACTTGAGGCTATGTTTCTAATTTTCTAGACATCAGACTTGTGATACTTATCACATCAAGCTGTACTATACTATATTAACAAAATAATATAACAATATATACAATTCATCTAAATGGAAATTCCAATCAAATAAAGTTTATGATTGATCGAGTGAAATTTGTTAAATAATAGGCAATTCAAGTGACAACTTTCGTCGAAATTCTTTAGTTCGACATTTTCTGAGAGTGATAAGGTTGGCTCTGAGGGAAGCCTAAGAAAAGAATAGTACTTTCTTCGTTATACAAGGGTGGGATCACGTGCTTGTCTTTCGAGAAAGACATGGTTTAGTGCTGGATGCACAAGTTCTAAAGTTAACATCATTAATGTAGGCAATTTTAATTTCAAGTAATATATTTTTTTTTAACTTTTTATTTTGCTGTGTGCAAATTTGTTTGATATGACTAGGTTCCATAAAATGTATCGTTATTCAATTTTATGGAAACGTGTTGATGCTAGAATTGCTACGCAATTTATCTTTTAATTTTATAAGTATTAGTCATTAACAGGATTGATTGCATGCGAGTCAAATGTTCATATGTGCAAGATATATAATGTTATATGAATAAATATTAAATAATTTCCTCTGTCTGTTAGAACGATACTGATTATCGTGAGTTAACGATGCCTACCTATCATATTTGCTTTCGTAATGTTTAAATAATCTGGAAGTGAATACGGATATTTGAATTTTATGCAATAGTAATCGAACATGTAGTAGCATACGGTAAATATTCGATAGAGAGGTCATGTGGTAATGTATGGCAAAGTACTACCGTAGGTAGGCTCAACGCAGGTTCTGAATGGAGTGTGTTCTGAGTAACGTAAATTAAGGAATTTGAATACATCTAGAAATGGTACCTATAGCGATTTAGGGATAATTGTATCCTTTAAGAAAACATTTTTCCGAGAGATAGGGGACTCGACAGTCTGAAGACGGAATCCTAAAGAGAGAGAGAGAGAGAGAGAGAGAGAGAGAGAGAGAGAGAGAGAGAGAGAGAGAGAGAGAGAGAGAGAGAGAGGGGGGGGGGGGGGGGGGGGGGTCCGGAAAGGTAGAGGTGACGAGTAAACTCCGAAAGAGGGAAGTGACGAGTACAGGATAAAATCTAGGAAGCAGAATAAGGACGAGGCAGTCGGAAAGGGAAGGCTAGAGGAAATAAGAAACGTTGGAACACGTTTAAAAGGGAGGCGATGTAATCATTTGAGTACTTTGCACTCTTTTCATCACTCGTTATGATGATGAAATAAATCCACATTAGACACTGCTATTAAATCCCGTTGATAACATTTAAGTTGAATTGAAGTTACCACTATTAATTTGCTCTGATTAAATGTGTTTGTTGTTTGGTTTTTCTTGTCTAATGGGACTTGTATTGCATTATTTCTTCCCAATAATCTTGCCCATGTCTATGTTGATATTCTATCTTTCACTCGCACCGGATCATAATATCGAGGGAGGTCATTCAATAGATAACGTAGCTAAAGAGTAATTATTTAAGTTTATGACGAGGGAGACATTACATCAATTGCATTAAAAAAAGAGCCGATAACTTTTTTAAAAACATTTTATAGAATTGGTAATTCGTTCGTTGCACTTTCAAAAGCTGGTATTGTCTAGTCTGGCAAAATTAATTTTCCATATTTTTAATAGCTGCAAAGGATAGGGTACTTCAGATATATATAACAAAAATTCTGGCTGAGTTTTTGGATCACAAGGGAGCAGTCATTTTAGTCAGCAGTTTATTTAGATCAATTACAATTTCCAAAAGTACAATATTCAATGAAATATCAGCCACATTACATTAAAGTAGCAAAGTGGTATGCCAACATTCCCTCTACTGTGCATGGTTTTAAAGCAAACAATTTCACACTACATACTTCACTCTCTCTCTCAGAAGGACACAAAAACTGTTGAGGGGCTCCAATCAATTTTTTTTCATGGATCTACCTCCCTTTAATGTGACGTTCTTCATTTTGAAAAAGAGGCGCGGCAAAATGGCGGATGAGTCTTTGATAAGTATGCACATGGAATAATTTCGATTTACTTATTTTTAAGCAACATAAACTTTGAAAGTGTAATGACTGAACACTGTATTTGAATATTTTCTTCCAAATTACGCTAAGAAGAAAATAGTTTTCAACTTAAAAATTACTGCAAAACTGTTATAATATTACCTACACACTGCATATTGTTGACATCAACGAACTGTTTACTTGTTAATACCAGGGTTTATTAATTAATTACGGTCACAGCACCTACATTATTTTATGTAGATTATTTAGAATACCCATCGCATCATACATGAATACAATTTCTCCAATGTATTTGTCTCAAGGCCATTTCGTCAGGTTGATATTAACTTTTCATGTAAATGTTTTTATAGTATTGCATGACATAAGACACTCACACATAAATGCACTCATGACCTAAAAGAATTATGGCGTAAAACCCCAAGGAATAAGATTTGTATTGCTGCAAACTAAAATTACTGTTCCCTTGTGCTTCTTGGCTCACAGACACATTTCATTCATCTCCTTGTAAGAATATAATGCTTGCTTTCAATTGTAGATAGGTTTTCAAAATTCTTTTTTAATTCAAAGTATTTTGGAAATATACAGAAAACTTTTTCAGTTAGCAGTGTCATGTGATAATCCTACAATGTATGAAACCTCCCTTGATACTTGTGTTTTATACATCACCATCTTACTGCCTAAATAATGGCAATGGGTAGTGTGTTCTGAAGTCAACTTACATCAGAACATGAATATAGATTTTCAGGAACATCTCACTTAGCACATATCAACACTTTTCTACCAACTGAAGTTATAGTACTTTAGGCAGACTTAATCTTATGTCTTTCTTCTAATAAATTCAAATTCTGACAGAAGCAAACAAACCTGTTTTCAAGTTCTGTTGATGTATAATTCATTTTGCTGGAATGATGGAAGTTGGGAATGCCAAAATCAGTTAAAAGTAGGTTAAGTATCTTGAATGAAAACGAAGCTATCTAAACACTTTATTCAACACTTGTGTACTTATATTCATGTTTGGTAAAAAATTATTCAACCTGATTCCTGACTTCAACCGCATTCAATGCAACTGAATTGTAGGTCAATGGGACTTGAAAAGATGTTTTTTGCTTGTCGGAATTTGAATTTATTTGGAAAAATGCACCAGTCATTTGTTCTGATTCCTTTTCCACATTGAAAGCCTTGCAGAATCTTAAATTGAGCAACAAATTAATATCCCAAATATTATAGATACTTGATGTTTGAGTCCAGAAATAGGGTGAATATTAACACATAAAAAAACATATGCATGTTTATCATTGGCATCAATTATGATTCACAATACAATTTTGCTTAATTCATACTCTTTTAATGAGCAATTTCCTTGCATGTAATAAAATCAGAAAAGAAAAGAAAATTTTGCTTTTGATGTCACCAAAACTCCCACTAAATATAATAGTTACATAAATGATTTAGCAACCAATAATACATCAATATCTGAAAACAGCAAGGAAAAAATTTGAAGAGTTGCAATAGTTAGCCTGATTAGAAAGGTCAACCAATTAAAATGATTAAGAGGTTCATATACTTCAGCACAACCATGAAAGGAACAAACAAGTATAAAAAGTAATCTAATTATAAATTTTCACATTGACAAATGTCTTGTTTACATTTGAATTATTAATGCATAACAAAGTAAATTAATATGCAAGATATGGTGGGCTTGATTCATGGCCTAGTCATACCAAAGACTTACAAAAGTGTTACTAATAGCTGCCTTGCTTGGAACTATGACGTTAGTAGTAGGACTGGTGTCATGATAATATGACTGGGTGGGACATCATGCTGCATGTCTGCGGCATAATGCCCCAGTGCTAGACATCACTTTAAACTGTCACACTGCAGACATTGTAGCGATATGACTGAAAATTTTTTAAAGCTATGTTAAAAATACAAACCACAAATGCACACACAATGTAAATTAGTAATATCAGTGACTCCTTTCACCTTTGGTGGTTTCAACCCAAAGCACCAACAACCCTGAGAGACAAGCGTGATTTTGTATGCTGCTTTTTTCAGAGAACTTGTGTAAATGATTCAACATTTCACAAATCAAGCATCCCATTTTTTTACACAATACTATGGTTACAGGTCATGAATAATGAAACTGGCAATAGTGAAAGATGTGGCTCTCTCAGATGCAGATTTTTATTTAGTCAGTAACTAGCATGCCTGCAATCATTGGTTGCAGACCTGAAACATTCAGTATACAGCGGGACCCCGCTATAACTTGCCCTGTTATAACACTAATTTGGATATAACACGGTCATGGCATGGCTCCCGAAATTTCAGGTAATTTATTACAGGTATTTTTCTCAAAGACCAAAAAAAAAATCTTTTAAGTATGAAAAATACAATATGTCAAGAGTTTAATTATCATTCTCATACTCGTCTAAAAGGTGCGAAAAAAAACGTGTAGAAAATGTATTATCATTTTGGGGAGGAAATCACACACAAAATCGAATATAAAATTATCGTTGTATGACTCTTAAAATTTCAAAAATTAACAAATTTCTAATAGTTTTGTGCCAGAATAAACATCGGAAATATGAACCAATTGCTTGGCCTACTGAGAACTTTGACCTTTGTTTATTGTTGAAAAATGACAGCTCATAAGTGTCAATATTATTATTACTGATCCCTGAGCGATGAAGCCATTGTGTCTACTTTGTGTTTGTCTTGAATGCATTCCGAATACAATCATTGCTCTAATAATCTCCGATATACATGTATGTTCTCTTAATTTCATACACAACTAAGCAATAGCCAATGCGGGGGTTGATAAAAGATTCTCACCAGAATGTATAAATCAATTATTAGTACATTGTTTATCATGAAAGTGAACTGCCAAGCTAAACTTGTTCAAATCAGGAGGAAACGATTTATACAGCATCAAAGAAACAAAAGCCACCAACATGTGTGCGTGGCTTGGCGGTGATGTTTTATGCAATCTGTTGACTAGTAAATTCGAATTGTGCATCTGAGAACTATAATTGACGTTGCCAAGAGCAAACGTGACATTAGCAGAAAGCAATTAAAAATCAGAGTTTTTCAAAAAATAATAACTATTGACAGATGAGAAATGTAATGGTATAAAATGTATACGACACAGAGGTCTCGGAAATGCTTAATTATGCGTATTTGAATGCAAATAATTTATCTGAGACACACAAATCACTCCATGTAGGAGTCCTCCATACGCATGCAAATAGCTGGGAGACAAAGTTAGTGTTGATTACTTTATCATTTTAGCTGTGCTGATATTTATAGTGACATAATTCAGTGGTTAAAATACAGCCAGTTCTGCCTGCTGTATTTATTAGAGTACATCAAAAGAACATGACGCAATAGCTGGGTGGCAAGTTCAAAGGACTTTGACTAGCAGCTTGGGTGGGAAAATGTGCTGAAATTTACAATGACTGAATTCAGAGACAGAAAGATCCTGAGATGTACATGTAGTTATTATAAGAATACACTTTAGCTTCCATTATTTAATCTACGGACATGTACTATTTCATCATTCATTATGTACACCCATTACATAATTTTTGTTATTTTCTTTTCATTGAATTCAGTCAGATAATGATTTGTGACAAAATTATTGAATATTTTACATCCATGTGTGGATATTTTCGATGGAAATATTTGTATTATGGATTCAATGTATGTTACAAGATTCGCTGGTGAGTACATGGTGTTAGATTATACATGTATATATAAATTAGACACGTGTACCAATGCATGGTTCTCTGAATAAAGTAATATTATATCTGCAATTTCTGTTACTACAGCAAATGTTTTTCTCATTTAATATATATTGATCAAAAATGGTAATTGTGCCATGCATTTTCACACCGTCTTTATGTACACCCCCCCCCCCCCCTTCAATCCAAAAATGTGTTGGTATTGTACATGGTTGCTTGTAACACGGTTCGGTTCATAACACGGTCGTATTCTATGGCTCCCAACTACCATGTTATAGCGGGGTCCCACTGTATCTTGACTGGAATTTTTAGCTTTTGTGCCAGGGGTTGTCTCATGTTGCACAGTAAAATGAGTTGAGAGGTTTGTTGTTACACCACCATGTTTGCTTTTGGTTTACACATATTACACACAGTTACCATTTCATCAAGTATATTCATGCCTAACTCCCTTTTCAGTCCAAATTTATTCCAAATAAAACTGTTTGCACTTGTATTCTTTGTGAACAATTATTTAGATGCAGCCATGTTGTTAACAAAGCCAGTAGTGTGGTCAAAGTTTGTTCGAAACAGTCTAGTGTAGGTGAAGAAAAAAACAGGTATACTGGTATTTCTATACTCATATCATTTTGTATTGCAAAGTAAAGGTATATTCATATATTGTTTTACCCTTACTTTCTAGTCACATTGGTATAAAAGGTAATGAAATGTCAGATAAAGCTGCTCTGCAATCATCAGTCTCTGAATGGAAAAATCCATCACTTCAGCTGATGGAAAAATCATCATTGTCATCATCCATGGCAAAGTATATGGAAAGAAAACTCCACTAAGAACAGCAGACCTACTATAGGAGAATTTGGAGAGATGAGGCATATTGTAACAATTGTGTAATGGAAAAACATTATAAGATCAGCTGTCCAAGGATAGAGTAAAAGTGGAAGGCTTCACTTTTGTAATTGGAATTGATTTTTTGATTATTTTGACTGTTACATTCCATAGAGAAGCTATGTGTTTATTATGCCAGAATTTTAGAGAGATATAAATATCATTGATTCATTGAACTTTACTTGTGTTTGCACTGTGCGCATTTTGATTCTTTTTAAATTTGAAATAAAAAATTTTATATTTCAGGTTCGTCTGCCAAAGCTCTTGTGAGCTTGAGAGAAGGTATGTATTCTTTTGTTATATCTTAAGTTAATGGTGTTCATTTTTTGAACGCACCCAAGAAAGTCATTTGAAGGAGGTAGCTTGTTTACTTGCCACACAAAAATAAATGGTGTCTTATCCTCATCAGATAAGTTTGATTTTTGTTGGGACTGCCATAGTTGAAGCTAGATATGGCAATCATTTGGCTTCTGTGCATGTCCATCCTTTTGTCCACACCGTGGATTTACTTCTGTGTTAACATTTTAAACTAGTATCTGTATTAAAGTTTGAAATAAATGCCAGTGCTAAATAAAATTGGCCAGTCCCAGTTAAGTATATCAACACACTGAAGAGCTTAGCCAGAAATTCCCTTGAAAGGCATGTTGATTTTAAAGATTAAGTTAAAAATCATGTATATTGAATTTTGTGCATGATATATACATTGTAATTACATTTTCGATTACATGTACACAATATTTGTTCATTTTATGTAACATATTTTAGCTTGCTGTGCGAGGATTTATAAATGACATGTCAATAAAATTTAATTTTTTTGTGAAAACTTTAATCTTGGTGTAGTGATAATCCAAATACTCTTACTTGATTTTTTTTAATTAGTCATGTATATATTGAATCGTTCTTCTTTGATTGTGCTAAGAATTGTTAAAAGTAAGTAAAACTTTAATATGGCAAATTATTTCAATAAATGCAACACATTTTATTGTCGAAAACTGTGGCTTGGCCCTAAATTCGTCATTTGCCATGTAGTTGTTGTCAACTTATAGTTTGCTCATTTTTTTTTTATTTTGTGTAAAATGACATTGATAAATATTATGTTTCTTCTTAAATACCGGTAGATCTAGCATTAAAGCAAATAGATTGAAAAGAAAACAATTTTTAAAAGTTTAGATTTTGTTAAGAAAGAGCTACTAAGTAATGGGTGATAAATAAAGTGTAATGAGAGCAAGTGTTGGAATGGATATTGCAATCTCTTTCTGTTGCAACCATTATACAGACATACCTGTGTTTTATTTGGAAAAATCTTGTGACTTCATGGAACATTCTAGCATCAATTAGATGCCATATGAAAAAGGTGAAAAAATATATCTTTGACACTCAAGCCAAGGAGAAACAGTTGGCTCCATTACTATCAAAGACTACCACTCCATATCACATTCCAGCATCATTGTAGATGTGATATCCAGCATGATAAAGATCTATTGGACCTGTCCACAAGTTTTGGTCTAAATCGACCAAAATCCATCCCTTTGTTTCTGAAATGGAATCTGTCCTGGGTTTCAAGATGGATCAATTCAAATAAATTCATGCCTTTAGCCCACGTGTTAATAAAACTTCTATCATACAAAACCCTTTCTGTTGCCCCGAACTATCTTCAGTTCAGATCAGATGGTTTGTTAGTCCCCGTGACTCAGCCAGGCTTTGTAGTCCAAAATAGGTTATTATCTGTTGGCAATCAAAAAGTCCTCATTCACTTGCTCTCTTTCATAGACAGATCAAGAGAAGTGGCAATGCAAAAGCTTCCAGTCGAAGTGGGGAAACAGGATATCACCCCTCAAGCCCTTGCTTCATGGTTGAAATGGATTATGCACTCGGCATACTTGGAGGTCTCGCAAGACCACCATCGCCTTGTTAGATTACAACAATTTCTGCAAGTCTTTTATTCAAATGTAGCATTTCAATACGAGATATATTAGAAGCTCTTGGCTGGCATGCAGAGTAAAGTTTCTATCTCAGAAATTTAGCTTTTTTAGAAGCAAATTTTGAATCTGGTAGGTCTTGTGGTAGCAGTCCAGATGGCCACCAGACCAAATTTAAACAAATCAACCCAGCCTATCAGCTTCTGGATTTGCCTGTGCAATTTTGTAGGTAAGAAGATTTCATTAATTATCTTCTTAACCATGTATAGGGGTCACAGATCAAGTGACCCTAGGCTGTGTTGCCTATGTAATTAGAAAAATGGGTTATCGTGAACATGAGTAATCCAGCCATCATTCCCTAGAAAGATACCTGAGGTAGAGGTCAGATGCTCAGCATTCCCTCCTGCAATTTTTATATATAGTGTAAAATTCTCAATTTCAAAAATTCTTTTTGAGCTCAGTTGAAAGAAGAAAATTTTCCGGTGGTTTCTGAAAAGTGTTGGACATTACTTTCTTTAAACCTTAGTATTAATAAAACAATGTACATTTTTTACAATTTTATGAGCTTTGTTATGAAATTAGTCCCTTTTGTTTTTATTGCTTTACATGATATTCATTATAACTTTTTTTTTAACTAGGCAAAGGCTCCGCCTTCAGCAGATCTCCCAGCAGAAGGGGAAATGTAAGAAAAAAATATTTCTTCTAACCAAACAAATTACTTTTTATCTTTTTAGTTCTTTAGAAAAATATGTAATACATAAGGTGGTGACATCTTATGAATGCTCATGGTACATACTAAAGTCAGAACACACAGAAAAAGATGTAAGATGCTGCAAGTGTGCTAATTTTAGCAAATTTCAAAATCAGAATCAGTTCTGAATTCTAATCTTGACCTAAAATTGAGGACATGTAATTGTTTTTATAATATTGTACCCAGAACCAACAAAGTTCTCAAAAATTATGAATGCACTACTATTTTACAATATAAATCCCTCCTGTATTCAGACCACCTCCTACCCCTTGCCCCAACACCTTTAGTTATTACTTGAGCAAGTTTATTCATGGTTTTTAACTAAAAGTACAAAGAAAATAACATTTTGAGAAACGTAGCCTATTCTAATTTTTGCGGAAAATATCACTTTATTGCATAAATTGTTTATTACCTGATTTTACAAAAATTGTCAGTAGATTGGTGTCTTTTTTTTTTTTCGTTTGTTCTATTGACTAATCCCTATAAACTGCATAGACCCATATTATTTTTGAGTACTGGTAAAACATTTGGTTTTGGAAATGATATAGTGATATTTTCTTGGTAGCAGATTAGCCAGTGGAATCAAAATTTATGTATCAATTTGGAACAATGTACACAAACATTCAAGAGGCACACTCCATTATAAGGACAATTTTATTGTGAAATAAAACATTTTTGTTTGTTTTCTGTTTATTTGAATGTTATTTATCTCCAAACAAACTACACAGGTAGTACAATGGAGTGGATATTGTGAGCATTTATACTTGAAATAGCAGGAATTAGTGGTCTATTTACATCAGTTACATTGCCTGCAGCTTGGCAATATTTAAAATCTCACTGCTTCTCTGGGTTATATAGGAAGTGTACTGCAGTCAGCTTACAAGAAATCTATCAAGAAGATCATTGCCAATTTAGATGAAGACAGGCTCCAATTTTATGAGTTATGTACCAACAATTAAAGAGATTTTTTGAGCTTTTTTTTATCAGACTGAAATACTTTTAATTTCCTCACTTTTTATTTAAAATTTCAGCCCCCAAGGATACGGAAAATGAATAAAAGATTTTTTAATGAGGATGAAGATAATGATTACTCTCCAGGAAAATCTCCCAGGAAGCAAGTAAAAGCTACAACAGTAAGTTTTTATGAAGATATAAAAGTTTGTTGTTTGAGTGAATTTCAGTGATATCACCAGACATGATTTTTCTCCATTTTTAAATGGAATTCCGCTTTTCTCCTGACTTGAATCCGATTTTTCTTGATATAGTCCATTTTTTTTTTTTTAAATAATGTCCGATCCATTCGTACCCCCCAAACCTCCCTTTCGCATTTTCAGTTGTTTTTTTTTTTAAGGTTAAAATCATGTCTGTATCACTCAACTAGTTGTCAGAATATAATGAAGTGATGAGAAAATAGGGAATAGTTAATAGTGAGTTCAGTACATTACAGAATATTTACAGAAGTGTATTCAGGTGGTTCAGGCTGGCTGAAGACACTTGGCCATTTAAATTGCTTGGAGTGCAGCTGAGACCATACCTGGGACTCATGTTTACAATGATCTGAAGATGTATGGGTGAATATTGCTACCAAATGACTAACTTGTGTGAATGAGAGTGCTGTGGAACATGTGATTAGGCAGGGCTTGAATTTAACAAAGATTTCTTTGTAGCCAGAAGGACTAGTATACTAAGAAATTAACTAGTCCTGCCAAATCTTTACTTGTCCTGTCCACAAAACAATGTCACAAACTTGTATTGAGATTAACAACAATTTTGTTTCATAAATAGCATTATCATATGAAATGTAGAAGTATAGAAGTATAAATCATGCTTCAAATCATCAATTAGTCAATTCACATTTCTTGTTTCTCATGATAATCTGGATCCAATTCCAGAAAGAGATCCAGGTGTCCTTTCTTGTCCTCCACCTGCACTCTGGGTCCATATGGGTTTTTTGCTGTCTCCTTACCAGTCTCCGTAAAATATTGCAGTGCAATGGTTATCACCTTCAGGATCCCATCAGCATCTGCCCTCTCTACACTATCAGTTTCAAGGAATGACGATTTAATCTCTCCTCCTTTGCAAATTCTTTTATATATATACAATTTCCTCCTCGTAAATTGCAATGTCAGTACAACCGTCGCACACCACTGCAGGAAACCTTGCTTCATCCACACCATTGACAGATTTCTGCCTTTCACTTTCAGCCATGTAGTGAATAAATGTAACAACCTGTTTTTCATTCCTGTAAGTCTCTCCAACATCAACTCCTGTCGTCTCATACAGCTGACATATCCATACAAAATCAGTGAAGGGTCTCCGGTTCTTTACGATAGCATGTGCATTCTGAACAAATTAACACGCTGGTCAAACACATTCTGATTTTAACTTTCCAAGATCTTACCAGCCATCAATTTTTCTGGTGGTATCTGCATAGCTGCTTTTCTCTCTCAAGTCTTTTTGCATTGCCCACAGCCTGGGCTTACAGACTACTGCTAATTTTGATCCCTGTACTTGATCAATATGGTTCAATGGCCCTTCTGATTAGCATTAGGTATATCATTAACACAGACAATCCCTGGTACTTGCTTTAGTAATAATTTCCCAGAAAAGTTTGTATTCAACTTTGACAACAGACATCAGCCAGCCGTAAGGCATACCAGCTCTAGTATAAGCAAGACTTATGCATTTGACTTCCAGGACAAGGTACTGTGATTGTTTTCTCTGGTATACACAGTCCTGACTTCAATACACATATTGACCTATACTTCGTAAATACCAGCATGATACAGTGATCTACATAAACCATTCTTGGACATTCCATCATTGCAGAGACTCTGGTGCTGACTATGTGACCATTTGTTTTGTAGTCTGCATTGTATTAGAGGTCTAAGAGTCAACTGGTCCAAGTTAAACATCTCCAGCTCTGGCACAAGTTTGACCTATGCCATCAACATGAAGACCTGGTGTTCTGATTTATTTTCGTTGTATCTGCCATGAGGTGTGTCCATTTGTCTTGATGTTAACCAATTTAGTTTCTGCACAATTAATTACAGATCACTGAAGAATAGGAAAGCAGCGGGGGGAGCGTTGCCTCTTCACTCCACCAGGTCCACCTAAAGGCACATCAAGACTAAATTCCATTATATATCTAGGCACAAAATCATAAGCACTCCCTGTGGTTACATCAGTGGAAGAGCTTGCACATCTGTGCCAGTAGTAACTGGTGATTGATATGATTGGTAAACCTGACAAGCAGAGGACCTTTAAGCACTTTTGTTGCTTTAAAAACAAGGCCAAAATTGTGGCAAACTTTTTGATAGCTGGAATTGTGAGGTAGTAGATGCATTTCAAATGCATTGTGTTCTGGTAAACGGTGTGTTGAAGGAATTTACAATACTTATTGGTATCTTCTACATCAATATCCTGTTTTCATTTCAAACTTGGTTATACAATTATTAAAAGTAAAACGTTATGTACTATGGTATACTATTGTTTCCAATCTTGCTTACAACAGCAATATTGGTCATTTCATTGTTAGAATTACATGCTGAAGTTATCATGTGTACCCTGACATATTAAAGTTTCCTGTCTTGTTTAGATGCAAAATCTAATTCAGCTAAAACATTTGTATAAATGTGTGCTCTGGGATAACAAGATTTCCTGGCCTGCCATGATACAGTGTAAGCCCACTTATATAGCACACATTGTTATAGCATGAATTCAGATATAACATGATTGTGGCATACCTCCCAAATACTGGTGCTTTTGTTTGTTCGTAAAAAAAAAAAAAAACTATTATTTTTTTTCAAAGCCCAAAATCTAATGTGCAAAAAGGTCAATTAATTTCAGCAATTGCTAATTGTCAGTGATAATCTCACTAAAGGTTGTTACAATTATGAGGGAATTATATATAAAATAAAACAATGCCCACCTGCCCCAAGAAGGTTGCTAACATGTAAACTTGGCTTTGTTATGGTGTTATCGTCGTTTTATCATTTAGCCAGTAAATACTATTCAGCATTTCCAGTAAAAGTACCCTCATCGATTTAAGATGGTAACTGTGCCAATGAAGCACATACATTTTCCACATGTTTTTACTACCCATCCTCCATGCCATTTCATTTGATGCATGCATCATTTTCTTCTGCTGACTTGGTTTGTTATAGCATAGTTTGGTACATATCACGGTCTCGTTTTATGGACTCCAAACCATCATGTTATAGTGGGGTCACACTGTACATAGTCTTGTTGAGTGAGAAACTTTAGTATAATGATTACCCTGAAATAATAAATTTGCCCATATAAATAGTCGGATTCAGCTGATAGTTTGGTATAATGGGATAATTAAGTATCCTCTCTTGCCAGAATAGTCTGATTGGCTTTTAGTTGCAACAGCATTGAATTCATTTATATAGATCCAGGTGGGAAATTTCAGGACAAATCTTGTTAAAGCAAATATAAATAGCCATTGAATCACGTGAATTTTCATACAACACTGGCAACAGTGTGCTCTGAGTCACTGACAGGTGATTTCAGATCCAAAATTTTGTATGTTCCAGCAAGGGATGGTGTTTTTAGGCTGATCATGATGGTAATTTAACAAAAATTTATAACCACAAAAACACTAGTATAAAAATAAAATAGTATTATGGTAAATGAATCCTTTGCCAAAGTATGTAATAAGGGTGTTCTAAGTTCATAGTATATGATGAGATAATAAGCTTGACCCTTTGAAAATCATAAGGGCCTTCTGAATTTGACATAGAGAATGCCCCATTATTGGAAAGTTGGAGAAAAAATGCTTTAACTTATGATTTGTTTAAATTTTTCAGAAAAGTAACAACAGCGGCTTTCAGACTAGGCATGACAGAAAGACAACCCAGTATATTGGTGTACGACTTAGAAACCTGCTGAAGCTTCCAAAAGCCCACAAATGGGTCTGCTATGAATGGTTCTACTCAAATATAGACATGTAAGTGTCTCTATACAAATGAAGAAATTCATAAAATAATCAGTTAAATCTGGACAATTCATCCTTTGGCCAAATGTGTCATCTTTCAATCAGCTATCATTGGGAAAAAAAGTTTCTAATGGACTTAGAGCAATTTAGTCAGGGCTCATTATGTAATCGTTAGTCTGGCAAGAGCTTATCTGACCTACTAGGCAGTATGACAGCTTGTCTGACCTAATAGGCAGTATGACAAGAGCTTGTGTGACCTACTAAGCAGTATGACAAGAGCTTATCAGACCTACTTGGCAGTATGACAAGAGTTTGTCTGACCTATTAGGCAGTATGACAAGAGCTTATCAGACCTACTAGGCAGTATGACAAGAGCTTGTCTGACCTATTAGGCAGTATGACAAGAGCTTGTCTGACCTACTAGGCAGTATGACAAGAGCTTGTCTGACCTACTAGGCAGTATGACAAGAGCTTGTCTGACCTATTAGGCAGTATGACAAGAGCTTATCAGACCTAATACGTTTGTACAACATAATAGCAAATAAAAAACAATTTACTGTATAATAAAAACATATTTGAGTGTTTATAACTGACATATTTGTATCGTGTTTTCCTGAAATTTTCACAGCATACTTATATCCCTTGTTTTGGTCAATTTAAATTGTTTTTTTTTTTTTAAATTTTGGTTTTGAACAAATTCATGTACATATGAAATGTATTGTGATGCAGGTATCATATATTTACAAGTCGTATTTCACTGCAAACTGTAGACCCTGATCTGCTATCACATAAACATTTCCAGATCTGGGTCTGTGCAGTTTGTAAAGAGTAATCATTAAAACAAACATAAAAGGCCCTGATATGCCAGCACATGATGCAACAATAGATACAGGTCTGTGTTTGCAGTTAGATTGACCTGTGAGTATGTGTGGTATTTAAAAAAAGTATTGATATTTGTGCCTATCTATCATTGCATATTACAAAATTATGGTTAATTGAAGGAAAAAGAGATAGCTAAAAGGAAAGATGGTAAAATAATGAGTGAAAAGATAAAGAGTTGTTCAAATAGTGCATGGGCACACTACTTGCAGTAAAATATATTTCATTTTTTGTCAGAAAGTAGAAAATTGATGTAATTTATTTTAAAGGCTCTTTTTCAATGCCAAATTTTGACCCATTATTATAAATTATGATATTGATAATCATTTGTTAGTGTTTCCTACAGATCTTGAGAAGGCCATAGTGAAAAGGTTATTAAAAGGACTCTTGCATTGCATACTAATGTATAAAGTAAAAAAAAAAATGGTAGAAAAGCAAATTAAGAAAATAGTTATGCATCTGCAGTTTTGAGGAGAAGGAAGGTATAAATCACATAGATTGGCAATGGATTGATAGACTAAGCAATTCTGTCCATCAGCTGTCAAATTCTAAAATTATATATGGTTACCCACAACTAATTAATGTACTAGGTATTGATCGTGAGGTTCAATACCATTTTTCATCATGGCAGCCAGAATATTTGGTGGAGGAAGAACATGGGAAGAACCACTGACCTATGGGTAGGCTTTCTTGCATACCCATATTGGTTGAACTTGTATCAACAAAGATGAGATGTGTGAATGATCTGTTGTTGTAGGGATTAACAACATTTTTCTGCACACGATATGCTATATATGGCGGCCATAAATAATTGTGGAGGAAGAAACCTGGGTAAATCCCCAGTAAGAACCACCGACCCACAATAAGCTACTGGTAAGCTTTCTCACATACCCACATCTGAGATTAAAACCCATGCAGACAGAGATGAGATGGCAGTAATTTGTAATGAAGAACTCTTTAGATCACTTGGGGCTCTGTTAATGATCTGTTAAGGCAAGCACTATAAATCAAACCATTTTCCCATCCATGGCCCCTTGAGTTACATATCCTGTAAATACTGTATTTAAAAGAATCATGGTTATTGTTGTTCCACTTAATCATATATGCTACCCAGAAAAGGCAGTTTTGTAAAATATTTGCCATGGTAATCTGGTTACTCTAGAGTTCATCAGAATTAATACAGATTTCTTAAGTTCTTCTGTGGGTGACTACTCCACATTCAAAGTGCCATTCCTGAGTCTGGACTCCTGTCTGAAAAATAATTACTGGAAACATATCATATTTTAGAAGAAGTCTGCATAACCATTTTCATTTTATCTATTTTCACACATATGGAGGCAGCTTTTTATAGATGAGTACTTACATCATACCATTTTTACATTTTAAAAGTTTTGTGTTGGATAGATTCTTTATAGGATGTAAGTGACTGTATTTGCTGGTCTTACCCCAAAGTATAGTACTTTGGTGAAACACCAAAAATACTGTCTGTGGAAATTTATAGCAGTAGATACAGCCAATGGAAAGGACCGAGATAAAATATTCTGATCCTGGTTCTTATCCACTTTATCTGCCAGTTCAGATGAAATTGTTTGTAATATGAGAAATGTGTTGGTTGTGCAGGTTTTATAATTTTTTTATTACAGCACCAAATTAACTAAAAATGTATCTTTTGCCGATATGAGGACAATTATGTATGATTAAGAATTCTTGGTTTTCAAAACTTAACTAGACTGTGGCAGTTATTAAAGGTTAGGAATCAAAAATGTAATTTTTATAGTGAGATCTGTCCAAAAGATACTGCATGATTCCCCGTTTTGTCAAACTGCATACAACTGCCCAAGCAAAGCAAATTAATCTTACATGATCGGTGTCTTTTCAATTTGGTGTCTTGCTTCTGTAATCACACAAGTAATTGATGATGTTCATTTTTCTTTTCCATAAATTTCTTAAGTTTTCTCAAATGTCTGACTGGATATATTAAAGGTGAGTTTCTATCTGCTTTGTGGCAATGTCAGAATTGATTGAGGAACATCTTTTTTTTTTATAAGTGATAAAATAGTTAATTGCTTATTTCATTAACACCAAATGGGGTCATTTGATCTCTTAAAGGTGGTACAAATCAATGTCTGTGGAGGATTATGGATTACGCTTTTTCAGTATATTCACCTTCCAGAAAAAATCATTTATTTGTTTCATTTTTAGTTACATTCCATTACTCCCACAGACTGTATTTTAGAAAAGACGTCTCTTACATAGCTACAGTATAAGAGTACGATTGTCCATGGACTTTCCTAACAGTATCATATTCTTATTTTAACAAACCTGGTTTACTTTCAAACTTGCGACCTCAAATTCTATTTATAGCATCTGTATGGCTTAGTAAGGAGAGAACAGACTGGTTTTCTAATTTAATCTTTACCTGCAGATTCTTTCTTCTAATTCATATTTACTGAAGAACCAGTCTAAAGGTATTTAGCGCCAAAAAGTATATTTTATTTTAGTCGATGCATATATGAGAGCAAAATTATCTCCTTTAAAAAATTTCACAGATGATTAATAAAGACAACAAAAAAAATGAAATAAAAATAGCAGAATGCTCTAAATATGAGTCTTCACGTGCAGTATTGATGACATCTATTTCAGACTGTGTGGAAAGAATTTTAATATTTGGCTCAAAAAGTCTTAAGATTGATGTGTGTGTGTAAAGCTAAAAGTGCTACATATGAAAACTTGAAACAGTAAAGGATGTTAAAAGATGAGAGGGGCAATTACATCATTGTTTATTGAAATTTTAGCATGTTATATGTGGATTATGCTTTTTCTGCCTGGTTTACGCTTTTTGACCACTTGGATTACATATGTTTTCATTGTCAGGGGTTGGCATTTGTGTGTGTGTATATATATATATATATATATATTCCTTTTCTATGATAATCTGGCAATTACTGTACATTCATACATTTTGTAAAACATTTGCCAGAAGTTAAGGACAAATACTACCAATTTTATGTAAGCAAATTTATTGATGTTGAGGATTTTTAAAAAAAAACAACTTTTTATTGTTTTCCGCTGACCAGGAGCCTATGTAATGAGTCTAGAGTATTGCCTTTTGTCAGTGGCCAGTTGCAGCTCACATCAAATCATTTAGTTTAGGAGGAACACAAAATATCCACATTGGACACAAACTACATAGTTTTGCATACATCAAAATATTTCAGATGGAATTTTTTTTTTTTTTATTATTCCCATCATTTTTCAAAACTGCTATCGTAAAGCCACTGCTAAAGAAACCAACACTGGACCATAGCGATTTAAAGAACTACCGCCCAGTTTCTAATCTCCCATTCATATCAAAAATCTTAGAAAAGGTTGTTCTTACTCAACTCATTTGAATTGAAACAGTCTTGTTAGCAATGTACATATCGCATATCGCCCTTGCCACAGTACGGAACTACTCTTCTGAAAGTATTTAGTGACATTCTCTCTGCTTTGGATAGTGGAAAGATTAGAGTCCTCATTCTCCTAGATTTATCTGCAGCATTTGACACAATAGACCATGATATATTACTTCACCATCTCCAGCATGTATTTGGCATTCAGAATATAGCCTTACAGTGGTTCAAGTCCTACTTAGTCTGAGACGCATCAGTTCTGTTCACAAATATCTTTCAGTTGGTGCCACTAAAATACTAGTGTGTTCATTAGTACTTTCAAGACTGGCCTATTGTTACTCAATTCTGTCTGGTTCGTCACAATATTTACTCCAGAAACTTCAAAAAGTTCAAAACACAGCTGCATGGATCATCTTTAGAGTACCTCGATCAGAGCACACCTCACCACTGCTCTGTACCCTACATTGGCTATCAATTGGATACAGAATCAAACACAAAATTTGTTCTCTGTGCTATGTTTCAATGACAGACTCCAGTCCAACATACCTATCCAGCCTCACCCATGTGTATACACCAACTAGCTCCTTACGCTCTTCTTCTGATAATTGTATACTCATTGTTCCCAAGGGGAAAACAAAGTCATACGCACAACGTTCGTTTGCACACCAGGGCCCGGCGACGTGGAATGAATTGCCCATTGAAATTAGACACAAAGACACAATGGTCCCTTTCAAGAGTGCTCTTAAGACACACTTGTTTCGACTGCAGGTACAAACTTAGCAACCTAATCATGTTTTGTTTCTCCTTTGAATACATTCCCCGATCAAAAGGTATGACCTGGAACTGATAAACTGAGTACTGACAAGCACAACAGAGAAATGTCCGTGACTCGTGGGATAGGGACGTGAAAATGTGCGTCGGTCATATTTAGACAGACAGCATATCCGTCGGATGGCTTGATCACGCCATTGCCACATTGACTTTCAGGGTGGTTGAGGCGGCTCAGGTCGATGAACGGCCTCTGGATAAGAAACAGCCACGAATAAAACCCCAGCTATTGCAGGTTTTTTAAGA
Organism: Unio delphinus; assembly: GCA_029339505.1. Taxonomy (NCBI): domain Eukaryota; kingdom Metazoa; phylum Mollusca; class Bivalvia; order Unionida; family Unionidae; genus Unio; species Unio delphinus. The sequence continues at coordinate 22,120,972 of JAQISU010000008.1, forward strand.
TTATATATATATATAAAGGCATCCTTCTCCCGATCTGACGAAACATCCGTGAAGAGGGGAGAGGAGGACAGGGGAGGGGATGGATAAATGAAGTCCAAAGTCCCTCCGAAATTACCTGAATCACCCAAATGTTCTAAGGTAATAAAGTGGTCCAGTGGTCCTGAAATTGCAGGTGGCAGCTGCCCACAGGTAGGCAGTCTGCTGGCGGTGGACAGGGTATGCCAACGTCTAGAGTTAGGAGGCTTGAAGGCGGAGAAACTTGGGTTCTTGCCACCTCTGTATGGTTGCACCCTAGCTTGATTAGACTGTTGGCTCCCAGCGTTGGGTTGGGATCTATATTACACATTTGATTGTAAGGTCCCTTTTCCCCCGGTCCGCCCATCATCCCTCCACTGTGTCAGGGGATGATTGTTTCGAAACGCCTGCGAAAGTTGGGCGACGAGTTGGAGGGGCAGTTCCTGAGCTGCCTGCCTCCGAACTTTTTCAATTTTTCCCCAAAGTGTAAAGGTGTCCCAAACGGAGACATCAGTAAAATCCGAGTAGGATGGAGCCTGCGCGACGTGGACCACCTACAGGCGTCACGTCATATCAGGACGAAGTTGGCAGAAGCAGTCAACACATTGGTCATGGAATGATGAGCTGCCCTGTTAACAACTGTAGCAATCGAGGCCATCACTTCACAAGCGTGGTCATGGCTGGATTTGCCTAGGGAGTTGGAATAAAAAATGGCTAGTGAAGCCAAGTCTAACAATGAAGACATATTGACTACGTTTCGGACTAGCTTTGATGTGGCATTGTCGATCAGTACTGAAAGGGATCTGATATGTTTTCGTACCAGCTACACTAGAACGTCGCTGGAAGTTAGCTTCCTGAATTTTTTACCGACTGTGGAAGAAGCAGGAAGGACATCGTCTCTTCCTCCCATTCAAGATCTACAGATGCCTGAATTGTGTAGTCTTGAATTGTAGTAGGAGGTGGTGGGCATTCTGAAGTTTCCAACAACCAATAATTTTTTTTTTTCCCCCTGCGGCGATGGCGCTAAGCTCAGTCCGGTCCATGACTGGATCTGTGGACGGCTGAAAGTGTTTCGTCACACTCACTGTGTGCTGAGTTGTGTTCTGGTCAACTCAAGCATCCAATCGCAGCTGAATTGTCATTTTTTTTTTTTATATAAATCTCCGTAATGCTTGTGTAGTGCAGCGAGCACTGCGCGCACATCTACCATTCGCTCAGAGGGAACGTTGGTTCGGGTACAGCTTGCATATCTGTATAGCATACCAGGTGGCATAGATGATGCAATTCCGTCATAATTGACACTTTCACTAAATCTCCCTTAGGGAGAAGCCGTGAACATATGGACGGCCGGCACTGCCGGCTGATTTGTCTGGCGAATGGTTGGCCTGCAAGTCCTGTTCTGGTAAAGCTGCCATATCTGGGTAGTGCATACCAGGTGGCATAGATAACTCAATTCCGTCATCACTGATAATGTCACTAACTCTCCCTTGTGGATAAGCTGTGAACCGATGGACGGCCAGCAATGCCGACTGATTTGTCTGGCATATGGTCAGCCGGAATGTCAGAATAAGCGAAATTATTTAGTGCCGCGTGTATTACATGCTACTACCGCCGTAAGCGTGCTCTGACCATGTTGCAACCTGGTTTTTCCGAAGTCCATAAAGGTGACAAAGTCACTCAAAATTGGAAAATATTGTAAAATAATGTATACAACCTGTAGAGGAATGATTATCCAACACAATAATTCCAAATTTAACTTCGGATGGTCCGAATTTACACTAAGATGGCTTGGATTCATTGGAGGTCTAATTGTACGTGTTTTCACCGTACTGCGAAGCTTAAAAACTGGCGACACCTAGTGTGTGGCAAGGGGAGGTAAGGGGCAAGAGTTATTGCCCTTTGTCTATATGACAGACAGAAAAGACGAATTTTCGTCTTTTGGTAGGGCTGGATTCACGAGTTAGCAGGCTTATATCCCTAAAGTAATGTGATCGGGTAAGTATTCTTGGAGAAACATAATTTACTAAAAAAATTTGCTATCTTATATGTCTTCAGCATATTTTTATGTTTTCCAATTTCATTGTTTTTGTCATTTGTTGTTCTGTAGTGTAGTCATATCATTATTGAGCTTAGAGCTTCGAAAGATTAGGCGCTATACAAAGTCCTCATTATTATTATTATTATTATTATTATTATTATTATTATTATTATTATTATTATTGCAGGCTCTCAAGTTTAAATAATTTCCTTAATATCTTAAAAAATGGTAATTTCAAGACAGGACTGCTTGGTCAGATGATCTGAAGAAAAAGTATGAAAGTTAGTTTGATTCATTCAACTGTTCATTTGATATGTTATGGAATAAGCCTATTAAATACCATATTTACAGGAAATAAGCTCACTCATGGGCTGAAAATAATTACCAGAAAAATGGTACATAATTTTTTAGGGAAGTCTGTGCGGGTGAATTGAACACAGCAGGAGGATTCTCCTCAAACAATTTTCTTGTTGTTAATTTAATTGCACGGGTACAATTTGATGTCAACAGGGAGATCTCGCTGGGCTGGATTTTAATACAGTAGAACCTGTCTTGTAACACCACCCATTCTGCCAAAAATGATGGTCTCAACACAGGTGGTCTCTCAAAACAGGTCATAACACTATATAATCAATAAATATGTGCATTGAGAATTATCACTAAAGACTGGTGGTCTCACATAACATTGGTCTTCCAAAAGAGGTTTTACAGTATAAGAATTTTTTAAAATAAAAATACCAATGCAGCTTGTCATTTTCACAATTTTAAAAGTTTCCTCATGGATAAATTGTTTATAGGATGTAAGTGTTTTGTTGTTGTTTCCACAATGCATAGTAACTTAGGCAAGCATTAATACTACTGTGTATGGGAATTTGATTAGTTTCCAGTGCCAGCATACACAAGTCAAGTGCTCGTTGCCTTAAATTGCAAGTAAAATAAAACAATAAAATTCTTTTTCTGAATATAAAATGTTTTGGTTTTTCTAGTTACTATGAAAATCAAGATGATAAAAAATCTTTTCTCCTTGTGATGTGTTAAAATTTTGCATATTAAACTGGTTTATTTATGGATATGGTGTATTAAATAAATTCAGTGTCAACTGGGCATTATGAAACTTCTCACTTACAAAGCTAAAAAAAACTCATTAGATAAACTTGTGTTGTTGGGGGGGGATATAGTTCTTTAGATTTTGCTTTGGGCTGAGAATGTTAAACTCTAATTTATGTTTCTAAATCTCAAATTATGCATTTTAAAATTGAAAACTGGGAAACCATTGTAATGCTTCTAAATGCTTGGACCCAATGTTATGATGCATAGCACAGGTCTTGCATAGGGCTGGAACAACTCTACATGCCAGAAGTCCCGATTTTGTGAAATTTTACAAAAATGTGTACATTTATTTAAAAATCAATATAAATTGCTGTGCACGAGAAAGCGAATTTTATTTGCCAGCAAACATTTCCAACTTGTAAATTGGCTGCTGGACAATTGATTTTTCCACCACTGTTATGTTAATGTAAGCTTTATACTGACACATTTGGATCAAACTTTGGTTGGTTGTTATTGTTTAACACTTTTTTTCTTCAGCATATGCAGGGCTCGAAATTAGCGGTAGTCCGCTAACCCGAGGCTAGTAGATTTCCTGTCGGACTAGTAACTATCATAATATCATTAGTCCGATGTGCTAGTAAGTTCTGTTTATCAACAGTCAGTTTGTTTACTCAATACCCTAATAAAGACGTGACTTCAGCATATATTCTGTTGAGTCAGTGCAGTGACTGCTGTAAACTCAATCATAAATATTAGCATGAGGAGATGAAGCTAATTTCTGCCTCAGAAATGTGTTTCTATTACAACAAGCCATCCTGATTTTGTGCATTTCGCTTAACAGTGCCAATCACGGTCCCATCATTAACAAACAAAGTCTGGTAAATTATATCCTAATTAATGTGACAGCAAATTAAATGAAAAATAACCAGGTATCACACTTTATTCACGCGACGCGACACATTAAAAAACTACAAAACTACAACACATGGCACCAACTATTCAAAGAAACTAGTTTGCATGCTCGTTTGTTTTTGTGTCCTTTTTTCTGTTCTTTTGTTTTTGCTTGCTAGCCAAACGCGCTAACAGTCATAAACGGGGAACTGCATAATTTATGTTTTCATTGAAATAATTAAAAGAATTAGATCAATTTATTTATGACCACATTACTGACACATCATTTCCATACAACTACTTTTTCTATGACAATAAAAATTGTTTTTTTAAAAAATATTTTCTCATACAAGACTGAACAAATAATTGAATACACGATATATCCAAGCAGAATGCCGTACATTTGTTGGGAATTGAAATCTCTCAGCATGGGCATTTAAGATTTGAAAATTTTCCCACTTATTGTTAATTTCAACAATACATTGAGGTCCGATTAATTAGAAACACTTACTAACCTTACGCTATTAATGACGAGACTGTAGTTGGTGCTCGCCGAGTCAGATGGCTTCGTTTGATGGGAACACATTTTCCAAGGTGAAACTAAGATTATCTTCTGATGTTAATATTTTATAACAGTGTTTTTACAATAGCCACTGCTTTGATCCTGCAGAAGTCAAGACTTTATTAGGGAGAGGTCATTTACTGGGGTGTGTGCAAAGGCACGTAGTTTTGAAAAGCGTGTCTTTCTCGGACTTACTTATATAAAAGATGCTGCCATTCCTTTTCTTACTTTAAAAAAATCATAATAGCTATACTATTTCAAAAAGAGGCACAATTCCCGCTTTATAAGACAGGCAAAATGTGGCATTTTATAGAAGGTGTTCAGCCTCCAGAAAAAGCAAAATTTCAATGAACATGAAATAAAAGAGACTAATTATTCAGAAGACATGGATACAAGACAGGCTGAATTATGATGAGGACAAGAATGTTATGTTGTGTAACTGGTGTATGGAATTCACAAAAACAAACACAGAGAAAACATCCAGTTTTGTTACGATTGTTCAAACTTTAAAATTGAATCTGAGATGAAAATGTTGAAGAGTGACTGGAGATCTTGTTTGAGACCTTGTGTTCTGTTCGACCTACTCTTTATAATCTTCCATACAAATGACATATGGACCCAGTGGCAGGTGGAGGATGAAAAATAACACCTGGATTTTTTTCTGGAATTGGATCAAGATTATCTTAAGAAACAAAAAATGTTAATGGACTGATTGATAATTTGAAGTAGGATTTATACTTCTGTACCTCTGCATTTCACATGATAATGCTATTTATGAAAGAAAATTGCTGTTAATCTCAATACAAGTGTGTGACATAGTTTTGTGGACGGGACTAGTAAATATTTGGCAGGACTAGTCAATTTCTGAGTACACTAGTCCTTCTGGCTACCAAGACATTTGTGTTAAATTCAAGCCCTGATATGATAGGCCATAAACATGATGGTCAGCAGTATATTTAGTGGAGGAAAACCCAGCTGACTTGCTGGAAGCTGCTAGCAAGCTTTTTCATATACCCACATTTGCTGAACCTGGACTCAAAAACTACATGGACATGGGTGATATGTCTGTGATCTGATAAAGGAAATGCCTTAGACTGCCTGGCCAGCAGATGTCCTTCAGATGAAGTAGTTTACTTAGACTAGTGATGGGAATCGGTCAGAAAGTCATAATCGGTTACTAAGAGCAAATTTTTATTTTTGTTACACAGTTATATCTTTGATCAAGAGTTTAATATGTTTATAAATGTACAGGAGTAATCTCTTTTAATGACATGTATACTTTAACCTGACAATAATATTACATTGTGTATTACTTTTGTTCTACAACTTTGTTAAATTAACGCAACTTTTTATGGCTGATCAGTCATATGTAACTGAAATAATGCAACAATGCCCCGAAATTCTTTCGTTCAGATGTGATGTGTCTATAATTTAAAGTATAGAAAGACATGATTTTCTTGTTTGTCATTGTTTATAAACACTACAAAAGATGTTGCAATTTAACTGAAGTCAACAAAATGTGTTTACAACAATTTAACAACTTGACCATGTAATAATGACTATATGTTCCTAATTATGAATCATAAAGTATTTTATTTGTAGTTGTGAAGGGATTAATAAATTGCAGGTCAACTTGAGTGGCTGGGAGCTTTATTAAAATTTGTGCTTTGCATACACCTAAAAAGTAGTCTCCCTTTACACACAATCGATTGTGGAGTTTCACAGTCGATTATCTTATTGGTTTGCTCAACCAACTGATGATCAATTATAATTGATAATTGGAACAGCACTAACATAGACAGGTCATTAAATTGCGCAAATTTAAATTCAGTTGAGGATTTTGTTATGATGAAACCAGCTTAAGGAACACACACCTTCATGTGTGTTCCTTCAAGGGGGCATCTGTTCATTATGGACAAAATTGATGACCCCTTGTAGTAGGTTTATACACACTTATTAGTTTTGATTCAGATGTAGAATTCTTGTGTGGTTTTTTGTTTCTTTTTCAGTCCACTTTTCTTTGGAGAAAATGACTTTGCAATTTGCTTGAAAGAATCATTTCCTCAGCTTAAAGTGAAGAAAATGAAAAGAGTTGAGTGGTGTAAAGTCCGTAGGTTGATGGGAAAGCCTAGAAGGTGAGTTTGCATTGTTCCAAGATAAAAGATCACTTTCACAAATGTTTAAAATATTTACTTCATCATTTGAACAAGAAAAACTTTCATTTTAATGTGAATAAACCTCTTGCATGCTGATTTATGGCAGATGTGAATTGTTTTCATTACAGATATTAATATCAAAAGTAAAGTCTTCTTAATTCTATTATGAATCTATAGTCTTAAAATAAATAATAGAAAAGAGTGAGAAACAAAAAAGCTTTGTAAATTTCAACAAATAATTTTTATTTCCCTAGAATACAAATGTAAACTTATGGTATTGTGAATTAAATTCCAAAATAATTGTAGAATTACAGACACAAGTCGTATCAATAAAAGTTTTGAAAAATGGAAATCAAATCCAAATTAAATGCAAATGCAGAAACTGTTATTGTGTCTGTGGTGGCCTGGAATCATGAAGTTGTACCAACAGCCTTTTGAAACACAGTAATATAATTCCAAGTTTGAATTCACAATAAATCCCAGTAAATGTCTCTGTCAAAGAATCTTATTTTTTTATGAGCACTCTATATTTCCAGAGAAAAAACACTTGAATAATTTGAAGAAATAAATTCTATCCCAGATAAATGAATTACTGGACTCTACAATAAAACAATTGATTCTGCTGGATCTTAAAGCACGAATGACTAATGTTTCTAGTTACAAGATCACAATGTCCTCTACCAGACCTCAGTTCACAGCAGTTTCTAATAAAATTTACAATGGAAAATTTCAGTTTGGAAGGTTCTAAATGTTTACCAGATATAATGTTAGTGATAATTAGAAGGTCTGTTACTAAATTTATAACATTTAACCTGGACTAAGTCAAGTAGGCCAAGCTAACCTAGACCTGGACTCAAATAAACATGTTTCTTCTATTAATAATGATCCTAATATTAAACCCATTCACCATACACATAGAGAAAGAGAATATTTTAGCTTTGTATTGTTTGCAAAATTTAAAATAATTCTGTTCCAGTAGAAAATGATGTCCAACATACAATGTTACTTTACAATATCATATATTGAAATAAAAATAAACTAAAAACTAACAAGAAACAATGCAAATTAAATAAACATAACAGTTTTGTCCCCAAAAAAGTATTTTTCACAAAAAAAGCAGACTACTTGATGAGACTTTTGACCTGTGTTACATAAACTTATGCTTGAAGTGATAAAACAGCAACCACTACATGTATCAAATAACTCTGGGAAGACAAGGTGTATTGTAAAAAAAAATGACTGACTCACTTATCTAATCATTCTATAAATGAAAATTATGTAATGAAGATTAAAACAAGAATTAAAATTTAACTTCCATATCCAACTGAGTTATTTATTTTGTTATGTAAATTTACTCATACGTCATTTTTGTCTGTAAACCAAAACTTGCCGAATTTGTATTCGATGATTAAGCTGTTTAATACAAATAAATTTAAAGCTCGCCATAGTGGAAATAATGCGGTAATGTGCATATTCAGTTACCAGAAGTTTATAATCCTTCATTTTCAATATTCATAAACAGTTCAGATAATCAGTTAGCATTAACATACATAAAAGTTTGGCTTATATATTTTCACTATTGGCTTCCTTGCAGGTTTTGTAAATACTTATTGGGCTTACATGAAATTGTTTTAGACATGTGGCAGTTCATATTCCAAGTAGATGATGACTATATGGCTACCATTAATAAGATAGGCTGAGAGAAATAGTGTAACATTAATTTGCTCAAAATTGAGAGTGTATACTGATGTCAGTTCATTTAAAATCTGTACCAGTGATGCAGATTTGCCATCGAGCATGGTTGTTTTTACTAGGATTTTTTTGTAATGCTTTTTTTTTTCAGTAACGACTTTGATCTATTTTAAACCCAATTTCACTTTGTTGTATCATTGCATTGTGTATTACATTAGTATGCCAGGTGAGTAATCCCAGGTTTACTTGTGATTTTTGTTTATCAATTCTTATCCATGTACGGCAAGTGTCTGATGTTATTTTGAACTTAACATTCAACAAAGAGAAGTAGCCCAGAGTGGTCTAAAGCGCTATCCATTACTGCCATCACACCTGCCTGTGTGGGTTCAAGTCTCAGATTCAGCCAATGTGGATATGTAAGAAAGCTTGCCAGTAGCTTCTCATGGGTCAGTGGTTCTTTTTGGGGGTTTTCCTGGGTTCTTCCTCCACCATTAGTACTGGCTGCCATGTATAGCCTATCTTGTGCTGAAAAATGACGTTAAACCGTACAACATCAACGAAGAGTCTGCTTGGTGGAAATGCAGGGCTAGGATCGGCATTGTATCATGTGCTTCTCAAAATCTAAGAAATATTGAGTTTCCAAACATCCGTCAACAATATGGGTGTAGTATCTAATGTAAAGATATTTACTACATGTAACAGTAATTATTTGTATAATTAAAAAAATTGCTGATAATTTTGTGAATTTATTCACAGTTGTGGACTTCATTTTCCTTGACTTTTTGCTTCAGCATAGCTGTCCACTGTCTGTATTTTCTTGCTAGGTTTGGATTGTTTTGATATGTTAAGAACACTTATGAGACATGTCTAGCTTGTGATTCTCCTAACATAACATGTAGTGTTTGTGTGTCATAGTTGGAAGGAATCTGGTCTGCAGTACTAATAGTGTCTTAAGAGCAAAGACATACACAGCAAATTCAGAATTATTGAATGCCGTCTGAAGGGTCTGTACCCTAAAAAAAATGTCATTGGCTAGTGTAGTGAGTTGTGACTATTACATTGGATGAGCTTAAAATTTAAGAACAATGGGTGGCAGATTTTCGAACCCCACATTCTTTTCATGCATTGATGGAGTCACCTATAAGGCACATAGTCCTGGTCTTGGGTGAATTTGTGCTGTGTCTTTCTTTACAATTTGTCAATGATGGCTTGTAGCTAATAATACTGTCCTCTGTAATTTCAGGCACATGGGCCTTATATCAGACTTTGATGATCTATTTTGCCATCCTCCTGGCCATAACCATCATTCTGTCTGCTAACCAACAAGCCAGGGCCATATATGACTTGCCATATGACTGACTATAAATCATCATTTCAATAAGCTGTGCTCATGCCAGTTGACTGCAGCAAGACATGTGAAATTATGCTGGGATCTGGTTGCAGATCCATCAATTTCACCACACATATTACCCCGGCAGTTACTGAGTCAACCAACCAGCCAATAACCTGTTTGCCTGTCCACCAGTCACTAGGCTAACTATGCAGCTGACCAGTCAGCATATTTTCCAGCAATACAGGCTGTCACTTGCCTGGCAGCTGTTAAAACTACAGAGTCAGTTGATTTACAGCTTACCGTTGTGCAAATATGAGACCTTTTTCAAAGAGAGTGGTGCTATCTAGTCCATTTCCCACTGAATGGTTCACTCTGATATAGATGTAATGCATGAGGAGGACATCCCCATAGTGAGTATACTCTGAGCCTACAGATTTTGACTTTAAAGCAGCCATGGAGGAAATCTTTAGTCTTGATGATTCCGTATGCATGCCCGTGTCACTTGCAAGCCAGGCCTCTAAGCTGAATGCCTCATTAGACATGAAAGACAACATAAGATTAACACTTTTTCTGTCTGTTGTCTTGGTTTGCGAAAATCAATGAAATATCTGACCGCATAATGGACAAAATATGTCATCTGATCAGCTCCAAAGCTTTCTTGTCTGAAAGTCAAGTCACCAACATTTTATTGATGCAGGTGTTCCTCAAACACTTTAACATTGAGTTACCTTCCTTGAATAAGAGCATTGTGCTGGTGAACATAACCCCGACTTGCTGTTTTATGAGATCATAAGTATGTCTTACTTGACACCTCAAAGTTAGTGCAAAACATATTTTGGACTGGGCAGTTGTACATCTCAGTGGGCTCAAGAAGTAAACATGTAAAGCCACACCAATGTTCAAAATGGAGATGGCATGGTCAGTTGGAATTTCCATTAAAAGGATGAATATTTGGTCAATTTAGACATAATGTACATTTTCACAGTCCATTATACACGCCTGTACCTTCAGTTCAGATTCATACAAACTATACCAATTTTTGGCTCTTCATCCAATCTCAACAGCAGCGTATGGACATGCCAACAATTGTCATCACTCTCTTCAGGTTGACTTTGTCAACATCTACTGTGGCATATCTCAATGACAAATTGAAATACATATGGTAAGCTTATCCTTTGTCAAGGGCAGAAATGGCCTTCTGTCCCTTTTAAATCAATTAGGGTCCCTGATCAACTGGAATTAGTTAGACCTCAGTCCATCCCAGCATTTTGTCCACCTAGGCATGGAGTTTTTTTTACCAACCAACATCTGCTTCCCTTGTGTTTGCAAGACAGATCATTGTGCTGTATGTGTCAATATCTGACAATGAGCAAATTTCTGCAAGAGATTTTCTTAAGCTCCTTGGTCTGCTCAACCTGGTAGTGGATTGAGCCCTACTTAGCTGCCTGTGTATGAACCCATTGTAAATGACCATACTGAATCAGTGGTACCTCTTTTCCAATCACTAACATTTCTAAAATCTAATACCCATTAGCCATTGCAATGGATGTACTTTCACTGAGTTGGATGGTGGCTATACTTGCTCCACCCCTAACCCTCGCTGGTTCTATTATAAAGCATATTTCTGAAATGTTCCCACGGCTATCATCCCTGAGGCCTAGCCTGCTCAAAAAACCTTGATTTCAACCCTAACAGGCGGCTTATTCATGATTGTGTCTTGCCAGGAGAGTCCAGTGGAGAAAAGAATTTACGCCTTTGGTCATGGAGAGAATCTCACAAGCATGAAGGCCTCCACTTCTAAGATATACAAAGGAAAGTGGCATGTTTTCGGGGACTGGTGCAAAGTCAGCAGCAGCAGCCATGTGAGTATCTCAATCTCACAATTGGCTAACTTCTTTCTCAGGCATTATTTGGAGAAAAAGATAATCCCCAGTTACGATCAGAGGCAACCACCCATGATCACAGAGCCTCGTTCATAGCAAAAAATAGATTGTTTGAGTGGGAAGTTAAAAATTGGTCTTTTGTCCCCACTCCTCCATTGTTAGAATTGGCTTTGCAGGGCCACCATTGGTGCTTTCAAATGCTACTTAAAAGTGAATGGAGAAGTGACATAGGGCCTGACACTGCCACTTTTTTCAGATGATGCCAGGGAAATATATAGCCAATGAAGCCGTTGCATCATGGCTCCAGTGCACTCTGAAATCTCAAAAGATGAAGTACACTAATAAATATCTCAGCTCATGAAATAGTAGCTATTTCTGCAAACTTGATGTAATATTGAAATGTTTCTATCTGAGACATAACTGAAGCCATCATACTTGCATGATCTACTTTTCAGAGACAAGGATTGAGTCTGGTAGGTCCAATGGCTGCAGCCCAGACCATTAACAGACCACTTGAGTACACCATAACCTTCCATGTATATAAAATATCACTTTGACTGGATTCACTCAAAAGCTTTATTTAGTGAGAAAGTCTCCTCCTTTTCCATATCTGTGTTCATTATTCATGGCCTACGTGACCGTTGGATGTGGTGATTCTATTTTGGGAGTTCATTTTATATTCAATTAAGGAAAGATGTTTTCTCTTGAAGGGTGACCATAGTATAGGCAGATTACCCAACATTGCATCCTCCTATATATATCAATTTTTCAAAATGAATTATGTTTTCTGAGAATAATTACATATTTCATTACTGTTGATTCCTCCCATATCTCCCCACAGATGTGAGCATCTTGGTTGCTGTATCACTGAAGCTAAAGCTGAACAAACAATCTGAGCCACATTGCAGTGGTCAGGGGAGGTTATGCATACTTGTTTCTTCCCTTTATGTTACGTGGATGGTAAAAATACAATTTGTGTCTTGTTGCAATTGCTGGTTTCAAGAAGAAGCTTCTTTCTAAGTGTTAAGGTGTTTGCAAACTTATTCCTCAGAAAACCTTAATTTGCCACACAAAAATATTGCTTTTTGCTGAAATAAAATTTTTATAATTTAAAACAAATATCTTCAGTTTTTAATTTTGTTTAGTTATATTTAAGTGATAGCAGATGTAGCAAGGATCCTTAAGTATGAAAAATGTCCACTATGTGGCATTTTATAGCAGGGGGCATCATTGTAAGATTGTTGTTAGGGGTTTAACTTCATTTCTCAGTGTAAGATTGGCTATACATGATGGCTACTATATTTGATCAAGGAAGAACCTGGGAAAGTAAGAACCATTGACCCCTGGGAAGGTACTTGTAGCTTTCTCATATACTTACACTAATGGAGCCTGAGACTTGAACCCATACTCGCAGAGGTGTGTTGACTGATCTGTAAAGATGGGCACTTTAGACCACTCTGCTACTTGGGTTTTTGAGCCCATGTGGACAGATGTAAGATGACTGATTGGTAAAGGTAAGCAGTTGAAGCCACTCAGCCACCTGGGGCCCAAATGGTTAATTAATCATATATATCAAGGATGAGATTAAGTTGAAATAAAGGAGACTTGTTCCTGAAAATATGATGATAAGCATTATGTACATGCAAGAATTGTGCCCACCATCCCATTTTTAAAAATTATTAAGACTAATCTATAAATCTTGTATGAATGTACATTTATTTTATTTTAGTTTTTATTCAAAATACAACAGGTGCTCAGCTGCATTCTTTGCTGAGGAAAGGGCTGCTCTTGAAGGTAGAAGAAGCAAAATACGATTACTACAACAGAGGAAAATTTCTGAGCTTACCTCATTTAAAGACATACCAGAGGAGATACCTTTACACCTTGTGATAGGAATCAAAGTCACAGGTACTGTTTAATTGGAATGAAGGTCACAGGTACTAAATAATTAGAATTTAAGTCATGTGTACTGTATAATCAGAATCAGAGTCGTATATCATACAGTTAGAATCAAAGTTACATGTACCATACGGTCAGAAACAAAGTCATGGGTACTCAATAATCAGAATCAGAATCAAAGTCATGTATCATACAATCAGAATCAAAGTCACCAATACAATCTGAGTAAAAGTCATGTGTACCATACAGTCAGAATTAAAGTTACATGTACAATACTATCAGAATCAAAGTGATGGGTACTCAATAATCAGAATCAAAGTCATGAATCATACAGTCAGAATCAAAGTTACATGTATCATACAGTCAGAATCAAAGTTACATGTACCATACAGTCAGAATCAAAGTCACAGATACAATCTGAGTAAAAGTCATGCGTACCGTACAGTCAGAGTTAAAGTTATATGTACCATACAATCAGAATCCTAGTCCTGGTTATTAAATAATCAAAGAGACACTACCATACAGTCAGAATCAACGTTACATGTACCATACAGTCAGAATCAAAGTTACATGTACCATACAGTCAGAATCAAAGTCACAGATACAATCAGAATCAAAGTCACATGTACCATACAATCAAAATGATAGTCCTGGTTATTAAATAATCAGTGACACTACCATGCAGTCAGAATGAAAGTTACATGTACCATACAAATCAGAATGAAAGTCATGTATCATACAGTCAGAATCAAAGTTACATGTACTATACAGTCAGAATCAAAGTTACATGTACCATACAGTCAGAATCAAAGTCACAGATACAATCAGAATCAAAGTCACATGTACCATACAATCAGAATCCTAGTCCTGGTTATTAAATAATCAAAGTGACACTACCATGCAGTCAGAATCAAAGTTACATGTACCATACAGTCAGAATCAAAGTTACATGTACCATACAATCAGAATCCTAGTCCTGGTTATTAAATAATCAAAGTGACACTACCATGCAGTCAGAATCAAAGTTACATGTACCATACAGTCAGAATCAAAGTTACATGTACCATACAGTCAGAATCAAAGTTACATGTATCATACAGTCAGAATCAAAGTCATGGATACTCAATAATCAGAATCAGAAGCAAAGTCATGTATCATACAGTCAGAATCAAAGTTACATGTACCATACAGTCAGAATCAAAGTCACAGATACAATCCGAATCAAAGTCACATTTACCATGCAATCAAAATCATAGTCCTGGTTATTAAATAATCAAAGTGACACTACCATGCAGTCAGAATCAAAGTTACATGTACCATACAGTCAGAATCAAAGTTACATGTACCATACAGTCAGAATCAATGTCATGGGTACTCAGTAATCAGAATCAGAATGAAAGTCATGTATCATACAGTCAGAATCAAAGTTACATGTACCATACAATCAGAATCTAAGCGATGTGTACCATACAAGCGGAATCAGAGTGACGTGCCATACAGTCAGAACATCCTCATCTTATTTTGATGTAAGCTGGATAATTTTGAATACTTAAAAGAGACTTGGAACTAACTGTATTAATGATTCCCAAATTGGAAACACTTCTTAAATGGTTGGCAGACAAACATTCAGATGTGTGAAGAATAGATTCTCATAAAAAGATAGGTTTTGAAAATAAAGCTCAGCATTGTCTCAGCCATCAAAGAAATACCTGTACTTTCAGTTTTCAGTGTTAAATCTGCAACTTTCAGTTTAAAATAATTGTAATAATCCTAAGAAACATAATAATACAATCTCCAATGAATTTTAAAAAACCTATATTTACATTATATTTACATTTTTTAGTGGATGGTAAAACTTGTTTGCTAAATGTCAAATAAATATACATACTTTTTAATTTCTAGTTAGATTCTTTTTTATTTCTCGTTAGATTCTTTTTTATTCAGTTTATCTTAAATTAGCACAACATCCCTCAGTGCTGAATGTTTGGAGAAAAGGGATGAAAATGCCTGTATTTAGGATAATTTCAAATTACTGCTGTATATAGGGTTGTTCAGAATGCTGTCTGGTTGTTTTTTTTTTTTATATGGCTCTTGTAAAAATGCAATTGTTAATTTTCCTTGATATATGCAAGGTTAAATATACCATAATATGCATGTTCTGGGGCCCATTGCACCAAATTGAATACAATTTTATTTAACAACTATTCATGTCAATCTGAAGAATCAAGATGTGTAATCATTTGCCTTCCTGAAAAATGTTGTTGTGACCAGTAACCACTGACATATCTACCAGCAGTGTAATTTACATCACAACAAGCAATGTAAGAGTTAAAATTTAAGTGAAAGTTGTATACTGTGCAATGTATTTTTTTAATTACACAACTTTGAACTAATTTGCAGGATTGTTTGCTCATCACAGCTTTCAAGATACACTAATTTTACAAATTTGGTGCATTCACATGACCTGGCAGCATTTCTGGTCGTTGTATGTTGATTTGCCACAAGTTAGACTGCTATAAGGGGGTTAGATGCAATTTTAAATATATATTTATTCTTTCCAAACAACACCACATCTGATTTTGTTGACACAACCCACACTAGAAGTGATTATCCTAAACAACCTCTCGCTGTCAGAATCAAAATAGTATGACACACAACCTCCTATAGGAGTCTTTTTTTTAAAATGCCATCCCTTGGGATGGGGGATGGGTATTTGACTGAAACAATCCTTAGAAACATAATAAAAAGCTCAGATTAATTTTTTTTAAAAAAACTGAAAATTCACAATATATTGACATTTTCAGTGGATGGTAAGACTTGTTTACTAAATGTCCAATGTCATCAACATATATATCAACATGGACCTTGTTTCTGGTCCATTTTTAACAGATTTGGTAAATAGACTTACTTCATTAAGGTGACCAGTGAGACAATAGTGAGGTGATCTTGTATCTGATTGGCTGATTTTTTTATAACTTGTTGCTGACCTGATTTAGATTGTTAATGGTACAGAAGCCATTGTCTTCAACGTGGATGAGTCTGTGCATGTTATTGATATAATTTTGTATCTTATTGGCAAAGATTTTTTTTATCACTCTAATTGGCATTATGTAATTGTTAATAGACAACTTAATGAGGCATGTGGTCTTACAATACTACATAAGACTGCTCAGTGAAATGGTCAAGTGTTATGCAAGACAGGTGAGCAATATTAGTCCCACCGATGACTCTTGGTTTAGAATACTCATTCAGCTGTTGTTTTATGGGCAGTTTGCAAACCATACAATATATTACGCATTTAAGTAAGTTTTGTGAAAAATGAACACCAGGCTCTGTATCTTTCTTGATTTTGGATCACCTTATCCCTTAATTATGCTGACAAACATCCATTTTGCAAAAAGTTACAATCCATCAGTGATCATTACCTGGCTTTTACTGTGCATGAAGTTCTAAACTTAAGCCAGTAGTGGTTCATTTTTGATGCAAATGAAATTAGTATACCAACAAATAAGTTACATGTAGCTGAAATAATTAATTATTTGATACATCAACCTAGTATTCTGTAGGGGAAGTAATCCAGTATAATTGATACTTTAATATATACTACAATTTCCTTTGTGAATGTCATGTTCTTAAATAACCCTGTGCTGTTAACATTTTTCAGCTCGGTTAAGAAGACCACAGGATGGTTTGTTCACAGGCACAGTTGATGCTTTTGACACAACGGACAATACTTACAGAATTACTTTTGACAGACCTGGTCTTGGAACACACTCAATACCGGATTTTGAAGTTTTGGTAAGTTGTATACATGGAGTTTCTGATAAATATGTTTTGGCCTTCCTTGCACTGTGCCATGTAATGCAAAATATGTTTAGTGATATAGTGTAAGATCAACATATTTTTATATTAGTGTTGGCTCTTTGCATTTAGGGCTAATCCATTAAAACATACATGGGATCCAGGGAAGGCACTTTTAAAGTGGGGTACTAACCCATAGATGTAGTTTATTATTTTCTTATCATTTACTATGAACTCTGTGAAATCAAATTACCCTGGCATATATTTTTTTTCTTTAAACTGCCTTCCCTGTGTACCATGCCTTATTTTTTTCATATGCTCATATGTATATTTAATTTGTATTGAGTGTTGCTTTTGTCCATTATATGCTATGTGTATTTAATTTTTATTGTGTAATTGATCTTTGTCAATAATTGAGGGGAGGAGTTGGACTTGCCTAATGTCTTGAAATTTTGTAAACGACATATTATTTGGCTCATTTTTCTCTATAAATGTGGAATATATATATATATATATATATATGTGTGTGTGTGTGTATATATATATATATCAAGATTGTTATTTTTGGTGGTAAACAATTTTACTTGACAACATAGATATTTCCCTGGGGAAAATATCGTATTCCTGTCCTTTTTCATGTAGTTTCATAACAGCCCTGACTTTCTTTATGAATTTGATGGAAAAATTTCATTAAGATGACATTTTTGGGGGGGTCAGGGATTGTTGCAGCATAGGTAAGGTGGAGGGTAGTTTACTTCATAATTACTCCATATTTTAACTTCAGTCTTGGTGGAATCAATTTGAGTTGTGTTTAGCTGAGAGGATTTTATTTATTTATTTAAAATATTTAATTGAATTACAAAGTGATCTTTGAGTTAGGACTAAATCACTTCTTTGGGATTATTGTGGATTCATTAAAGAATATTATGGATTATAAACTTGTTATTGTTTGCTCTTTTCTGACACTTAATTTAAAACCATAGAGTGATAAAAATGCACTTCTTGATAGTAAAATATACCATGATACAGGTACATGTACTTGTGTGAACTTAAGATATTTATGCTTATTGGTGAAATCCAAGAGCATATTAGATAATGATGGTTAATTGAAGAAAGCACAATTTATAGTAAGAATGAAGTAAATAAATCAATTTTTCATTTGTTACCTTATTATATGAGCATTAGGGAAGTACTTCCACTTCCACAAAAATCCAGCCCACTCAGAAAGACAAAAATAGTTATCTTCCCTGTCCTTATACAATTTGGATGCTAAAAATAGTACCTATGTCAAGTAACTCACCCTGGATACTATTATAATAGCCACTTCTTGTCACCTTTAGGTAGATGCTCATCTGATGAATATTCTTCAGTTTAAGAATTGGTTGTAGACAATGTATTGTTTATGCCTTCTGTAATTAATTAGGCCCATCAGTCATCTCGAGAATCTTAAAAGCTAGGAGATCCTTCACATAAAGCCATATAAAGGAAAGCTTAGAGAATTCAAAGACTTGTTCAGGAACAACAGCATTATCCTTTTCAATTGGTTGATCTGTCAACTGGCTAATTTGTTTCTCAGGATTTTTTACCCAGACTACTCACATTATTTCCAATGTAGAATCTTTCATGGCTTGTGACATGGCTTAACTTGGGTAAATTTGAGCCTTTAGCCAGAACCTTGCTGAAGTTACAAACCATTTTGATAGCCCAATCTTTGATATTCAGTGTGAGCAGGTTACTTGACCATTCAATCCGAATTATCTCAGCTCAGATTGAATGGATCAGTGATATTAATGAAACTGATCAGTTGCAATGCTAAGAACTGATTGCTTTCTGCAGGAAACCAGACATTAGTGATTCATTTTTCACAAGGACAGACTGTGTTGATTTTTGGATCAGTGATGAACTTCAACCAATTAAAAATAATATTTATTTACAATGTGTGTGAGCTACTCTGGTAATAATAAATGCAATAGAAATAAAATTCCTGCATCTGCTTTATAATGTTATAAAAATCGAAATCACACACACAATTTTCTGGTGAAGTGCTCACAATGGAGAGAATATCAAATGTCCTGATAATGTCTGCTACTGGTACAATTGCACTGGCTAAAAACGGTATCAGATAAAAGATAATGGAGAGAGAAGCTGATTATTTACCCAAAACCTATGATTAAATAGCAAGTTAGGTTAAAAAATTAGAGCAATTTGAGTGTGTTCCCCCTCTCCCCTTCCATATATTTTGGCACCCCTCACCTTGAGATGCAGAGTCCCTCTTTCCCTTAAATTCTTGGTTGCAACACTGGACTAGTTGTGCCATTTTAAAGTTATTTCTGCCATGTGTTACAAAGAAACATTTCATTCAGACACATTATTAAAGCCACTATCTGGCTTGAGTTTCTGTCTCCAAGATCTAGTTTAGCATAGAAGAAAATGCAATCTTGTAGGTCCAGCAACTGCAACCGAGATGACCATTAGACCCAGTTATTGTTAGTACAACCTCCTCATAGACATAGGTTTTAGGCATTAATTGAATTCGCCTGGATTATTTCTTTGTAAGAAAACATTTGTTTTTAATTACTTTGTATTGAGATGTGTTGAACTCCCCGACACCTCCCAGTAATGTGAGCACCCTTGTTGCTTTTTTTGCATATGTTTATACTGGTAAACATTTATTATATGGGTACCCACCTTGCAGTGGAAATGGGAATTAATTGTGAGAGTTTAATTCCTTTGTCAGTATCTTATTTTAAGTGGAATGATGAAACTGTTCCTCTTTCCAGAGAGTCTGGGTTTAATGGATAGCAAATTTTGTATCATAACATCAAGTTAAGCAGGTAATTATTATTGTAGAAACATAATTTACCAAAAAATGTAGATTCTCCTCCTGTGACCTGATCTGCAAACGATGGAATTGGGTAATTTATTTGACAGAAAGAAATTTACTAGTTATGTTTCTCTGAGAATACCCAACTGTTCACATTTCTAATAAGCTATCCTACACTAGTACATCAATGTGAGCAACCTTGTTGGTGTTTGTTCAGTCAGAAACTGAAGAACATCTCATAGACAGTTGGTCACTCTTTGGTTGCAAGGGGTAATTTTTATAATAGTATTTTGAAAGAGTTGTTTCCCACAGGTAGTTGCTATCAAGCGGGCAAGATTTGGGAGGTAGTAGATTTTATTTCTAAATCTGAATGTGTCTAGGTAAATATACTCAGAGAAATATGATGTGCTATCAGTTTCATCTTGTGTATTTGTATATTTTATGTTGTGAGTTCTGGTGTGCAGCAATTAAACAAATTGAGATTCTGTTTATCATACATGGTAATAATTTATTTTTATTGATTAAAGTGCTCAAGCAAAGCAGCTTTATAACTTTGGAGTATATTTGGACCCTTAGACATTATCTTTTTCAGGGGTCCACCAAAATTAGGTCACGGTAATTGTTATTTCTAAATTTTGTTTTCAGAGCAATGTTCCACCAGAAACTATTCCACTTTCTGCATTTCAACAAAAACAAAGAGTCAGGGCAGTAACTAACTCACTTTTCTCACCACCACGGTTCATTCCAAATATGGCTTCACCCAATCCAGACCTCAACTTAGTAAGTGTACAATGTGTATCAACTTTTGAACTGTGTATTATGTGTGTTG
Source organism: Unio delphinus (assembly GCA_029339505.1). Lineage (NCBI taxonomy): Eukaryota > Metazoa > Mollusca > Bivalvia > Unionida > Unionidae > Unio > Unio delphinus. The sequence continues at coordinate 22,141,945 of JAQISU010000008.1, forward strand.
TATTTTTTGTTATTTTATTGTTATTTTAACTTTCCAGGATGAAGGACACATAAGGTGAGACAATGCATCTATCTGGCTGCAAGTTTGTTGTTTTTTTTTTTATAAATCCTATTTTTATATAGATGGGTTATCATCAGACTTAACCTTTTAGAGGCAAAAATTTGTCTTGAATCTATCATGTTTTTCAAGATGGTGGCATCTGATTCATAATTTTACTATAAGCAATGTTTCTTAAAATTTACAGAGCACACCAAAGACATTGAAGTAATTGCTATATATCTAGGCAGATTTTGTTGTGAAAGGCTCTGATCTCTTGATACATGTTGACAAAATATTGTAATAGAGTTGCACCATAAACCAATACTGAAAAGTCAAATCTATTTTGTGTGATGTAGGATGGTAAATTTGTTTCACTGGGATGGGAAACCAAAAGTCACAAGATCTAAGCTACATTAAAAGTTGTGTAATTTTATAGGGTAACTTGTGTGCATTTATTCAGTGAATTACATGCTCTATTTAATGGGTTTGGTACTCAGAATTTGCACACAAATTTACCTTGAGATTTTTTTTTTTTACTAATGCCAAGGTCATAAGTTAAAAGTACAGTAGCATTTGTTAATGTGAGACAGAAAATATGAAGATGTTTTATGTGTATTTGAGATGCAATGATTGTTTATTAAAGCCTAGAAATAGTTTTATGTTTGTTTACGTTTCCATTCTGTGCATCTCCATTTTAAAGGACATTGTAATGTAACTCATGGTGAAGTCTGTAATTAGCTAATAGCACAATAAAGACAGGATTGTGCCAATATACCATTAAATCCTATGCATGCATGTTTACATATGCACGCAAACACATGTACACATAGATAACAGTGATAAATAAGGAATTTTTCACATACTTATTTAACATATTCCATTTGTTTGTAGGATTCGGTTTTTGAGATTGTGAAAAAATATGTCATGTTCAAAACATCAAATTTTTAGATAAAAACAGTTTATATTGCTTTCTTGCAGTCGGATACAAAAATTTGTTTCAGTTTGTAATATCAGAATCCAAAAGAGCCAGCTTTGTGAAATGTTCAAGATTGTTAATTATTTCTTCCGCAGGACAATGATCCCTTATTGAGTGGATCTCCTTTCAAAGGGCAGCTGATGAGCATAGAAGGAGGAACCTATGGTGGATTTCCCATCAAATTCCTAGTCTTAGTTGTAAGTGCATTCGTTTCTATTATTTTGTCATTTGAAATGAGGAATTAAGTTTACTGTCAGGTAAACAAAATATGGAATTAATTAATACAATATATTACAATGAAGAATCCTGGCACTTGAAATGAGATGCTACAGAACCATCCTTGGCATCTCTTACATGGACCACTTCACAAATGAAGAAGTGCGTAACACCATCAGGCACAAAATAGGCCATTATGAAGACCTCCTCACCAGTGTCTAAAAGAGAAAGCTGAAATGGTATGGCCATGTCACTAGAGCAAACAGTCTATCCACATCAGTACTGCAAGGCAGCATCCAGGGTGGCAGAAGGATAGGTAGACATAGAAAAAAGTGGACTGACAACATCACAAAATGAACCAGGGAAAGTTTTGCGGAGGCACATGTATTAGCACATGATTGAGACAAGTGGAGGGAACTGGTCAGATGTTCAGCAGCACAGTACTTCAATGACTGCACTAAGTGAAGAGACTGATGATGATGATATATATGAACTATTTTGTTGTTTGTGGATAAACCTAATGTGGACTGAGAAACAGTGTGGTCAAATTGTGATATTTTTGCATAAAATTATTTTCTAGTTGCAGTAAATAAAACAAAAATTATATTCTCCCCATTAATCATTCAGTGCTCTGAACACATATATGTCTATCCCAGCAGCACAAAACTATATGTTTATGAAAGCTGCATTACAAAACGTTTTAAAAAAACAGTAGACGTCTTTGTCATTAAATGTATTTATTACATGCAAAAAGAGAGATTATGCACCATAACTTTTGATCAATATCACCTGTAACCTTTATACTTAATTTGGAAACAGACCTTGATAATTAGTGTATTCATTCATCTTTATTTAATAATTCATTTCTGACAAAATTTAGAAATATAATTTATTAGGGTCGCAAGCACTAAAACAGGCTGGACTAGCAAATGTTGTATATTGGATAGCACTGTGTATATTTCGTTTTGTGGGAACATATTAAGGAAACAGTTAAAAAGTAAGTGGGAGAATAAAAAAACAAATCACAGCATTTCGCACATTTTTTAATTTTAATAATGGGATGAAAACTGCTACTTAACATGTGATTTCTTTTTTCTTTTGTTTGTTAAATGATAAAACCCCTCTCTTTCTCTCTCAGTAAAATTACTATATTTTGTGAAGCACCTAAATAGTTTCAACATTCTTTGCTTGGAAATCTAGCGTTTATCTCTTGCAATATGCCTATATGAATGAGTCTTTGTTATAGTTGTTGTAGGGTTCACTGCCATTTTTCAGCACAAGATAGTCTATACATGGCGGCCAGTATTAATGGTGGAGGTAGATCCTGGGAAAATCCCCAGAAAGAACCACTGACCCATGAGAAGCTACTGGCAAGCTTTCTCACATGCCCACATTGACCGAATCCGAGACTCGAACCCACGCAAATAGAGGTGAGATGGCAGTTATCCGTAATGGAGAGTGCTTTAGACCACTCAGCCACTCTTAAAAAAGATCATTCTGCACTCTGTACTACAGCTGTGATGTAGTGGATACTCCATAATGACCACTATATTAGGCTCATGATGGAAACAATCATATATATATACACACACACACACACACACGTATGTGTTCATTCGATGAGGACCTCTCTAGTCATCCGAGGGTTGGAGTGGCTGGTTCTGTTCTGTGCGTGTGCAGGTGGCTGATGAGGTCAACCCATGCACAGAATGTTCGTTCATATACAGGACAGGGGATGAGTGGGGAACATCTCCAGGAAGGTTGATGGCATGTGCTTTTCTGGCTTGCCGCTTCGGCTCTGTAGCTGCTGTCCTGCTAGTTTCGCACAACTTGGAGCCTTTTGCACAGAGGAATGCCAAGTATCTTGATTGCTTGCTGTTTGCTCGCAGGAGTCAGGGTTTATGTTGAATGCTTTCAATACAGCTTTCAGATTGTCTTTGAAGCATTTCTTCTGACCTCTGTGGGATCGCTGTCATTACTGTAAATTGCCAAAGTAGAGTCTCTTAGGCAGCCATTGGTCTGTCATGCGAACAACATGTACCGCCCAGCGTAGTTGGCACTGCATCAGGATGATGTGGATGCTGGGGAGACTTGCTTGGGTGACTACCTCAAGTGTCTGGAACCTTGTCCTACCACTTGATGTTGATGATTTTCCTGAGACTTGTTGTATGAAAGTGGTTCTGCTTCCTAGTGTGGCATTTGGTACACCATCCACATTTCGCATGCATAAAGTAGTGTGGGGAGCACAACTGCTCTGTAGATCTTTATTTTGGTGTTTATGCTAATGCCTTTTCCAGACGTTGGCATACAGACTGCTGAAAGTTGCGCTGGCTCTGGCAATACGAAGGTTCATTTATACACACAAACACAGGCATATATACTAGGGATCCTTCAGTCACATTTTGACTGGCTTCATTGTCAAATATGAATCTGCTGTTTGCAATATATATTCATTTTTTAAAACATGACATCCCCTCTTGTCAGGTGGTAGCAGCAAATTTTAAGTTTTTTCCTTTGACTTTGCTATGGATAAATGGATTTACCTGCACATTTTTTTTTATCTTTGGGTGTTTTTATAAAAATAAACAAAACTTATTTGCATTCTTATCACTACCGGTAATCATAACTTTGCACTCTGGAAAATCCACTCCAAGATTATCTGTTAATTAAAAAGCCATGTTTTGTTAACAGAGATGTTTGGCTCAATTTCCCATCCATTTCTGACTGCAGGCACTGGATAAAAGTCGCTTATATCAACACCAGCCAGATTTATTCTCGTAAGCTCATCAATAGTGTAAACACTCAGTCTTCACTGCCAGTTTATTTTGATCAAATTCTGGCACAAAAGTCCCTGCTCACACTTCATGCTTGGCACTGAAACTGTCAGTGAACTGTCTATGAACTGAATTTAGGTTCTGTGATTCATTGAAACTAGTTTGGTAGTTGAGGTACTTCCAGTAATGATATAAATCTAAATCTATCAACATTTTGCTTAATGGTAATATACGGCAAATCTGATGTCTGCAAATGCTGGTTAAGGGTACCAGTTTTCATCATTATTATGCTCATGCTTTGACAGGAGTGTTGTCTCAGGTGGTAAAATTAAGACTCGTACTTATTATTGTCTGATATAAGCCTACTAGTTTAATGCACAAAAAAAATGATATTAACAAACAAGCATCTTTTCTTTTTTGAGAAGCAAATCCTTAAAGTTTACCACTTGAATGTTCACTTAAGGATCATGTTGCCCTTCTCTACCCCCATTTAACAAAAGAACTGAGCAGTATAGCCTTCAGGCAGTTGAACTGTAACAAGCTTAGTAGATGACACATATTGTCTGACCAAGAAACAACTAGACCTGGCCATCTTTGAATTAAATTAACACCTTTATTGATTGTCCAACTAAGAAACAGTATGTAAACTGTACATTGGAGCCCTTTTAAAGTTTACTTTGTAATGATATTTATTTGACAGTTTCAAAAAACAAAAAATCAAATACAGTTTGATTTCATAATTATTTTGGAATATCCTATGACCAATGCCCATTTGCTTGGAGGCATATGCTGGTCAGAATCTTTGAACTGCTGGATGTCTGGTAAACATGGTTGTAAGGAAGGCGGGCGGGTGGGGGGAACACTTTTACACTTAAAATTTATCTTTGGAAATAATCATGTTCTTTTTCATTGGATTGTTTTAGATTTTTTTAAATGTAACATTGAAGAAACCCACTTTTGTCTAGTTCTGTTAGAAAGTTCTCCAATTTTTCAAAATTAGAATAATAATATAAGAGTAGAAACTTGTTTTATTACCTATCATGTGTTACTTACCTCATATTGGCAGATGATTGAGATAGCAATCACGTAGGTATCATATATGCTTGACCATCCATCCATATGTCCATCCACCCACTTCAATATTAAACTTTGAGATTAACCTCAGTGTTAAAGAATTTTATTTATGTCAGTAAATGTTGGGCTTAAAGGGGCTTACTTATGACTGTTTTTATTTTATGTGTTTCAGTTTTCTCCTTCTGTTCTTCTCTCTGTAATATTTTGTTGTGAGAAATATATTTCACTTTTTTTTTTATAGCAGTCAGAGAGTGGCTGTGTCAGCAATATGAGTGCTGCATTCAAGACTTTGAAAGTCATGTAAATTCTGCATAAGCTATGCCATACGGAAAATTTAGTGAAATTTTACTAATGTGTTGTTTGTATGCAGGTATACTGTGAGTTTATGTTTTGCCTACACAGAAGAAGAAAAAAGCCACATCATAACAATACCATTCACAGGCATGACGCCACATTATTTCAAACACTTGTTTTCTCTCTCCCGCTCTCAGATTCATTTTGCATGTGAATGATGTTTTGTTCATGGTTTCATTTTAATATGGCAAGTGAGTCGTGTCACATTTTTATTTATGCTAGTATTCAGTTTTTGGACAAACATACAGGTATACGGATCTTATATTACTGGACATGTTTGTATCTAGTCATCCTGTAATGATTGTTTTCATGTATTCTTTAGCATTCTCATTATTGTATCATTTCAGACAAGATTGTCAAAAATACTGTCAATAAAGAAGGAATGGATAAAACAGTTAAAAGATATGAATACAGAAGCAGAGAAAATGGTGAGAACTTACTCTTGATTAGATGAATATTATGGTTTACAGCAAATAGATATGTCAGACAAAAATGATTGTTTAAAGCATTGTATTCTTATTAAGATTATGTTGCTTTGTTCCAGTCATTGATAAACAATATTCATTATTCAGATAATATCCAGACATTTCAAAATAATATGAAGCCTAACGTGCAATCAGAAAAAAAAGACCTGTTTGCCGAGTTTAAATTTACTAGTACAGAGAATGCAGTTTAATATGAAACTTATTGTTGCAAGACTTCCCTCGTTTCTTCATCAGATATGTTACCTGAGCATAATACCTTAAGGTAACTACTACTACCTAACAAATATAGCCCTCCCAAGTTAAAACATAGTTTAATAGCTAAAAGTTGTTTGCTCACCTAGGTGGCAGTTTGAGTGATTTCCACTTGATATCGAGATTGGCTTCAAATGCCATGAATTCGTCACTTATTACTTATGCTTGCACCAAGTTGAATGATCTTTACAGAGAGGCCTTGTCAAATCCATTCAAGATGCTTGGAAGATTTTTCTACCTTAAAACAAGTTGTAGGAGTTTCAAATTTGAAGGGATGAATATTTGTGTTCCTCCTATTGCCCAGGACAAAATTACCTAACTTTCAGTATCTTATCACATTGCATCCAGTTTTTAAATATCAATAGTGCATAGCTGCCAGCCCTCACAAATTTGGCATGAATTTCACATCTTTTCATCGATTCACAAATTAACACTGCATGCAAACAAATTAATGAATTCCGCAATTCACCAATTATTTAAAATATTTAATAAAATAACCAATTTCCTGTTAAGCACTAGTCGTAATATCGGCAGTTGCCAAAACGGTTGCAGTATTAGTGAACTATAGCTGATTGTATGTATATGTATATATATATATATATATATATATATATATATATATATATATATATATATATATATATATATATATATATATATCAAGAATAGTTTTACAAATGCTTTTAAGAGAAACTGGGGTATATCCAGAATTTTGTTCTGCGCATGCACCCTCAACGCTGATTTGAATTATTATTTGACAAGTTATCTTGAAAATGTCTTTACCACCAAGGCGAAATATAGTCCGAGTTTCCTCTGATCCGTGTTACCCCAGTTTTACTTTGGAAATTTGTTTTTGTTCATATCATGTGACAATATGACCTCATTGACATGTAGGTTGTGAGATTTGTATACAGTAGTCATGTGAAAATAGCCAGATTCCAGGTCAGATTTCAGCAGCTACAAACTTTTGTCTCTTCTGTCAGTTGATTAAAGACATGACAAATGCTATGCTATCGATTTCATACAGGTATATCTTGATTAAAGACATGACGAATGCTATGCTATCGATTTCATACAGGTATATCTTGATTAAAGACATGACGAATGCTATGCTATCGATTTCATACAGGTATATCTTGATTAAAGACATGACAAATGCTATGCTATCGATTTCATACAGGTATATCTTGATTAAAGGTCGTTCAAGTTTACTGGGCTGGTAGGCACTTTTTGCATATGATGCTCATTTTAGTGCAAAATACCAAGAAGCCAATTATACAGCAGACTAACTCACATAGTGCTGTTAAGCAATTAAGCCAATTATACAGCAGACTAACTCACATGGATCCAGATCATTTGGAGGGGCTTTTGGTTTTGTTCATAAACAATCCCCTTCCCACTCCTCTAGACTCTTCACGGATGCAGTGTCAGATTTAAAGAAGGATGCCTTTCTACAACAAGAGATATGATTGCATATCAGCAGAAGAAAAATGGCAGTGTTGATTGTACAGACACCACAATACCCCAAGGTTTTATTCAAGGATGTTACTTTTTGGGATAGCAAGCAGCAAGTTGAGACCAATACAAGAGAGAGCCAGCTAGTTCAGTCCACCTCTCCATTTGATGGTATGAATATGCCATCACTCTTGATCTGATTGACACATATTTTCACATCACTATCCACCCAATGTCATGGTCATTTTCTCCATTTTTGTTTCCTGCCTTACATTTTATCAGTTCAGAGTTCTTCCTGCATTATATGAGTATATGGACAACATCCTTAAGAAACTTAAGTTTTATTCTACCTCAAGGCAGAAACGATCACCTCTCATTTAGATCATCCAGACTTTCTAGTGAACAGGGAAAAGTCAGGTCTCATTCCTTCCCAGAATTTTGTCCATCTTGACATGGATTTTTAACCAATGGAATCTGATGCAACTTCCTTTTATTCACAAGATCATAATTGTCAAAATCATGAAGACTGTTTCCAACAGGACTTGGATTTAAGTGAGAGTGTTTTTGCAACACCTCAGTTTATTCATGGCAGTGGATTTTATCCCACTCAGCTGTCTTTTTTTATGCAGACACTGAGACAACAATGGTGCCCCTTTTCAAGCCCCCTTGATCAAACAGTCATGATTACACCTGAGATTTGATCATTCCTGCATCAATGGTGCAGCCCAGGTTGGCTGACCATGGGAATCCCACTGGAGAAATCCCAAGTGGAAATAAGAGTAGGTATTGATGACAGTGCACACAGTGGGGTTGGTCACCTGTTGCCAGCCTTCACTACCATCATCAACATGTGGGAATCATGGGAATGGCCTTTACACATCAACATCCTTGAAATGAAAGCAGTCATCGATGTCTTTCACTTCTGCAAAGATTGAATCTGAGGTGAAAACATCCTCATTATGTCCATCTACTCTGTGTTGGTGACCTATCCTCAAACAAGGAGGAACCAAATCACCTGACCTGTGTGTTCTGATTTTTCAGTTTCTATGTTGGTGCAATGATCTCTGTATCGACCTACAAATCAAACATTTCTGTCAGACTCAGTTTTTGGGCCGACACAATCCAGAAGAGGTCAAGTCCTTCGCATGGATATGGTCTCTCCAATGATCAGTCATGACTTGGATTTGTGCACAGTGTAGTCATATGATGATCAACCTCTTTGTGATGGGGTGGAATCACAAGCTATCCATCTTCGTCTCTCCAGTTCCAGACCCAAAACCTTGGGCCATGGATGCACTGTCAATCATTTGGGACGGGTTGGTGTCTTTTGCTTCCCCTCGTACAGTGCTGAGACCAAAAATAAACCAGAAGATACGGGGTCAGAATGGCAAGATGATTCTGATAGCCCTTCTCATATAGGACAAGTATTGGGTCACCGATCTACACATTTTAGTGATATGTGCAGGAAGATTCCAGCCCACCCAAATCTTCTCCAGTAACCACAGTCACAGGTGATTCTTCTCTGCCTGGACCATCCTCTTCTTCTACATGCTTGGCTCTTATCAGAACTGCCTTGCGAGACAAACAATTCAAGCCTTCAATTATGAAAAGAAGGCCCTCCACTCTAGAATGTGGTGCATTTTGAGGAACTGTTGCCATACCAAAAACATTTCTCTGCTTGCCTCAATCCCTTAACTGGCCCTTTGAGGAGAAACAGTTGGCCCCAATCTTTTCAAAGGCTATTGCCCAATGTTATTGGACACATTTCAGGATCATGACAGACATGGTTTTGGGTAGGATATATCTCTATTGGATCTTTTATACCTTTTTGGTCTCAATCAACCAAAATACCTCTGTCTCCAAATGGAACCAATCCTGGGTTTTAACATGGCTCAATTCAAAACCATTTGAACTTCTAACCCATGCTTTGCTAAAGTCATTATAATATAAACAAGTCCTGTTTCCTGTTGTTTAACTTACGCATGCAGGGAAAGCATGCTTTGTTTGGTTCACTGGTCAGATACTAGGTAAGAAGATTTCAGTATTTATCTTCTTAATTGTTTGTTAGGGTCTTTGGTTAAATGACCCCATGCTGTGTTGCTTATGAAATTAGGAGAATAGGTTACCAATCACATAGAGAATCTAGCTATTATTCCCTAGAAGTATACACTAGGTAAAGGTCAGTTGCTCAGCATCCCCTCCTCCAGTTACTTATTATCCTAACATAATGTGATTGGGGAAATGTATTTTAACAAGAAAGCCCTCCCAACCAACTCATCATGAGATCATCTTCATTTGTATCTTGGCTAAGAAATTAGAGATACCCAGCGGTGCCAAGGGGGCGGGGGGGTAATGTACAAGAGTAAATGCCATTTGCCGTTTGAGATAGAAATTGTTTTCATCTTTTAATAGGGCTGGATTCATGAGGCAGCAGGCTATCAAAGACCACATCATGCTGAAATATGAGCTATGAAGGGCACTTAGTATCAATTGTTAGGACCTTTGTTTAAAATTTAAACATGAACTTTGTTGATACCTGTTGGTTTTGTTATGTGTTTAGGCTTTAATAAAGAGCAACACAGAAAGAGTGAAAACAACAAGCTTTGTAAAATTTAAAAAATAATTAATTTACCAGGAAAACAATGAAAAATGGGAAAAAGAACTTGAAGTTTTACGAATCCAATTAAAGAATAATTCACAAATTAAATTTTAAAAGTCCTTGTTATGAAATGTTCTATTTATTTCAAGTTTGAGTCCCAATGAAAATCCAAGATGGAAGACGATAACATATGATGTAGTCTGCATAGTGTTATATCAATAGTTCCTTGTAGAAACACAAGAAGTTACATTCCGATGTTTGAAATCCAAATAATATTTTCAAAAACTGTCTTTGTCCCAGAATTCTGTATGAGGACTCAAATATTTTCAAAGAAACTAATTAATCATTTAGAATCCAAATCTGAAGAAAATTTAAATTATAACTCGAAAACTGGCTACAACAAAAGAAAACAACTTGACATCAAGTGTTTTAAACCCAGACTGAGGTTATTGCTCTAACACAAAGGTTATACAGTAATCTGAAACGCAAAATAGATACCCGTATGAGGGTCACATAATCATGTTTACATCACATACTCCTAACATGACCCTGACAACAACTAATAATTTTTCTCTAAGAATAAAATATTAAAAAAGTTGTTTACTTCACCAAAACTATTTACAAGTCTAGGGTTACATATCCAATACAGCCTCAATCATGCTCTTATTATTCTAACAATAAAAAAATAAATAAAAAAGAACTTGTTTACTGGCTGCTACTAATTTTGAAATAAGGTCAGGATCTAGGTCAGCCTTCAGTGTTTATTAAAAAAGTCAACTGATTTTCAGGAAAAATTTCCAAATCATGTTAACAATGGTATATTAGAATTGCATGCAAATTATTTGTAAAATTTTTAAACAAACAGTTAAATTTAAATAACTGTAAGTTAAATTAGATATATGTAACAGTTTAAGTGCATACTTTAAAAACAGACAAATCATTGACATCATAGACTTTTTGTTGTTCATATTTTTATTTTTATATTAAATTATTGGAGTTGGTTAGGGAATCAGAGTAAGTTAATAGTCATACCTCAGATACCTTAGTCTCGCCATGCAAAATGCAAGCCGAATCAAGCTTTTGCTTTTACATAATACCATGATCTGAAATAATTAAATAAAAGTATGCTGAATGCAAAGGGCACAATCAGCCACTTAAAATATCCAAACAATCATCACAAGGAATGCAGGAAAGTCAGCAATTACATTTATTGGACATCTTGATGTGTCAGTTGGTGTATTGCATACAACAAGAAAGATGATTGTCATCAACACATTACTTAAAACAAAGAAACTGAAATGGAGGTCATAATGGCCGAAGTTTAATTTACAAATCTTTTAGATGAATGTAACAATGTTATGCATATTTTCCAAGTCAGTAGTGGCAGCGCATGATAGTTTTGTTTCAATGCATTTAAAATTTGGTCCAATTAGTGCAACAACATCTACTCCATTACTAAGAAGGTGTTTGTAAGGTTGGCAGGTGTAGGTCACAATAAGCTGTATTTTGGTTTAAATTAGGAATAATATCAAGGTATTAATCTTTGTTGTTTTGGATGAAAAATATAATATATATATTTTGGTTTAAATTAGGAAAAATATAATATAAAAATCTTTGTTGAAAAAGTTTCTTGAATTGGACATAAATTTCATTATTTTATGTGTATTTTTGACAAAGTTTGTGCACTGAATAGTACATGTAATCATATCCAGCCATCAATTAGTTTGTCTATATGTCAACAAATTTTTTCTTCCAGCCTCCTATCTTGGGTTTTCATGGCATAATTGTACCAGGTTTGCTGCTTTTCAAGCACAGTTATTCCAAGGCATTATATTGATGAGACCATAAATGCGTTTGATTTCTAGTTTTCCATATTATTATTTAATGCTTCCTGATGTTTTTTGTCATCTTGACTTTCCACAGGATAAATTTACCACGGATATTTGGTTGTCAGCTAGATTTGGTATGGGATTTATAATAATGAGACATATAATTAGTTCAATTTCCAACATTCACCAATATTTACTGGAGTCGGTTTGATTGTGTCTCCTCCAAACTTTGGTTTCTGCATCTTACTTCAAAAAAGCTTGCTGAAACTAATGAAATCTAGAATTAGTTTCATTCCAAGCACTTAATTAACATTATCATTTACAGACATTGTGATCCCTGATTGCCTCTCAGATGCCTTCCTTAGCATAACTTTAGTAAAACCAAATATTGTATTTCAGCCATATTTATCCTGTGCCATTATTTTTTGATGAGACCTAAAGTAAATAAAATTGTTAGCATTCCTTGTTCACGTTTGGAGGTGTTGTGTCCCTTCTACCCACACAAGTTTTTTTAAGGCAAATGTTGAGCCAGTTGTTGTGAGCACATTCCTTTGCCATTCACACATCACTGTACATTTACTACTAACTAGTTCTATTTCCGGGTCAGATATTGTTATCTTCATTTACCTACCTTATTTTCATTATAATTTAAATTTAATGAAAAAGTTATAATCACAACAATTTTACATTTTCCTTTTTTTTTCTTCTAATAGAAATCATACCAGAAAACAATTCCTATAGAGTTTCAGAAGAAGTATGCCAACATTATCTTGGAACTGGAAAATTTGAACAAAGATTTGAATGAATATTTGATAGGAGTTCAACAGTTCTGCCAAGAGGTAAGGTTTGATACTTTTTGTCTCACCATTTAAACATAGGCCAAACACATAGGTATCACTCTTCTGATGGTATTGTCGTTTTTGTAACTGTAGGTGTTGAAATTGTTTGTGTTCTCATAAACTGCATGTACCATTATGAGTTGTGATGAATGTATTTATCTTGTGTTCACTGCTATAGAAAGCAGGTCATAGTGATCTCTTTGGGGTTAGGTATGATGCAGCTTTTAGGTAGACAGAACATAGCACTTCTCATAATTCCTATTTGTTCTGAAAGTTGACAAATTAATAAGGAGAAAGTGAAGGGAGTAAAAATTAGCTGAATTCAGTAACAGAGAGAGATTTCCATAGTTTAGGAAAGACATTACTATCCTCTTCCTTCACACATTTATACATAAAACTATTTATATATAAATTATGGATTAATTAATGTGTGTGCATGCGTGCGTGCTCACCTACCTGCATACCTGCCAACCCTTGCAATTTTGCCATAAGTCTTATGAAAACTACATTTAAATATGGACTTATGGCATTAAAAAGCAAAAACTACAGAAAAATGATCATTGCTGAAAATAATGGAAGATTTGTTGTATTAGGATTTTACGCCATTTTTCAGCACAAGATAGTCTATACATGGCGGCCAGTATTAATTGTGGAGGTAGAACCTGGGAAAATCCAAACAGAACCACCGGCCCATGAGAAGCTACTGGCAAGCTTTCTCACATACCCACATTGGCCGAATCTGAGACTCAAACCTACGCAGAGTAGAGATGGCAGTGATCGTAACAGAGGGCGCTTTAGACCACTTGGCCACTCAGGGCGCTGGAAAATTTGTTCATCAGTGTTTGATTTTTATCTGGGTTTCTTATTAGAAATAGTGAAAGTAGTCAGGGAACCAGACTAACCTTTATAGCAGCACCTCAACATTAACTGCACCTATTTGTTTATGTGAAGTATCCGCATAATAAAACTGTTGCTTATAGACTTTTATTTTTAAAAGTGGCGTACAGCAAACTAGGCATGTTTAAGATGAAAGGGAAAAAAAGCCTCTTAAAAGGTCTTAATAATCAACAAAGAATAATAAATAGGAATATTCAGATTGCTCTGAATAAAATCTGGAAGGGAGACCATTCCATTTATTGGACATGACACACCAATTTGAGTATGACTCGTGGTGGGTGATTGCCGTCTTCATGTGAAATGGAAAAAGAATTTCAAAGAATTACATCAAGTTGAGAGATAGAAACAAGCAATTGAGCTGCATAGAGTTTGTAACTAAAATCTGTGCAACTGTAAATAAAGTCTACACATACCTTTCAAACTTTTCTTCTGAACATAATGTCGCTGCATGTTTTTAATACCATACTTTTAATTACGTTTTCCAGCTTTACTAAAGCAGGTTATGATATTTTGTTACACCTTACTGAAAACTGGTCAAACTTACGGAAAAAATCAACTACCTTACTGAGACAAACTCGTCAGGGTTGGCAAGTCTGTACCTGACTGTCTGCCTGCCTGTTTTGTCAGATACACTCGAAAAATGTATACAAGATGAAGATAAAGTAATTTACAGATAAAGTCGCTAAAATACAAAGTCAGGTTTTTTTAAAATAAACTCAGCTTATTTAAAAGTCCAAGATTTTCTGAGTTTGAACATTATCCCATCATTCAGATATGCACACTTTCCTACCTATGGAATTATTGTGGCTGTTCATAAAATGTAAAATATATGTGAAAAATGATATTGGGAAAGCCAGATCATGTTGATATATGACATATAGCTGTATGTAGGAGGTAACTTTTATAGAACTTGCACTGCACATTAATGCCTAGGACACCACTGATTATACATAAACATGTTGACTCTTTTACTGGTGCTTAGTATTTCATTAAATTGGAAATCTAATTATGGAGGGTGGGCACACTTTAAATGACAACATGGAGTGACATAGTGTCTCAAATATGTACAACACTACTTATCTGTATTACTTATCAATATCACTGTTGTGCCAAACCATGATCATTATACATTGTGATGGTGGAACCTATGTAATCAAGTTCCTGAGTATTTTAGATCCCTTCCTGCTGATTTTGATTCCACCCTCCCTTTCAATGCTTATTTATCTTACTTTATGTCTACTTTGACTGAAACAATTAGTCTGTGTTAGCCTTCATATCTTTGATTTCAGACATGGGTTATAGATTCATTTGAATTAAAGTTCTCTTCTTCAGCTATGATAGATGTTGCTTATGCATTATGGTTAAGACTATTTTATGCACAACATTATACCACAGATTTGGGGGCTTTCATTGTTTGACCAAGGGGGTAAGCTTTCAGTTATAAAAAATTCAACTGTTAGGGGTCGACTTTTTAGATGAGTCTTGACTGTGGAATGGGCTGCATGCATAAACATTTAATTTTGTTTTATTTGCAACATGTGACAAAAATGTTTTCTTTATAGTGGACACTATTGTCCACCATGTCCCTGCCACAACACCCACATTGCATAATGGAATGGGAACTATTTTCTCTGATCTTGGTATGGCCCATCAAATAATTTCATTCATGTAATAAAGTCCCAAGCATTCTGATGACACTATCTTGGATTTGCATACTTAATCCCACATCTAAAGTTGTCATGGTTGCACTGTGACACACTCATATTTTATAATATATTTGTTCTGGCTAGTTACCACTGGATACCACCATTCAGTCCACCCACATACACTTCTGTTCTGTTGGTGAGTTTACAACATTATTGTATGACCATGTACAATGTAGTGCCAGTTAGCTGAATTATTCGCTGGCAAAATTCATAACTTATCCAGCAGCAGAGTTGCTTATCCTTGAACCAGATGTTTGATGCAGTTGGTTAAAAATTTAAATGAATTTAGTCTTTGATGTATATAATATAAAGGCTTTATTTGTCTTTTTTGTTGTAGATTGCCCCAGAACAAGGTCTAACACCTTATCCAGCAGCAGAGTTGCTTATCCTTGAACCAGATGTTTGATGCAGTTGGTTAAAAATTTAAATGAATTTAGTCTTTGATGTATATAATATAAAGGCTTTATTTGTCTTTTTTGTTGTAGATTGCCCCAGAACAAGGTCTAACACCTCTTGATCAGCCTTCAGAGATCCGCCAGAGATGTGATGAAGAGGCTCAACAACTTGTACAACAGATCAGTCAGGTATATGGGGTTTGAAATGAATGATTGTCTTGCAGGTATCAGATGCATGGGAAAAAATCTGACCATCCATCCATTGTGAAAACTTTATTGCTGATCTGAGCAAGGCAAAGAAACTTTTGCTTTTGTACCATCTTATGTTAATCCACAGCCAAATGACCACTGATATTGGACAAAACTAATAATTCCTTGGTTACATTTTATTTCTACCAACTTTAATTGTAGGTTCAAAATCCTGGGCTCTTCTTTGATAATTCTCTTAAGAAAATAAGTTTTGTTGCCATAATTTTGTTTATTGAGGTCATTGTACATGATTGAATATAAACCAGGGTTACTAAAATGGCTGATTCAGTATTGAAGTTGTCTTTTGGCAGAAAAACTTGTTTAATGGCACTCGTGCCCAACTAATCATACATTTCCTTTTTTGATGTGCATGTTTATGCAGTTCTAGATAAGCATTTTATTTTGGGTGTTTTAGCCAGATAAATTGACTTAGAAGACAAGAATTGTTTTTAATGCATTTAGAGTATATTAGATATATATATTTGAGTTGTCATGACATTTTTGAGTCTATATTTTTCAGACCATGTTCCATAAGAAAAACAGCAAAAACCCTGGTTTGATGAAGTTGATAGTACAGCTGACATCACTGATGTTGCAAATAAAGGTTAGTATTGTAAAATATTAAAAATATTCAAATTACTCAAAACTGAGCTAATCTGTGAAAAGTCATTTTTGCTATCGTTGAACCCATTTTCAAGTTTCTACAATTGTTCCATATTGGTAGATGCATCCAGTGTTCAGGGTACCATTCTTATTTTTAGCCCACTTTCACTAAATTCAGTAGAAATTATGCTATATCATAGTCACCAGTCTGGTGTTAGTAGGTGTACACCATTTAGGTTTTAAGTCAGTATTTCAGATATAAAAATTGACTTGTGCATGCAATTTAAGGTGTAGTAAAATGCCATACTGACATGATGTTACAATGACCTACCTTCAATGCTGTATTTACCATGTGCTCTCTTTATTTAGATCAGTTTTTAGTAACTATCATTTGTACAGTCATAAAACTAGATAAGTGGTGCATCAATCCAGAGGAGTATACAACACCACCATTCGAAATGTAGGTCACTTTAACTTATTATTGCTTGTATAATCATGAGTATAGATTTGTGCATTGATTATAAGGAGTACAAGACATCATACCAGAAGTAGATCAGTGTGACTCATGTTTCAGGACACAGTTGCTTCTACAGTCAAGGTGTTTAATAAGTATGTGCGTACTGAGGAGTACTACACCATGATGTCAGAATCAGATTACTATAATTTACTTTTTACTTTTTGGTGATTATAGATATCTTTAATGATTAAAAAGATTTCTTTGACACTGTTGTTTGTACAGTCATCAAACTGGATATGAGTATACCTTCTGAGAAGTACCATTATTGTATCAAAGAATGACATTGTAAAAATGTTGACCATCAACATTTTCATCAGCATTCATTATGGATTACCTTTAGTATCAACAAATAAAAAGGCTACTGTTTCTGAATAAATATGCAGGCAAGCTTTGATGTTCATCTGTTATTTTCTCAGACTGATATTGAAGAAAAAGTTACACAATTTTATTGAATATTAATGAATGTTGGCATGAATTAAAGTGTGGGAAATATCACTTGAAGTTAATTAGAACTAATATCACTTTCTGATTTCTTATAAATCTTTGTGTATTTCAGACGTTTTCTGAGCATGAGCTAAACTCCTTTGAGTTCAAAGCTCTTCAAGACATAATCACTGACATCAAGGCCAAACTAGATGGAAATAATATCAAGTAAGGTTTATTTGGTTTTTTTTTTTTTTGTTTCATTTCCTTACCTGGTTGTAAGGTCAGGTATGCTAATGATAACTGACTTACATCCCTCATACATTGGCTGTTGGCAGTGACTGTTTTAATATGTCAAAAGACAGTTTACTAATTAGAAAAGTTTTTACTCATTTTAAATCCTTGAACTTATTGAAAAACTACCCAAATTTTTTAAAACAGTCCTTGAATTTATCTTAGGAAATGCAAAACAGTTAAATAAAACATATATCACTTTTAATTGTACAAGTTGGCAAGCTGTGAATGTTTGGCAAAATGAAAGCGCCACAAACATGTTTTGGAACTTCAGTCCATCACTGGAGATTGGCATCCCTCATACAGAATTGATCAGAGATGAGGTGGTATTATTTTCTATCATATACGAGACACACACATCAGACTCGTGCACAATTCCAGAAAGGTGTAACTAACTTGTACAAGAGTGCATACCCAGTTCTTGTTGAGTATATCAGCTTCATATCGGGGAGATGAAACTGTTTCAGTGTGTGTGTGTGTGTGTGTGTGTGTGTTTTAAGAATTTATATTTTATACCCTTTATCTTTTATTTTATATGCCTTTTTCAGAATGTTAACATAATTTCCTTTTCTATTTTATTTTCAAGTACTACATGTTACATTTAATTGGAAGGCTTTATAAGTTTATTTTGTTCTTTTAATTGGCACCACATATTCAATATTGTGCTGTCATACCTACACTATTGCTATTTAAATTGAGAATTTTTGTGATGTATTTTGAAACAAATAGATAATAAAACGAGATAAAATTGATGTATTTATATATTGATAAGAAAAGTAAGATATAGTTCTGTTTCTGTAAGTAAAAATATTTCTTGAAAAAATTCTGATGTTCTTTTGAAAAAATACTCCATGGCTGTACAAACTATGAATCCATGATCGTGTACCTGAAATTACTTTGTGATTTTTTAAAAATCAAATAGTTAACTGAATATGGTTAAATTTTGTAGCAAAATATTGCCATTGTGTAAAATGTTGGTAAAAGAAAAGTTTTTTATATTCAGGTACTGAACAGTTTTTATTTGTAATTTATTTTCAGCTCTTTCAGGAACAATGTAGAGATACACATCAATCATGTACAGAGTGGTTTAAGTCAAATGGGGAACCTTCATGCTTTTTCCACCACCACATTCAACATTTGAGATACCAGTAGTCACAAAGACAATCTATCAAGAAAGAAATATTCAATCAGAATCGCTGATTCAGTATAGAAAAAGTTGGTGATCCAGTCAGCATCACTGTGTTAGTTTTAATAGTATGACTGGTAATGGAATATTTATTTTCTGCAAGAGTAATTGGTGTGTAAACCAGTCAATATCAGTCATGATTGGGCTGGTCATGGAATATTGATTCTGTTGGAGATTTTCCTAATGGTGATTCTGTCTCAGAACAAGGAAGAAAACTAGTCATGGTGTACAGAAGATGTAATAAATATGAAACATGATACATCCAGCATAAAGTTAAGAGTATTTCAGAGTCGGTTAAAGATCAATGAAACAATTTTGATGCAAGTCTGAAATAACACAAATGATTTTGTAGACCATGAAGAGTGACATTCACTCTAAAGAAGATGCTTTGCTTCCTAAAAGAAATGACTGCACATTTTTAGATGACATTTGTGAAGTACATCAGAATTAATACTCCGTCAAGTTTGTCTGTAACCATTATCTAAATCAAGAACATTCTGTGAGAATTGCTTCACATCTATTTATATTTTATTGAATCACTGAAGTGTAACTCAGTGCTAAATTTAGGATATTTTATTGAACATATGATAAAAGTTGAAAACATTACAAAATACGTTTTCTAGTAGCCCGATACTTTTGATGAGTACTGTAAGTTAGAAATGATAGCTTTTTAAGCCTTTAACCCATTTGTACACCTTACAAAATGCAATCTTGAGTTCCACAGCAGTTTTGTTTTCATGGCAGTTTTTTACTTATTTATGGTAGCAGTACAGTTATAACTGTTTCTCCATATCTTAAGATCTATTGTGAGAGAGAGCGAGAGATGGGGAATGGTCACAATTTCTCTCACATTCAAGTAGCAATGAGTGGTAGATGCGAGTACTATACAATTTGTTTGTTCACCAAAGATATATTGTTGCAGTTTTTATGCTCCCACATTAACTTCTACATATCTTCAGATCCCTTGTGTGGGGGTGGGAAGGGGGGAACAGGCACCATTTTTCTCACCACATTCATTGAGCAGTATCGGTATGTGCAAGTGCTGTTCAGTTTATTTGGTCACCAAGTATAGATTGTGCAAATAAATGTTATGTCTTCACAGCTTGTTTTGTGGTGAGGTGGGGCATTTTGATTTTGTTTAATCTGTCCATATGTTGATCCATCTGTCCATATGCATACATGTCTACCATGAGAAGCTTGTTAGGACAACTGCAAAAACCATTGAATTTAAACAAATCAAATATGGCAGGCATATTTCTTGGCATATGTGGATTACTTGATTAGATTTTCATTCCATTATATCAAGTTTAAAAAAAAATTATAAGTTGTTTAACTTTTGGGACTATTTTTACCTGCTGTGTGAGCAAAGTTTTACAATGATAAATTTGGTTTGATAAGCTTATGATACACATCTGAACCAATATAGTTTTTTTAAATAAAATATCTGACATGGCAGTCAACCTTATAAATCCTGCTTCTCAGTTTAACAGGCTTTCATTTTATTGGATATAAATAATTTATTTAAGAACATTTATAATTGGTTCCATTTTGTCTGATATTTGGGTTAGTCTGGTTTTTTTTTTTTTTTTTAAGGGAACATGATTAGACTTGTTAAAGTCCTGACTCAGCTGACGGTAATCATTTCTATAAATAAATTTTAAAAAACTTTGATAAAATCGTATACTGTGTTTTGTGGAAATATGTGCTTTAATTTGTGCAATTTTCACAATCTGGTCATAAATACGAAGCATTTAACCATGCAGAAATGGAAACATTATTTGGAAAAATGCACAAAAATCAAACAATAAAAGTTTGGAAATCATAGGGCTATTTCCATGACTCAACATGGAAAATTCCCATGATATTGATTACATTTTTCCCAACCCTCACTAGTGACTAATTTCAGCCAGGATCTTTCTGAGTAACAATGAATTGTGGCATCTGACAATTATGCAACATAGAATAAAGAAATAGAATCTTCATTTGTTTGGCATTAACTTGTGCATTTTTACTACTGTATTGGTATATTATGGTTCTCATCCTGTTTAAATGAGTAAACAAATAACATTTCTACTTTAGCCTTCATTTCAGTTTTGCTTAAACATTCTCATTTAATGTAAGATGTTAAAAGAAAAAGAACAAAAAGATTTCTGAAAGATGTGTCTACCAAGAAAATGATTGCACTCAACATTATATCCTGCCCATTAAATGGCAATGACCCAGAAATCAAATGGTGGTCTTGGAGTCTCGAGTCTGATCCTGAATAAATAAGGCAAAATCACTACTCAAATTCTCAAAAATGAATGTTGTTCTTGTTGTTGTAGGCTTTAACACCATTTTTTCAGTACACGATAGGCTATACGTGGCAGCCAGGAACCCCAACCCCCCAGTAAGAACCACCAACAGAATCATGAGTAGCTACTGGCAAGCCTTCTCACATACCCACATTGGCCGAATCTGAGACTCGAACCCACGTAGACAGGGGTGAGATGGCAGTAATCCATAACGGAGAGCACTTTAGACCACTCGGCCACTCAGGGAAACCTGCCAGTAAGAACCACTGACAGAATCAAGATAGCTACTGGCAAGCTTTCTCACATATCCACATTGGCTGAATCTGAGACTCAAACCCAAGCAGAGGTAAAATGACAGTTATCTGTAACGGAAAGCGCTTTAGACCACTCATGGCCCCATTAACCATGCCAATTGTCAGGAATGCAATGTGGAAGTGCATTTCACAGTTCGGATGACACACTTTGCTTTTCACAATAACAATCATTATCCCAACATAGCTGCTAATCTACTAAATATTTTCTAATTATGAATGGTGTCTGGATTTGTCATATGTGACCCTGTGCTGTCTGGTCTTATAATGACCATTGTTACAATTTTACAGTGAATGTTCCCCATACACACAGTAAACATATTAAATCAGGAATAACTTTCAGTGCATTGCATTGATGCAATCTGGAATATCAGTAAATTGTTGCATTGATGCAGTCTGGAATATTAGTGAATTGTTGCATTTATGCAATGTGGAATAACTTTAAGTGAATTGTTGTACTGATGCAATTTGGAATAAATTTTAATGAATTGTTGCATAGATGCAATCTGGAATATCAGTAAATTGTTGCATTGATGCAGTCTGGAATATCAGTGAATTGTTGTATTGATGCAATTTGGAATAAATTTTAGTGAATTGTTGCATTCATGCAATCTGGAATATCAGTGAATTGATGCAATTTGGAATAACTTTCAGTGAATTGTTGCATTGATGAAATCAGGAATAACCATTGCATTGCTGATGTTGTATTTTATTGATAACTGAATAAAAGAGACAGTATGAAATCATGGGAAATGTTTATAAAATTTTGAGAACGTTTTCAGAACTTTAAATAGTTTTTGGAAATGAGAGTAATGAAAAAGTCCTCAAAAAGTTTTGGAATTTAAATCATACAATCATGTTGAAAGACGTTTTATTAAGTCCATCTAGTCAGTAGGTATGGGTATGATGCCATGTCAGCTTATCACAACAATTAGCACCTGTTGAATCAGTTAAGATCTGCCATAATTGGATAATGCATGGGCAAATCAGGGTCTGTGCTGCTCAGTGGAAATAATGGAAAACATTGCATTGTGGGATAGCATATCTGGGTTGTACTGTAAAGTTGTCTTTTAGATACAAGCAAACATGGTAGTGAAATTTTTTTACTGAATTTTTATTTAAAACAATGGGCTAAATTCAGTGTCTGCTAGATAAGAAAATTTCTTAAATCCAGGTTCTCTAAAGGTTTTGACTCTAATTGAATTTCTTGTGCAGTTTGTTCATTAATTCATTATATGATATTTCAGCTTATCAGGAGTATGCTGCTTACTACATGTATTATTCAAGAGAATGCTGCTTACTAATATTCAGGTTGTCATGGTGCTTCCAAAAGCATGCACACAAACACACATGCGTGATTGAAAATATTGTAACATTCATTTATTCATCTCATATTTTTCTTCAATCTTTTTATACAGTGTTTAATTTTTGTTTGTTTTATATTCCTTCCTTAATTAATCATCAGTCAAGTATCCTGTATGTATTGTCAGTTTAAAAATATTCTGAAATGGTTGAGCTTTAACAATTTGTACATGCATACAAACATCACACCTTCTTTTGTCCTATTCTTACCTTTCTACCTATCTATCTACATATATGCATAACATAATATGTACTTGTATATGTAAATAAATACTGACATCCATTCATCCGTCCATACATACAGGCATATATTCATCCAAAACCACACATAAACCGTGTATTGTATGAACACTCAGCTGGCACTTTTCTTACAATGAAAAGTCAGTAGGCCACATTAATACAGC
Organism: Unio delphinus; assembly: GCA_029339505.1. NCBI lineage: Eukaryota > Metazoa > Mollusca > Bivalvia > Unionida > Unionidae > Unio > Unio delphinus. The sequence continues at coordinate 22,165,478 of JAQISU010000008.1, forward strand.
TAGCTATTAACACATTAACCCCTAGCGACGACTTTACGAGGTATGAGGTACTAGCCTACTTCCATGGTCTGTAGCGTCAAGGTCATATATGATACACTAAAGTGGGTGGTATCATTGAAAAGTAGACAGATGTAGCTCTACAATGATAGCAAGTAATATGGATATTTTAATTGTGTTACAAAATACAGAGGAAAAAACCGAAGTTTTTGGACCCGTTTATTTTTCACCCAAAAATCGCCCATGGTCGGGTTCCGAATTTGTGTCCAGATTTTAGACTTTATGACCTCAGATCTACGGCAGACCGGTCTGAGACGCACACAGACAGGTGAACCTGTGCAAAAAGTAGGATAAGATGGACATTTTGAATAAAGAGTCTTCTACATACGAAAATCATGGGTCCGTTAAGCAAAAAAAAAAAAAAAAAAAAGAACTCCGATTTTTGCCCTTCTGCTCATGCGCCAGTAAACTAACCAATGAAAAACATTTTCTGTATCATTGGTAACCATTTGTCTAACAGATTATTGTTAGGAAATCGATGGATTACGATGTATTTAGAAATAGTCCCCAAAATATGTTTCCTACTCGCATTTTATGCGAAAACAGCAAAAACCTCCAGGGGTTAATGTGTTAAAAGAACATTTGGACCTTCAATAAAACAATCTATCTTCTGCTGAAAAATAGTGTTAAACTCTGTAACAATAACAGCAACCACACCAGCAGTCCAGTCATCCCAGCATAGGGACCTTTTAGTTGAAATTGTTCAGCCAAATAGTTTATACGAGGATTTTAGTGATACAACTATTTATATTGCTATACCGTCGGCATCTTATCATTACTTTACTGGATATTTCATTTCAGCTAAGCTTTGGTGCAGCTGGTACAGGTGATTGTCAGACCGTCTTATAAATGGTCAGCATCCGTACCGACCACACGCCATTCACACAGGATCCATTGGATATAATATATTTTCAAACCGCACCATCGATGGCGATCCTGGCGTCACTGGCCGTCAAGCCATTCCAAAATGGAACCTTTTAGTTGAATCGGTTCAGCCAACTACGATTTACAGAGATCTTGGTGTGACATCCGTCCGTCCAACCGTACCGTCGGCGACATGCCCTTTCTATGACAGATTTTAGTGAGATATCGATTCAGGCGGGCCTTTGGAGCGACCGGTATTGATGATAATCGGGCAAGTCTTCTAAACCGCCAGCATCCATGCCGACCATTCGCCGAGTAAACTAGTTGGGATAACAAATTACATTTTCTTTCAGATGGAATTCAGTCTTCATACCGCTTGGTATGTATTCATCAGCACTGCAAGTAGATCCATATGGTCCTCGACTCAGTGCTTGCGACATAATTACTTCCAATCCACCATCTCACATCTGAGATCCGACAATGGAACGGACTAAAGTTAATTTAGCTTTCAAGCCACCGTCGAGATCATTTATAGGGTGTTGGCTACTTCAAAATGTCCTCCAACCCTACCGCTGCTCTAAGGAATCGGTATATCTTGACGAGAAGAGACAAACGGTTTCTATATTTATCTCTCTTCACTTTACAAGAATATAGAATCTGTTAATATGTCCGCTCGTCTGTGTTATAGGGCGAACAAATCTGCTCCATGCCTGTCAGCTGGTTCCGGATGTCGCTGCATACACCCAGCAAAATCCACGTTTGGGAGGCGTCGGCCAGAATTGTCCTGGTCATTGACCAGGGTTACCCTCCCTACCTTGGCCAATACTTTGACGTGTTCGGCCAGTCTACGCTTGATACGACTTGTCTTATGTCTGCGATCTACGTCACTTCGTCCTTTTCATACCGTCCACATCCGGGCGACCATGTATCGGTCACCGTTTCTTTAGAGGAAGAATAAATAAAGTTCGGAGGCAGGCAGCTCAGGAACTGCCCTCCACATCGCCGCTCAACTCACACGGGTGTTTGGAACCACTCCGTCACCGTTCATTGTGAAGGGATGTTAAGCAGCCTCTGGGCAGGGAATCTTCTCAGTCTCGTGTGCATCAACAGATTACTTAAAATCAATCTTACAGAGGTGGCAACAAAAAAAACAGAGGTGGTAACAACAAAAAAACAGCATGGTGGTTGTATGGGTGATCCAGGTCATCTGGACGGGCGTCAGGCTTCATTCATCAACAATGTTCTCCCCTTCCTCCTCTTGCCTCTTAACGATTACATCGTCGGATCGGGAGAAGGGCGCCTTTTTACAACATTAGACACGGTCGCTCATAAAAAGCGGTGTAGCTTGTGCTAAGACCAGTCCCTATGCGTTTAACTCAAGGCCGTTTCTTTTACATATAGCAAACGTCAATTTGAAACCCATCATATACTGGAACCTCAACCAATCCAAGAAGGAAACGGCCAGTTCAATACACCTCTCCGATCGATGGGACGAGTATGCCGTCAGGCTAAGTCAGGTAGAATATTTTCACATCCCTACTCACCCCTTGTCACGAACCTTTCCTACATTATTTGCTTACCTCTACAGTTTATCAGTTCGCCGTTCTTTCCATTTGCCGCACATCAGCCCTTTGACTTTCGCTTAAATTATGGATTTCTTTGGCTGGCTGTTCCGGTCAACGTCATCTACAACAAGGACAGCGTACCTGGACGACATCCTCCAGAAACACGTGGTAAGTTATCTCCTACTCTAAAGCAGGCACGATCATCAAGATCATCTAGGCTTTTTAGTGAACTGAGAAAGCAAGACCTTTCCATTCCATTACATCCATCTGGGTATGAAGTTTCTCAACCAACCGGAATCTGGAGTACCTTCCTTGTGTTCACGTTACAAGAATCGTAGGATTGGTCGAGTACGTTTCTGATCAGATTTGACTTTAATTGAGAGTTCGGTTTATTCAATCTGCCAGTGGACTATATCCCGATTGGCCATATTTTATATGCTGACCTTGCCAGCATTAGGGTGCCCATTTTCAAGCAACATTAATCAGTCATGATCACCTCACCCCATCCCCGAGATTCGATCGGTCCTGCGTCCATGTGGCAGTCAAGGCTGGCTGACCATGGGAATTCCGCTCGAGAATGCCACAAACAGAAATAACGGTTGGTACAGACGCCAGTGCGCATGGTGCTTACCTGCTGTCTACCACAACTACCGTCATCAACACGTGGGAGCCATTGGAAGGGCCTCTACACATCAAGATCCTAGAAATGAAGAACTTCAAGAAGGTCATTACCATCTTTTACTTCAGAAAAGATTTTCTCTGAGGAGAAAATGGTTCCCATTTGGTCCGATAACTGTGATAACCTGTCTCTTCAAACAGGGAGACACCAAATCATTCGACCAGTGTGTTCTATATTGGTCGTTTCTACGTTGGTACAACAATCTCCATATCGTCGTTTAAATCAGTCACATTCCCGGCAGCCTCAATGAGATGGAATTACAAGGTGGTGGTTTAATGAGTCTATTTTGTTCTATTTATATACCACCAAACAGCAACTTACTACAACATGAATTAGGCAACCTCGTTCAACAGCTGCCAGCCCCATTTGTTTTACTCCGGGATTTCAATGCGCATAACATTTTATGGGGATCAAATTACATAACTTGCAGAGGCAAATAGGTAGAAGATTTAATTTCTAGACAAGTTGTGTGTATGTAACAGCAAATTACCGAAATATTTACATCCAGGAACGGGTACATATACGTGGATCGATCATATAATAATAAAAAGGATTTTGTATTGCGCCTAATCTTTAGAAGCTCTAGGCGCTTTACAACATCTATTATGATATGACTACAGAAAAAAAAAACAAAAAAAAAACAATGACATTGGAAAATAAAACATTCTGAAAATATTTAAGGTTGGAAACATTATTAGGTCTTTAAGTTTGCTCTTGCAGTCGAAAAAGATGAGTTTTAAGAGCACTCTTGAAAGGTATAACTGTGTCTTTGCGTCTAATTTCAATGGGCAATTCATTCCACGTTGCTTGGGCCTGGTATACAAAAGAACGTTGCCCATTTGACTTCGTTTTCATAGTGAGAATAATGAGTGAGTATACGATTGTCAGAAGAGGAGTATCTTGCTGGTGTGTACACATGGGCGAGGCTAGAGAGGTATGCTGGACTGGAGTCGGTCAGTGAAACGTAACACAGAGAACAAATTTTGTGTTTAATTCTGGATCGACTGGATAGCCAGTGTAGACTACAGAACAGCGGGGATGTGTGCTCTGATCGTCTTACTCGAAAGATGATCCAAGCAGCTGTGTTTCTGGAGTAGATATTGAGACGAACCAGACAGAATTGAGTTACAATAGTCCAGTCTTGAAAGTACTAATGAACACACGTGTTTTAGTGGCATCAACTGAACGATATTTGCGAATGGAACTGATGCATCTAAGCTCAAGATATGCAGCCTTGTATATGTTCATGACATATTGGTGCAATGTGAGAGCACTGTCTAGAGTAACACCTAGGTTTCGTACTTACCTGACTATAAATTTAATGTTTATGTTGCTGATATTACTGTTTGAGGTAAATGATGTGAATGAGAAAGTCTTTGTGTTGTAATCAGAATGGCATCAGTTTTATCATCATATAATTTTTTCTCCTTCGATACTTAAGAACTTCACAGCAGTTACCAGCAGTCTCACTATAACATTAAAGATAAAATCCTTTTAAACGTCAATGATTCCATTCAACATTTCACATATATTTAACTCTAAAAAACAACAACCCAAAACCATTGTTCACTAAAGAAGCCATTAGACATAACCGGGAACCATTGATAAAACTTAGTCGTCCGCCACCCAAAAAATTAAGTAGGTACCGCATATTCCGGACTAAAGTTTGCTGCACGATTAAAGAATGTAAAAAAAAAACATCATGGAAAAAATAGTTTTACTTAAAACTTTTTTGTATTTGAAGATCCGCAAAATCAATGGTAAGAGATAAAACAACGCTTTCCGACAGCTAAAATTAAACGATAAAAAATTCAGTTCCATACAACACATAGCAAATATACTTGCTGATAGTTGTTTTTTTTTTAAAATTCATCAGCGTCTAATTATTCAGAAGACTTTCGAAAGCTAAAAAGTAGAAAAAATGATGCATTTAATATTCACATCCAATTTTTCGGGACATATAATCAACAGTTTTCACGTTTGGAACTGGATGCTTTGAACAAGATTCACAGAGCCTGACGAAATACATTACCAGATTTTTAACCACCTACCAGAACCACAATTAATCTTTCTTTTGGAAATTTTCGATGATTTATGGACCACCGGTGATGTACCAAAATTTTGAAAAGAAGTTATAATAATAACTATTCCCTAAAGAGGCAGGGATTGCATAGATCCTACAAACTCCCGTCCCAGTGCTTTGACGAGCTGTGTGTGTAAACAATAGAAGAATGATGAATGGCTTCTTTGGTACCTGGCGACTAATAATTTTATATCACCTTCCCAAAGCTGTTTTCGATATGGCCGTAACACCAGTAATCATCTGATTAAACAGGAAACGTTTTCACGCGATGTTTTGATCAAGAAAGAACATTTAGTAGATTGAGAAAAGACGTCTGGGTAAAAACAGTAGATGACTATATATCTGCTTCAGAACCTTGCCTTCAAAAAGGTCACTGTGATCTACGTTTAATATTTTACTAGTTCACGTTAATTTTTGCATTTAGCTCAAAACCACGACGTTTTTCATGTTGTTAACGTTCATCTTATCTATGATAATTAAAAAAAAAAAGCATCTTCTATTGACAGGGTTCCGATATGTTAACCTATCTAACACCTTGCCGGATCGATGAATATTTAAATATTTCTGGTTTGAAAATTTCGTCAGATAAAGCCAATTAATCCAATCAAAATCGCTCTTACATTTATCGTTGCCACTGTCAACAATACGATGACCTGTCAGCTTTGCAGTGGTGGCGCTCTACAGTTTGGTAGTTTGCATTAGATTTTTTTAGAAAAAGAATTTCACGGGTTTTCCTCATTGATTATAAAGCTATTTTAAAAAGACATTGTATATTGTAGATATTGTTAAAAGAACGTTTAGTTCATTTATTTTGGAGTATAATTGTTTGGTGTAATATGGGTTAATGACTACATTGCTTGGCCCTAGTCCAGATACGCTCTTATACAAGAAATGTTAGCACTGCTTGATCATTTTTACTCAGTACTTCAGAAGTAAATTGTAAAAAATGCCCGATAACTTTATTTTGGTACATTTTGTATATTATTACGTGTTTGTGTTCTTTAAACAGATAATAGGAAACTATAAGAAGCACCCTCTCTCTCTCTCTCTCTCTCTCTCTCTCTCTCTCTCTCTCTCTCTCTCTCTCTCTCTCTCTGTGTGTGTGATTTGGATTTTTAATTTAGCTTGAAAATATATTTAGAGTCATATCGCTGCGATGTCTGCAGTGTGCTATTGTATAGGGATATCTAGCACTGGCACGTCATGCCACAGACACGTAGCATCATGTCCCACCCAGTAACCTTATTTTAACACCAGGCAGACCACTCCTAAAACCTCTTCATGCTGAGCGCCCAGTGAAGAAGCTGTTAGTACCATTTTTATAAGTCTTTGGTATGGCTCGGCCGGGGTCGGAACCCGCGACCTCTCGCATCCGAGCGCGATCTCTAACCACTAGGACACCGAAACAGTACCAGTAAGAAGTAATAAGCGTTTTAAAATTAAAAAATATTTTTTCTCATAAAATTCAGAGTAAAAAAGTTAAACAACAAATTTCTAACATGTCCTAATTGTTAAAGTTATTAAGACATTTTAGTGGCATTCCAAAATAAATCAAGCGCCGGAAGTGTTGGTGTGCCTGTAATAGCCTGAATAGTTATGTGCCTTCAGTGTTTTGTTGAATCACAATAATAATATTATTAGGACAGAATTTTTAGTAAAAGTAATTAAACTGACATTTTTTTCTAAATTGTATTAAAGTAATTTTTCACTAATTGATATTAAAGTTAGAAGGTTCCAGATGTTTACATATAAAATATTAGTTAAATTAGATTGTATGTGACTAAATATATAATAAAGAACATGGTAAACGCAATGTCCTTGACACAGACCAAGATAATTATCCTAATGTCTACCTTTCAATCAAAGGTAAACAATGTTAAGAAAACTGTCACCGAGTTTAGACAATATCAGCTACACAAATACAGTTTTACATAACCCACAGCATATCATGAAATTAAAAAAAATACAAATAAATAACAAACAATGCAAAGTAAATATACATAACAATATCTGGTAATTCATTCATTGCAATTTTAGAAGCTAGTATTACCTAGAATAACAAAATTCATTTTTCCTTATTTTAATAACTTTTCATGATAGCGTACTTTAGACTAACTCAGGCTGATTTTTTTTTTAGCACATGTGATCAGTAGTTATTGTTAGCTGTTTGCTTAGATCATGTGATCAGTAATTATTGTTAGCTGTTTGCTTAGATCATGTGATCAGTAATTATTATTAGCTGTTTGCTTATATCATGTGATCAGTAATTATTGTTAGCTGTTTGCTTAGATCATGTGATCAGTAATTATTGTTAGCTGTTTGCTTAGATCATGTGATCAGTAATTATTGTTAGCTGTTTGCTTAGATCATGTGATCAGTAATTATTATTAGCTGTTTGCTTAGATCATGTGATCAGTAATTATTGTTAGCTGTTTGCTTAGATCATGTGTACAGTATTCACAAGCACGATATCCAAAGAAATTTCAGCCACAGTTCATGTAAGTAGCATTGAGGTATGTCAACATTCTTTCCATTGTGTATGTTGCAAATGCAAACAGCTTCACCCTACACCTGTCACTCTCAGAAATTAGTATCTGTAGAGCGCCCTTAATGACATGCAACCAGATAGCTAGCTATTGTAATACGCTGTTATATTGGTTAGTTGACATTACATAACAAGGGAAGCAACTCGAGAAATCTGATAGATGCCGCTAGTGCAGTGCACTGAAATATTGGATCAATCCGCCAAGGTACAGGTTGGTTAACATTTTGGTTATTGAAGATGTGAAATATAGTGAGGAGATGCATCTTGAAGAACATTAGCAATTTAAAAAATAGGTCATTGTTGCTTAAATTTTACACTTCTGTGAGTTGCGTTAATTTTTGTGTTTGTTCATTTTTCATGCACGTTTCAGACTTGAATTATGAAATTAATAATGTTATGCACCTTTGTTGTTTCTACACCTTTACAGCAAAATAAATTCGTTGTTACCTATATTTAATCATGTACTAGTAGCCTTTGGTGAAGTTTTTGTGTTTAACTCCTGACCACACATGTTATTGGTGTGCTATAGGTGTACTCATACCTGGAGTCATGAAACGAGTGACTGGATACATCTTATCAACTTATGCATCATTTTTGTAAAATGAGGTCTCTATCACCTTTACTTCATGCTTTAGTGACTTTGTTTAAACAGGCGTTGTTCCTATTTCGACGGACGTCATACGTTCTAGATTCCAGAATGATTTATATTGATATCTTGTTTTCAGTGTGTATTTTTAAAAAATTAAATAACCCCGACCCCCCCCCCCCCCACCGGCTGCTGCTGTGTTTCACAATGTTAAACCACGAGTCTTCTAATTTATATTTGATGGTCTTTGCATGATTTCCTATTAGGTATTGCTTCCCCAACCACCTTTAAAAATTAATCTCACACTGGTCAGACAATTGAATCCCAATTGAACACTGGTCGAAGAATTGAATCCCACTTGAACACTGGTCGGAAAATTGAATCCCACTCGAACACTGGTCGGAAAATTGAACTCCACCTAAAGACTGGTCGGACAATTTAATCCCAACTGAACAATGGTCGGACAATTGAATCCCACTTGAACACTGACCGGACAATTGAATCCCACTTGAACACTGGTCGGACAATTGAATCCCACTTGAACACTGGTCGGACAATTGAATCCCACTTGAACACTGGTCGGACAATTTAGTCCAAATTGAACACTGGTCGGACAATTTAATCCCACTAGAACACTGGTCGGACAATTTATTTACATTAGAACACTGGTCGGACAATTTAATCCCACTAGAACACTGGTCGGACAATTTAATCCCACTTGAACACTGGTCGGACAATTTAATTCCACTAGAACACTGGTCGGACAATTTAATCCCATTTGAACACTGGTCGGACAATTTAATTACACTTGAACGCTGGTTGGACAACTGAAACAATTATGTTCTGCGTTTTATATGTGGAGTAAAAACCGACTTCAAAGAAACGTTGCTGCTGTTAACAAACTTGCAAACGATCTTTATAATACAGATGGCTAAAACGTTATAATTCAAGAAATGATGTGTAATAAATTTTGTTCTTCAACAATTTTAAAATCGAAAAGAATCAAGTACATAAAAAATGAATAAAACTAAGTCACTTCATGCATCAATTTATAATTTCTGACCTGAGTGGGTTACAAACAAACGGGAGGGTGTATTACTACATTTTTATAATTGGCAATATTAATAATATTTTCTCATCAGCATAACATATCATGTAAAATCTTAATGGTTTTATGCTGATACTTCCCCCATGTGAAACAGTTGTAATTTCTTAATCTCCTGAAAGTTCCATGGAATATGGATTTTAAAAAAAAGTTGAAGTTATGTCACTGACACCGTGTTGTACCAAGGCTGTCGACAAAATGGTATAACGGTACCAACTGCGCATGTCCAGGATTCAGAAATAAACAACAACACAAGCTTTGATTGGTGGATTTTGTAAGAGTTGTACTTTCTGTTAGGCTTAAAAAATAGTTTAGCCTCTTGGCAACATGTGAATATATGTTAATTCCTATATAGATCATATTTTGTATTTTTTATGATTTTTTTTGAAAATGTCATAGACATGACTGAAAATAAGTATGTTGTGACTAGATAACTCATACCCCTGTCTACTTCCAGCAGAGTTATCTCTCTTAAATGCAATGGAGTACCTGGTTTTGTCATCATCAAATTGACAATCTAACATTGTTCTCTATAACAGTGTGTGAGATGCACGCTAAATTAGGATAGAAAATATATTTATCTCTCCAAATATTAGCATTTTGGTCTATGGAAAAACAGCTGGTACCGTGATACCAAATACCGACGTTTATCTGGGTACAACTACTCATGCGTCTTAAAGTCAGATGCACCGCTTTTAACCTCTGAACTTTGACATAATGTAAATAAACAAATGGCGCTCGTGTCTGTAAAGGGTTAATATAACTTTCTCCAATTTTTGCAATAAATCCGTCATTGGAAATGATAAACCGCAACATTCAGTTTGAAAGATGGAATATAAAATATTTTTGCCTGTTGACAAGCTCCAATTTTCAGGTAGTTATTTTTTTGCATGCACATGTCGACCAGTATTTATGTTGCGGTTTACTGTAAACCACAACATAAACGCTGGTCTATATGCAACCATAGGGGCTCGTTACAATTTTAATGGAAACATTTAACTGTTTTAATATTGAAATTTTATACTCTTACTTGAATAAAGAGGTTGAGTTGAATCCCCTCTTAATCTACTGCAGCTGTTTGATATGTATACAGTGAAATCTTGTTACAACAAGTACATGATTGCAACAAGTAACTTGTGAATGGCTAGATTTGGAGCTGTGGTAGTTCAGTTGATAGAACATCCGACTTTTAATCTAAGGTTAGATCGTGTTGATACCCACCCAAGCCAGCACACAGGGGCTCGTTACAACGAAAATTTGGAGTATGTGTCCATGAATCAAGGGATATGGGTCTAACCTGTAACGATATCCATTGATTCATGGACAGATACTCCTAATTTTCTTTGTAACGAGCCCCTGTGCTTGTGATACAACCAATAAAACAAAGCTGTAGCAAAGTCTTTAAAATGGTGAGATTTGCTCCCATGTGTACATGTCTTCGTTTTTACTGCAGCAACTAGCATGAATACAAGTAAAGTACATCTTAAACTTTAGTCCAGATCTGTTACTTATGTAATAGAGAAAATGAGGAGACAACTCCTACTATCAGTTTAAAGATGGGGTTAATTAAGTTGACCCTATGGCAGCCACATGAGTATTTATTTCTCTTGTACATTATGCATATGTGGAGTCTATATAGTACTATTTCGGAAACACAATCTACCTTTAATCAACTTATTTTGTAAGCTATACTATGTGAGGCCTAATAAAACCTGCATCTATACTTAGCTCAAATATTGAACTTTTCATGCCTAAAGTACAGTATGCTTATTTTTTAACCACTGAATACCTCATGCCTAAAGTACAGTATGCTTACTTTGTAACCACTGAATACCTCATCCCTAATGTGCAGAATGCTTACTTTTTAACCACTGAATACCTCATCCCTAATGTGCAGAATGCTTACTTTTTAACCACTGAATACCTCATCCCTAATGTGCAGAATGCTTACTTTTTAACCACTGAATACCTCATCCCTAATGTGCAGAATGCTTACTTTTTAACCACTGAATACCTCATTCTCCAACATTAAAATGACTGATGGCCATGATTAGACTAGCTAGCCAATGTGAAGCAAAACACTGACTGACATTATGAGCATTTATTGGTTAGCTAAAAATGATGGAATTTTTTTAGTTTGATTGTTCTATTTCATGTGCATTATTTAGTAAGAGTATACAAAATATATTGGTAAGATCTGCATTGTTTCAAAACAGTTTTATATTTTAACTAGGAAGTCGATATGTCTTATTAAATTTTCACCTGGTGGCTCAATATTTTTTGGGTCAGAATTTTCATTAGAAACTACATAATGCAGTAAGCTCCAGATTTACGCATATTCAACTTACCAGTTAATTGCATTTACACAAATTAATATAAATAAGCATACAGAAAAATACACCTAGATGCATATACTGGCAAATGTGAAGTATGGGTTCCCAAGGTAAACAAGAGCCAGCATTTTTTATGTGTTTGACCAGTATGAAGATGTTGTTTCCTACTGATATATGGATTGGACATTCAACATATGTCAGGTTTGTCAGAAATGCAACATACATGTACAGTGGGGAGGGGGTTTGCTGTATTAATATTCTCTGTTTGAATTTTCAAAACTGTCTTGGAAGGGATGGGTAGGCATGTTCTCTGTCCTGACTTAAGACAGTGTCATCAGAGATAGCAGCTCTAAATATTCAAGGTGAAGCTGAAGCTGCCATTTCAAGTACTCAAGATCTAAATTTGGCATACTTTGTATTCTGAGTCTTTGGTCTTTTGTTCCAAGGCAGGTATTCATGGTATTTAGGTTCACACTAATGATGTACTGCTATAATTCAATGTAATTTAGTACAATAAGTATTAAGTCTACATTCACCTGTAAATTCCATATATTTTCAGAGTTATGGCCTTTTATATATTCATTTGTTAAGTTTCCAAAATTGTATCTTCTCAGAACCTGTATGTCTAAAATTTTCTTTTTCTGAAGCGTGTGCAACTTTCTGCAATTGCAAGTTTTAGATTACCTTTACATGGAAAGAACAATACAACAAATCATGCGTACACTAAAGATTAATAGGAATGAGACAAAATGGCATAGATTCCATTAGTTAGAAACCACTGGTTCCTTTAATTAGCTTATCATGAAGTATGTCACATATTTTATACCATTTGATACTGAATAAAATTAATTTTTTTTATACATTATACATCTGGGTTTTTCCCCATTTTCTGATGGTTATTTATAGTCATTGATGTAAGGCATTTCAGTTGCATGGAACCTTTAGCATTGACCAACTGTTCAGAATATTAGAATATAATAGTCACTGACCGCTTGCTAAATATTTTTGTGGAATTTGTTTTTTTAAACATTAACATCTACAGTAAAACTTTGCAGATTTACATGACTGGTCAAAAAAGGAAAATGTGTGTAAAACAACAACAGTTAGACTGAGTGACCCAGCAGTAAAAGACATTTCTGACACAAAAATCTTGAAGCAAGAAAATTTGAGGAAAGGAACAGTTGTGAAGTGCAATGAGGAAGAAATAGCTCTCTTCAGACATGGTCAGGATGTGTTTGCTGTCAGAGACAAATGTCCCCATGCAGGTGAGAAACAGATTTGAAGAGAGAGACAAGTGGACAGCCATTTTGAAGAAGAACTTGCAGTTTATTTTGTTACTGAAACCTTTCAAAGCAGTGTGGAACAGAATTCAAAATGTTCGAATCAATCAATCAATTAATCAATCAATCAATCAATCATTTCAAGTCTATGCTCTTAAAATAAGTAACAAAAAAAGAGTAAAGGAAAACAAGCTTTGTAAAATTTAACAAATAATTCATTTCCCAAGAATACAGAATGAAAATGAGAAAATGAACTTCCAATATTGTGAATTGAATCCCAAAAAAAATCAGAGAATCAAATCAGACACAAGTTCTAGTAATTTGAAGTCCTGAATAAAATTCAGTACAAGTCCCGAAGATATCCCAAACTGAAGTCAATGATGTGTCTGTGGTAGCTGATGTATCATAAGACTTGTTGAATCACAGAAATATAATTTCAGGTTTGAATTCATTATTAATTCCAGTGAATGTCTTTAATTAATAATTTTATCAGAGCACTTTTGTATTTCCCCAAAAAATAATCACTTGAATTCAATAACTGGAAGAAAATAAAATTCAGCCCAAGATGATCACAATATAATACAACTTGAAGGTGCTAGATGTTGACGAAATCCTCACAATCACAAGATTATATACATGTAGTTCTCTACTTGATCTCATATCACAATTAGCATTTTCTAAAATAAAACATTACCTAATAGAAAATAACCTTCTAGAATGATCTAATGAGACTTGTCACAATTAGCATTTTCAAAAATAAAACATTATCTAATAGATATAACCTTCTAGAATGATCTAACAAGCCTTGTTTACTTACAACACAATAACCTGTAAAATTCACTTAGGAAACTGCAGAACAGTGACCAAAATCAACATATTTACTCTGTTTACCTGAATAATAATGCAGTAAACCAGTCAGCAATTGCCATTTATCCTCATGAAGTAAACCAGTCAGTATTGCCATAAATCCCCATGAAGTAAACCAGTCAGCATGGTCCCTAGATCCCCATGCAGTAAACCAGTCAGCATTGCCCCTAGATCCACATGCAGTAAACCAGTCAGCATTGCCCCTAGATCCCCATGCAGTAAACCAGTCAGCATTGCCCTAGATCCCCATGCAGTAAACCAGTCAGCATTGCCATAAATCCTCGTGCAGTAAACCAGTCAGCATTGCCTATAAATCCCCATGCAGTAAACCAGTCAGCATTGCCCTTAGATCCCCATGCTGTAAACCATACATGCACTTTCTTTGCAAGAAAAGATAGGGACATTTATGCAAACAAGTACTGTTTATTGAGTTTCTCCATATCCCACTGAGGATATGACCAGGGGTTGTAACATAGATACCATTCATAGTCCAACTCTAAAAGAATATATGCACTTACTTGGCAGTACAAGGGTATATTAACCTATGAAGTCAGCATTGGTCCTTGTGTCTAACCTCACCATTTCGGGCACAGCTTTGAGGTCATGATTTAGAAATTATTGAAATGCCCACCCTTTATTATACTATATTTACACTTTTTTGACATGAAAAGAACCAGTTATTTGTGCTCGCCTGAGATCATGGGTACCTCTGCTACTGACTTTAAAGGGAAAAAATTATGATTCAGGTTTATCTTTGAGCAGCCACAGGTAGATAAATAATGCAGTTATACCTTAAATACCTATTGCATGCACAATTAGCTATCATAATTTTTTGCATATATTGATAAGAGCAAAATAATTTGGAAATTTGGGCTATTTTTATACCACCATTTTATTACATCATCATCATCACTTTCCTTAAAGCAGCTGTGTTTAATTTTAGAAAAGTTAGGAGCAACAGAATACATCATTATGAACTCCAGGTCTTAACTTTTGTTTTTATAACCATAACGTTATATGCAAAATCTATTGGTTCATATGGAGACCTATTATTATGGTGCTCAAATAGTTACCTAAACATCACGACTGCAGCACATAAAACTACTTTATATCATTAGAACGTGCGCTGATATTGCCATCTGACTACAAGTACTCTCTTGCACATTGATTAATTCTGCTGGGTTTCTAAGTTGATATACGTGAACAAATTGTTTCTACAATCATGAGAGCACCAATTTTATTTGGGTAGCAGAAGTTTCATCTGAATCAAAGGTAAAGTAGTCAAATTAGATCACTGTTGTAGTAATTTAAATGTTAGAATCCATGTTTCTGAAAAAGGGATGCTATTTCACTGTAGATTTTTAAAGAATTTTTTGAATCTGTGTAAAATGGTGGTTACATGGCCAGTCAGTTTCTTGACCAACATACCATATTACTGTTTTGCATTATAAGAGCTGCATTGAAATTATAATTTAGTAATGGTTTATTTAGTAATGGTTTTTGTACTTGTACTTGATGCTTCAAAATTTGTCCCTGTGCATCAAGAACTATGCTGCTTGGATTATATCTTCTGAACTATCATTTTAATGGAGATTGACTATGGGCCACAAGGGCTATGAAATATAGGAAAACAAGCTGGCTTTATTCAATAATATAAATTTAGGCAGACTATGGTATAGGCATGAAAAGTCAAATATTTGAACAATGAAGTAAACATCAGTAGAGCTTTTATTAAGCTAATAGTAGCAAAGCATATGCAATCAGTTTGATTCAACAGGAGCTCATGTGGAATTATTCACCCTTGTGTATATAAAATAGTAATGCATATGTGCATAAAGACAAGAATGAGTGCCCAATAGGTTACACTGAGGCAAATTTAAACTGTTTGAGAAGATCAAAGATCACAAGTAGCACTAATTGAAAAATTGCTCTGCCATTTCCATCAGGTCATGAAATAACCTTGGAAGTAGCTGGAATTCACATGAATTTGGTGTGTTTGGAAAATGATATCGTTTTTAAATGTAACTTACATGTAACTTTAGCCAGTAAACAAAAACATTCATATTTAACTCATGAACAAATGTGATTTACAAACATGTTTGGACCAATCACCAAGGATGATCGGTGTACACAATTTATAATCAAATATGAATGATATATCGATCTATCACTATGTATGATCAACATATAGAATTTACACACAAATATGAATGATATATCGATCTATCACTATGTATGATCAATGTATAGAATTTACACACAAATATGAATGATATATCGATCTATCACTATCTATGATCAATGTATAGAATTTACACACAAATATGAATGATATATCAATCTATCACTATGTATGATCAACATATAGAATTTACACACAAATATGAATGATATATCGATATATCACCATGTATAATCAATGTATAGAATTTATATACAAGTATGAATGATAAATAGATCTATCACCATGTAAGATCAACGTAAAAGAATTTATACACAAATATGATTGATATATGTATCTATCAACATGTATGGTCAACATATATAGGGGCCTCAAGTGGCCAGGACATCTAAAGCACTCTCATTTATTGATCACTGCTATCTCACCTCTGTCTCAACAACAAATATAATTTATACACAAATATGACTGATAAATGATTCATTGACATTAAGATATATGTACAATTATATTTTCACCCATATAGTGATATTTTATGAAATTGATTCAAAAATGGAACATTGGTATCTCCTGGTGTCTAGTAGATGATCACAAAGTGTCTGGATCCACAGTTCTTGTAAGATGGTTAAGGAGCAACCATGTATGGCCCACTCTTTCCCATCTTTAGAGCCTCTCTATTCCTTATATCATTAAACCAGTACATGTACTGTCCTCACTGAGCCAATGTCACCCTCAACTGCAACATCTGGGTTACCTCAAAAAACACCAACAGAGTTATATGGCTCCCTTGAAACAATTCTCATGCTAAATATTGTTTTCATAAAGCGGACAGCTCCCTGAAAAATTTCACTTGTGTTGTGATAATGCAGTGAAAAAATTTCAACAAGTACCTGGGTTATGGTCATATCTGCAGCCAGCTAACTTGAGGTAATTGGGTTTCTTATTGCAGGCACAATGCTTTTACAGCAGTGGGAGAACTGAACGCAGCATTTTGAAAAAACCAAGACTAAAAAAAACCCACCCTTTGGGAATGCTGTACATGGCAACAAAACATGAATACATTTTCATTCATACATAATGCATTGATAATTTACTTCACACAAATTGATGATGGTACCTCCTCCTTTTAAAAAAAGTAGAAACACTTTTAAAATATCAAGGAATGTGAGCAAAAAATAGGAAGTGAAACTTATTATTTATGTTAGCAGAACACGATGGTTAGATAATCAGCCCCTACACCACCTTCAGGTAACGTATGCATCAACCAGGTCCGCACCTAGGAAATTCTGGGCCCCAGGCAGATGACAGAGTTCGGGCCCCTTTCGTGTTTCAAATATGTGCATATATGTGCCTATCTAGCTCGGGCCCCTGACAAGTGCCATGGTTGCACCCCCATCCCACTCCACCCAGGTGCGGGCCTGCATCAACAAAACCTTAGCGCATTTTCATTCATATATAATGCATTGACGTTTTACACTGGAGTCGCAGATTTTGTAGTCTCATTAGCTACAAGTATCAGTGCCTGTCCATTGTTTAGTTTTTTTTTCAAAGAAGGTTGTCACAAGAAATAATTTGAGAATTATGCATCATAATTTTATAAAACAATATGTTTTGGTTTATAAGTTTTAAGAATTCCAAAAACAATGGTTTAAACAGAAACCTAAAGATTTTACCCTTTAACTGTTAATAATAACTCCATAATTAAATCATTGATAATAAATAACTTTTTAATTATTTAAGGTGGACCTCTACATCTAGGTGAAATTGAAGAGTTAGTGGATAAATCTCTCTGTGTTCGGTGTCCCTGGCACAAATGGAAGTTTGATCTAAAAACAGGACAAGTACTGTTTCCAAAAGGCCGTAAAACAGAGCAAGCAGAACTATTTCCAGTCAAGACAACAGAGGATGGAAAAATCCTTATAGGATTTGAGGGACTAAATCCACATTTTTTTAATGCCATGGATGACATTCATTTTTAGTTGTTACATATAGTTTGAGTATTACCATATTCAAGTATTATGTTAACGAGATTTTATCTTTTGTTTTGTTTGATTATATCTATATTTCAATATGATTTTAATGTGTTGTTTTCAATATGATTTTAATGTGTTGTTTCTGATTAGTGATAATGTTGTGTGATATTTACTGATGAAACGCACACCTTGCTCGCCATGATCTTGCCTGATTTTCAGTTGTGTAAATTTTGTGAAGTTATTAAATGTACTTAAATGTATAAAGTTATTAACATTAGAGGTGTACTGATTTGCCAGTATAGAAGTTTTTCAAGGTACTTTTACCCCATATATGCCTAAAACTTTTTCACCGCACCAGTATTTCGATTGATTCCATCAGTAAGGAATATACAGAAATTACGGAGTAATCTTGTTAATTTTGTTATGAATTGAATGATATTATCATCAGGATTTCATTTACATGATAAAATAATTCAAAATTTTTTTTTATGTTTACAAAACAATTATACTTGTTACATTCATTTTAATTCTGAATGTTATAAGTATAGTTATATTTATGATCCTTTTATCACATGTTTGACACATGACATATGCCAACATGGTGAGCAAGTCAGATATTGTGACAAATATTTAGGTCAAATCCTAACTTATAGACCAGTTTTTTAACTTTTTAAAAAATGTAATTTTTCACTACTTACTAGTATATGTCAATATGTTAAGTATACATAGTACATGTACTTTGATTTTCAAGAGAGCAGTTGTTTTCTGTTTCAATTTTACACAATTTCTCAGGGCCCCGAGTAGTCGAGTGGTATAAAGCGCTCTACGTTTCGGATCACTGCCATCTCACCTATCTGTGTGGGCTCAGCTTTGACCAATGTGGGTATGTGAGAAAGCTTGCCAGTCGCTTTTCTTGGATCAGTGATTCTTTCTGGGGATTTTCCTGGGTTCTTCCTCCATCATTAATACTGGCCGCCATGTATAGCCTATCATGTGCTGAAAAATGGCATTAAAACTCTACAACAACAACATCACAATTTCTCAATTACACTTAATATTTTCATGCTTTCTGAGTTAAGTGTGTTTTGATTTTTCTCAAAAGTATTTTTGGCCCGGTGTTCTACCTATTTTTTAGGCTTAAATGTCAACACTTAATATTTTTATTCACATGCTTTTTAATGTTAACACAGTGTCTTTCAAAGGGTGTCAGCTAGAGTGTAAGCATAATCTACCCACTTCACTTGTTGATTTAGATTACAAATTATTCAACAATTAACATAATCATAACAAGGTATAAGTAATGATCATTTAATTATCAGAAGAGTGGCTGTAGTTTTCTTTAGAGCCAAGATTCTAGCTCAAGTTAATTAATTTTTATCCAGATAATATAATTGATATAATACGGTGTTATTTCATTATAAATTAGCACAAGATATTTTTCCTGTGATAACCAGACAGAAATATAAAATATTTGATGGTCCCTGTCCCAGAACATTAGTATGTTAAGAAATGATGTAGTATATCACTGTTCTAAATAGTTTGCAGTAACCATGCTTCATTTAACATACATTATACACATGCCCATAGAGACAGTGTTCCAGGCTTTCCTCTTCCTGTGCTCCATTTTAACAAAATAATCTCCATTTTAACAAAATAATGCATTGATGATTTGCGGTCCTAATCACCATTCTTAGAGACACAGGGAGATAATTAAAATTCTATACAATGACAGCATACTGCAGTTCTTATGCTGTTTGAACTTGTCAGAAAATAAAGTTAAAGTTTGTTTGAAGTTTTGGAAGTAAACTTGTCAGGTAAAATTAAAAAAATTACCAGCCTTCAAAGTAAAATCCAGAGAAATATGCCAAATATTAATTTAAAATTAGAGGAAAGTACAAAATGACCAAATATTCATTAGTACAAGTACCATTTGAATTTGGGACAGCAACAATGAACTGTTTTGAAATGCAGGATTTGTAGGTTTCTGTTGCACTTTGAATCCATAAATCTTCTATTTAGTTTTTGATACAGGATTTCAAAATCAAAAGTAAAGTCTACAGTCAAATTTTGACCATGAAAAAGAAAATAGGAAACTTCATACTTCCATACATTCATAAATGTGATGAAAAATCCAAATAATACAGAAAATCCAAATGTGGTCAGCCTGAATATTTCCAAAGGGTAATAAGTTGAATGGAGAAAGTAATAAGTTTAATGAAGACAGTATCAAGTTTAACTGAGAGGGTAATAAGATTAATGGCGATGATAATAAGTTTCATGGAGAGGAAAGATTGTATATAACCTGTGTGAACTGCTGACATGTCATAGAAAGGAAAAGAAAGAATTTTTTTAGTTAAGAACCCTAACACATTAAATCTTCAACATTCAGCCTATGAAAGATAGGGTTACTTGATTACATTTAACCTTCTGTATTTAATGTTTTTATCTTCACTGAGCAGAAGGCATACAGTGACATTTTTCAAACACTTATGTAAAAGTTTAAAAATGAAATTAATCAAAGCCAGCTGATTTAGTGTTAAACAAATAATTATAGAATGTTTGATAATTTTATGACAGTATATCTAATACATGTACATCATAATGTTCTGTTTTTTTATATATAACAAATGAGATATCTTCCTAAATATTAACATTTATAAGTCTGTAATTACAAAGATTTAAATTCTGAAGCATACATGTGACATAACCAGGACACCAGACAAATAGAGTTCACAAGTTTAATTGGCAGATTTTTTTTTTAATTAATTGGATTTCATATTGATAATATGCATTTTTGGTATAATTTGTATTTTTATTTAATTTATAATAAAACCGGTAGTTTTCACCATGAATCTGATTCTGATGTCAGTGTTAAAATAATAATAAATTATTAGTAAGGATATTGTAAATTAAATGAAAAAGGAAGAGTTGTATATCCCGTAGTTCTCTATGATTTATAAAAATAAAAAAATTAACAAGCATGTTTAATTTCCTGTAAATGTTTACTGTCTGGTGTTTGCTGGTGACTTTAATTTTGATCATTAAGTTTTGCATAACAGGTTGCCAATAGTATTCAGGTGTACATGTTCCCAATGCTTTGGTGTCATGCTTTATCTTTATCCCCACCACACACACACTAATCTTGAAATTCACTTTATTATGAAGCACACAAAATAAGGACGTTTACCACTCTCCAGTATATGATTTCCAGTTATTGTTGAACTGTAATATCTTCCATTATGGCATGATTCGAAGAAAAGGGCTGAAAGTTTCCTTAAATATTCCTCTTTAAACAACTGAGAAACACAATAACAATTAAAACAAGACCAAATAAAATACAAATGCTTACACAAGTGATTCTGCTGAATTCATTTTTGGCCAGTATCCTTTTTATCTCACCTTCATTAAAGGTTATTAAAGGTCAGCTGACTTTTTGTCCAAGGTACAAGCCAGTATTAAGTACATTTGATCCCATTATTGAATATAAAAACTTAAATATCTTTAGCCTTAACCATTGCAAAATACAATCATAAGCTAATTTTTGTATTGTGTACATGTATCAGTCATTCTTCAACAGTTCATAATCAGATACTCAGCATGTATCATTGGACCAGTTTTTAATCAGATACCCAACATGTATCTTTGTACAAGTTCTTAATCAGATACCCATCCTGTAACTTTTTACAAGTTCTTAATCAGATACTCAGCATGTATAATTGGACCAGTTTTTAATCAGATGCTCAGCATGTATAATTGGACCAGTTCTTAATCAGATACTCAGCATGTATAATTGGACCAGTTCATAATCAGATACTCAGCATGTATCATTGGACCAGTTTTTAATCAGATACCCAACATGTATCTTTTTACAAGTTCTTAATCAGATACTCAGCATGTATCATTGGACCAGTTTTTAATCAGATACCCAACATGTATCGTTGTACAAGTTCTTAATCAGATACTCAGCATGTATCATTGGACCAGTTTTTAATCAGATACCCAACATGTATCTTTTTACAAGTTCTTAATCAGATACTCAGCATGTATAATTGGACCAGTTCTTGCACTAATGGTACAGTTCCAGTCTCCTGTAATTTGGTTGTAACTGGTTTCTATAATGATGAATATGACATATAAAATACCCCCCAAAAATACAATTAAAAAATGTAATTGGTATATGCGACAGACGGCGTATATAATGGTATTTCTGTGCTCAGCATGTATCATTGGACCAGTTTTTAATCAGATACCCAACATGTATCTTTTTACAAGTTCTTAATCAGATACTCAGCATGTATCATTGGACCAGTTTTTAATCAGATACCCAACATGTATCGTTGTACAAGTTCTTAATCAGATACTCAGCATGTATCATTGGACCAGTTTTTAATCAGATACCCAACATGTATCTTTTTACAAGTTCTTAATCAGATACTCAGCATGTATAATTGGACCAGTTCTTGCACTAATGGTACAGTTCCAGTCTCCTGTAATTTGGTTGTAACTGGTTTCTATAATGATGAATATGACATATAAAATACCCCCCAAAAATACAATTAAAAAATGTAATTGGTATATGCGACAGACGGCGTATATAATGGTATTTCTGTGCTACATCCTGTAGAATGGGATGCATGCAGTACTCTAATTCTAGCTCAAGCATTACAAGTCAATATGAAGATTAATATTCTTGTACGATTTTCATTGTTGTACATTCTCTTTATGATTTGGAATTTATTTTTCATGCACATTGCTGCCAGCAAACAGATTTTGTTTGTAATCAGATCTGTTGGCATATACATGCATACAAATCAGATCCAACTGCATGGACAAAGATCTGCAATGGCATTATGCACTGGACAATCTTGATCTATTCAGTTTATTAAGAGTAATCAGTAGCGCAAATAAACATGGACTTGGATCTGCTGGTGCATTATAAAGAGGCAAGTCAGGATCTATGTTGTTTGCAGTTGGACACAAATTATAAGTTCATACAGTATATTTTTCATGTTTTTGTTTATATAACTCTGTGTTTTGACACTGTAGATGACCATTGTTTAAATTTAAAATGAAGTATTTATTCGAATTATGCCAAAGATGTGACTTTTTAGTATGAAGTGTATTGTATTACTAAGATTTGGTTGTGCACATGGTTGTTGATTATTTTAAGTGCATTTAGAATAAGCCTTAGTGTACATGGCAGTTGTTATTTACAATCATAGTATTATGTCTTCATTACGTACAATATTTTGCGTTGATAAGCTGGAGTGGGTGACACTGTAAATTTATTGAAATGTGGTCAGTATGATGGACTTATTGTCAGTAAGAAACTGACATGAGGATTTTACCCATTTTTAACACCGTTTGTACATAGCCATACATGGGCTTTTTATAGGGTATTGACAGAAATTTGTGTATCTTGGAGTCTTAGTTGTTGAGTTATTTTGGTTCAGATCTACCTCTTCTACTTACTAACACAAATTTGTGCTACTGATTACTGATTACATTATTCAATGTAATAATGAACAGGGTTCATTTATGATGTACTAATAATTAAATATTGAGACTAACTTTAATTTCTTTTGTGCTTTGGGTAGAAATATATATTCCTGAGTACATTATTTCATGGCTTTGTCATCTGAACAAAAACATGCAAAATACTGAGAGAGAGAGAGAGAGAGAGAGAGAGAGAGAGAGAGAGAGAGAGAGAGAGAGAGAGAGAGAGAGAGAGAGAGAGAGAGAGAGAAATAGTACAAAACGAATACTGTGTTTTGAATCTGCTAAGTCTGTTGGAAAAGTACAGAGAGAGAGAGAGAGATTTTAGACGTTAAAATTAGGACAGAGCAACATTTTCTAATATGATGCAGGGATTTTGGTTAAACTTTGTGTTGGGCTGTTTTTCTTTGGCACTATTATCTGTGGAGTCATGCAATTTTATCAAGAGTACTGCCTTCAATATCGAATGAAAAGAAATGAATTTGCAGTATTCATGTATTGCAGTTAAGAGTTTTTTCATTTAATGATGATATTGAAAGTTGACTGTTCCATTATGTAAAACTGAATTTAATCTTGGATGAATAAAATATATAATACAGACCAAATTTGCAGTTTGTACTTTTTCATTTAAAATTTTCAAGTGCAGTCATAATAATAATTTTTGCAACAAAATCAAATACTAGTTACCATATAACATTGATAAATGCACATCGTCCACATTTTCTTGCTCCCTCTCTCAATAGTGTTAACTTAGGAATTAATTTCTAAAGTCCTTCCAAACTGTTTCTAGTGTATTTATAGCCCTCTGAATGTTGATAGCACAAACTCTTAAGCTAATTAAAAATGGGATCTTCTGACTTGCCACTTTTGAGGTCTCTTACTGCATCTTGTTGAACTGGAACTATACCACATATGGAGCAAGTTTACAGCAATGTCCCTCAAAGAAACTGATGCACTACTGGGCCAATAGAATTTCCATAAATTCAACATGTGACCACTAGTTTCTTTTAAGGGACTGATGCACTACTGGGCCAATAGAATTTACATAAATTCAATATGTGACCACTTCTTCCTTTTTAGGGACTGATTCTCTCCTGGGCCAAAAGAATTTCCATGAATTTAACATGTGACCACTTCTTCCTTTTTAGGGACTGATTCTCTCCTGGGCTAAAAGAATTTCCATGAATTTAACATGTGACCACTTCTTCCTTTTTAGGGACTGATTCTCTCCTGGGCCAAAAGAATTTCCATGAATTTAACATGTGACCACTACTTCCTTTTTAGGGACTGATTCTCTCCTGGGCCAAAATAATTTCCATGAATTTAACATGTGACCACTACTTCCTTTTAACTGCTGAGTGTATGCTTCAGCAATAATAAGATTTTTAACCTAGCTGTTGTGCTGGACACACTGGATGCAAAATTAGGACTATTTTCATTTAGAACCAAGTAGACAGATTCTTTTGGTGAAACCTTCATGTCAATATGACCATCCATTTCATGGACGGGGGTGGGGTAGGGTGTAACAGTAGCAAGATTATCAAGACATGTGGCAGCCATATTGGATGTATGATTGGCACCATTTTTACTTCAGATCAACTGAGTATCATAAGAAGTGAAAACTCCATGTTATCACCACCTATTCGGGCATACTGAGAGTCAACTTGCATAATTTTCATTTAGGAACAACCAGATACCATAATTGCTCTTCTGATGAAAATCCCATGTTACTTTCCATTTAAGAGTAGTAATATCAAGACTTTTAAAATGGCTGCCATAGTGACCATGTCAGACATATGATTGACACCAATGAATTTACAACCAACAGGACATTATAAAAAACAGTCTTTTGTTGAAAACCACATGTTCATATGATTTTCTGTGTAGGGGGAGCAAAAATAGCAAGAATTTCAAGATGGTTTCTGTAGTGGCCATGTTGGTAGTACAACCAGAACCATTTTCATTTAGGACCATGGGATCAATGCATGTACCTAAATGAAAAATGGTCCTAAATGAAAATGGTTCTTTAGGACCATGGGATCAATGCATGTATGCTACATGTCTGCGACATGATGCCCCAGTGCTAGACATCACTATAAACAGCCTCACTGCAGACATCGTAGCGATATGACTGAAAAATTGTTAAAGCTACACTAAAAATCCTAATCAAACAAACAAACCAACAATCAATGCATGTAAAGTTTTATGGCAACCCTCCAAGTAGTTCTGAGGAGTAGTAATATTATAAACTTGCACTAATGGATGGATCAACAGCGTTAAAAAGTTCCATATTTTATGCTGCTCTGTGACCAAGAGATAAAATACTTATTTTAAAAAGACTGGGAATAACATCGCTATTTATTCTAAGACCCTTTTCAGCTAAATTGCTATTTTGTACACATTTATAGATGTGCCCTTTCTACAAATAAAAAAATGACTTCACTTTTAGTTGTGACCAAACGCAAGAACAAGAGATATAATACATATTCTGCATATAAAAAAACTTATATCGGAAAATGATACAAAGTGATCTTAAATGTTTTTTTAGTTTCTGTGAATTAAGTTATGTTCAGTTTTCCTGGTTTTATAGAAACTGAAATTTCTGTGGGGGCTTAAAGTATGTACTGTTTGTACTCTTTGAAGTAAAGTCCAAAATAACACTCTCTAATCTGCTGTCACATAAAGAATTGGCAGATCAGTTATATGTTTGTATGTTATAGTGATTACTCTTAACAAACTGCACAGACCTAGATCTGCCAGTGCATAATGTGCTGTTAAATTGGGGTCTGTAAAGTTTTCAGCGGAACATGCCTTCTAAGAATGTATGAATCTGAAAATAGGCATTTTGGCCTATAAATCTGAAAATGGACATTCTGGCCTGTAAAATTGAAAGTGGACATTGTGACCATTAAATCTGACAATGGATATTGTGGCCCATGAATCTCAAAATTGGCATTTTGGCCTATTAATTTGAAAATGGATATTCTGGCCCAAGAATCTAAAAATGGATATTGGGGCCTATGAATCAGAAAATGGGCATTGTAGCCTATGAATCTAAAAATAGGTATTTTAGCCCATGAATCCAAAAAGTTGCATTCTGGCCAATACATCTGAAAACGGGCATTCTGTCCTATGAAATTAAATATAAATGTGAGTTTTTATTTTTTTCATACTACATATTACATGAAACGTTTGAGGCACAATAGCTTTTCCTGTGATAAAACAAACCTTGTAGTCATCAATGGCATTCATATTTAGGTCACTGGCCCATGTAAAATTGAAAATGGACATTGTGATCTATGAATCACAAAATGGCTATTGTGGCCCAATACAAAATACACTTAGCATTGGTGTAGATTCAAAATGAAAAATAAAATCATTCAAAACAAAAATACTCCTCTGTTTATATAAATGAAAACACTATGCAGAAACCACTCGTCTTCTTATAGTGACCTTGACCTGACATTTTTTACAAATCAATTCATAGACTTCTTAAGCCATCCACAAAGTTTGGTCCAAGTCTGTGATGTAGAACAGTTTTTTGTTCAAACCATTTTTCCTCTTTCACTCAGTGACTTTGACCTTTTATCCCCAAATCAATCGGCTTCTTCCTCATCTCAAGTGCAAGCCTGGGCTATATAGAACTACTGTGTAATGTCATTGTGCAAAACTATTTTACTGTTTTCTTTTACAGTGACCACTTCTTATCTCAAAGTCAATACAGTTCTTCCTTATTACTAGTGAAAGCTATCAACAAGTTTGGTAAATGGATGGTGGAAAAACATTTATCATGCAGAAATAAAAACTGGAACAGACACGGTATGTACCTCTATTATCCCCAGTTCAATACCTATGAACAGCTTTTAAGGTACAGTTCAATACCTATGAACAGCTTTTAAGGTACAGTTCAATACCTATGAACAGCTTTTAAGGTACAGTTCAATACCTATGAACAGCTTTTAAGGTACAGTTCAATACCTATGAACAGCTTTTAAGGTACAAATGTTTGTCCATATCAGGCAAATTTTACATTTGTCTTTGGCTTCTCAGTTTCTAACATTTCAAAGACCAAATTAAACTAAGCAATCAATGTATAATATGCTAGTTGTGTCAGGATTGTTTAATGTGAAATTTATATATTGGTCATTCACAATTATATTCATATTGGTCATTCACAATAATACATCATTCACAATAATACACCTATTGGTCATTCACAATAATACACCAATTGGTCATTCACAATAATACACATATTGGTCATTCATAATAATATTCATATTGGTCTTTCACAATAATACATCATTCACACTAATACACCTATTGGTCATTCACAATAATCCTCCTATTGGTCATTCACAATAATACACATATTAGTCATTCACAATAATACACAATAATACACAATAATAATAATATTCACACTAATACACCTATTGGTCATTCACAATAATACACCTATTGGTCATTCACAATAATACACCTAATGGTCATTCACAATAATATCATTCACAATAATACACCTAATGGTCATTCACAATAATACACCTATTGGTCATTAACCTATTGGTCATTCACAATAATACACCTATTAGTCATTCACAATAATACACCTATTGGTCATTCACAATAATACACCTATTAGTCATTCACAATAATACACCTATTAGTCATTCACAATAATACACCTATTAGTCATTCACAATAATACACCTATTAGTCATTCACAATAATACACCTATTAGTCATTCACAATAATACACCTATTAGTAATTCACAATAATACACCTATTAGTCATTCACAATAATACACCTATTAGTCATTCACAATAATACACCTATTAGTCATTCACCTATGTATATAGTTTGATATTATGATTCATCACATAAGAAGCAATCTGTTTAGTACGTAAGCAAAAATCTGTCAAAGCTTGACACACACACACACACACACACCACACATACACAAACCCGTCCACTTTTTTACATACACACCCACCTGCATGAGTACACTTTATGCCCCCCCCCAATCTATAAAACGGCCTATTTTTAATCCATGCAGAAATGATCGAGGATTAATAATATTAACGTGTTTAATAAAACAGATAGTCCACTGATGTTGACTGTATGGCTGCATCAAAGAAATGAGCTGTGTAACTTTAAACAGTTTGTCTAGTGTCCGCTAAAATTCAAACACTGACTCAACAGTCAAACAGGTTACATATTGGACAAATTATTATCGAGGTTCCACCCCACCCCCCATTCCCTATGTGCGCGTCCATTACGTTGACCCTCCCCATATGCAAGTGTATGAATTTGGGTTAACCTCCTCTCCCCCTTCCATGTGTATGTATTAAATGGACAGCTCCTAACATGGTCGAAACACCTCAGTATAACATGATGCCTCATTTAACACAGGTCATAAAACCTCAGTATAGCATGGTTCCTCAAATAACACAGGTCAAAACACCTCTGTATAGAATGGTCCTTCACATAACAGGTCAGAATACCTGAGTAATATATGGTCCCTCACAACACATCAAAATCCCTCAGTATAGCATGGATTCCTCATATAACACTGGTAAAAAGACCTCACTATAGCATGGTTTCTCATATAACACTGGTCAAAATACCTCAATATAGCATGGTTCTATAACACAGTTAAAAACACCCCAGTACAGCATGGTCCCTCATATAAAACATGTCAAAATACCTCAGAATAACATGATATCTCATATAGCACAGGTTCAGACACCTCAGTATAGCATGGTTTGTCATATAACAATAGTCTGGTTATGTATCTCATTTTCAACAGCTATTATCATTTATCACTCAATACCTGCACATGATTTAACTGATACATTATGGAGAAGCCAATTGTTTAAAAAAAAGTACAATCCCTTGTGATACAGTAATAACCACTTCTCTCATATATGATAAAATCAATAAAGTTCTCACCTAAGCAAGAAGCCCACTGGAGTTTCTGGAATTTATTTTTACTGCTGATTTTATATCACACAGGTTTATACACTGCCATACAGTAATACAGGTTTATACTCTGCAATACATTAACACAGGTTTACACTGTGCAATACATTAACAACACAGGTTTATACACTGCCATACAGTAATACAGGTTTATACTCTGCAATACATTAACACAGGTTTACACTGTGCAATACATTAACAACACAGGTTTATACACTGCAATACATTAACACAGGTTTACACACTGCAATACATTAACACAGGTTTACACTGTGCAATACATTAACACAGGTTTACACTGTGCAATACATTAACTACACAGGTTTATACACTGCAATACATTACTGCAGTGCCAGACTCGCCAATATCAAATAAATAATAAAATGTTGTGAATTATTGATAACTAAGTAGAACACAATTTTAGATATGAATAATATCACTATTTTCATTTAGGATCAACCTGATATAATAAACACTTTGGTGAAAATCCCATTTTTAGATGGCCATCCATTAACAAGGTTTTCAAGATGTCCATGGTGGTCCTACCAGATGTAGGATCAGCACCATTTTCATCCAGGACCCAACAATGGTCATAATAGGTTAAAATTTGAATACAAACATTTATAGTAACATATCTTACATCATAACAGATGTTGATAGCTGTTATGTATATTTAATTTAAATTGTTTGTCTGTTAGTTTTAATTTTTTTAAATTTAATTACATGTTATTGTAATGTAGCATTGTTTACAGGACTTGATCTTGTTCAAAATCGAGTTCATTTCTGCTTGACCAGATTGACTTTTTTATTTTTCTAAAAT
Organism: Unio delphinus; assembly: GCA_029339505.1. Taxonomy (NCBI): domain Eukaryota; kingdom Metazoa; phylum Mollusca; class Bivalvia; order Unionida; family Unionidae; genus Unio; species Unio delphinus. Next base: position 22,195,898 of record JAQISU010000008.1, read on the forward strand.
TCATTTATGTAAACAACTAATCTATTTGTATTTGTATTATATGACAGTAATATAATTCCAGGTTTGAATTCACTGTAAATTACAGTGAAAGTATCTGTCCATGAATTGTATCAGAGCACTTTTGTATTTGCTGAGAAAATAATCACTTGAATTCAATAATTTGAAGAAATACGATTTTCATCCCAAAAATGAAATACTGGACACAACATATAATACAACTCAAAAGTACTAGATCTTAAAGCATGATTGAAAATCATCTCAGATAATATAGTTCTCTACTTGAATTTGGGTCGCAATTAGCATTTTACTATAATAAAAAAAACTTACCTAATGGAAAATAACCTTGTAGAATGATCCTGATGTTTACAAAATGAAACCCATAACCTGGATTATGTAAAATACACTAAGTAAATTCCAAAACACAGACCTATACAAAAATGAACAAATATATTTCTGTTAATAATAATTCTGATTTTAAACTCATACACATAGAGAATAATTAAGCTATGTATTAGTTGTTTACAGAAAAAAGTCTATTTGGATCAAGCAGAAACGAATTAAATTTTAGACAAGGTCAAGTCCAGCATACAATGTTACATTACAATTGCATGTAATGAAATAAATAATTTTAAAAAATAAAAGTTACTAACAAACAAAGCAACTTAAATATACATGACAGCATGAACAGAACAGCCATATGCTTCGCTACAGTTGTTCATGCCTGATGTAATCAATGTTTAAGGTGTATGGCTACACAAGTCATGTAAATATGAATTTTAAATAACTTGTCTTTGATTAATGTTTACAAAATGTCTTTGGAACATAAGCTTGGTGAGGGTTATTAGGGTCATATGTGATTCTCCTTCCATGTGAAGGTTCTGTAGATACAAGATCATTGTAGATCATTGTGTATGTCCCAGTGTCCTCATCCATAACATGCATGGGTCCCCTGAACCCATAGATGTGGGGCTGACATCTGAAACCCCATGGAGTAAAGCATCCATAAAATTCAAGCTGATTATTTTGTTTTGACTTAACAGCTTTGAAACAAGGTAAAAACTGAGTATTCTCGCATCTGACACAATCTAAAGATGAACAAGGAGCAGATTTGCTGCACTGGTTTTCAAAGGCACTGGCAGACACTTCCAACTGATTCTCAACAGTTTTGGAATACCTTTTACACTGGTCTTCCAGGACATGGGTATAAATGTTAGAATAGTTTTCAACTGGATGGCAGTCAATGTCTGATGGATTTCCACTGAAGCAATGCAAAGATGTAATCTGACTCTCAGTACCAAAACAACTCTGTGATTCAGACTGACAATTTTCACTCACATTTTGCTCCTGTTCTCTCAAAGAAGAAGACACATCTAAAAGACTATTTTCACAATTATAATGACATTTTCCACCATCCAGCGATTTAATACCAATCGGATTACACTGCAAAGTATTTGTTATGCATTTACTATGATCTTCCAAACCTTTCTCTTTTCTTATTTCATCATATGATTCAAAACCTGAATTAATGTATATGTGTCTTTCAAGAGAAATTTTACCAGATTTAATGGCAAGGTCCAAATCACAATGTTCATGACTATTATTAGTTTGTCCATATTCTTGAACATTTGAATGGTCTTCCTTGGGCAAGGGTAGACATGAGTTGTCTCCCTTAACATATTCAATTTGTCCATTATCACCAGCTACACCATCACATTTATGCCGAGATCTGCAATATTTGGTTGAATCTTTAACATGGTTCCCATCCACTATTTCAGATGGAGAAGAAAGATAATGGACAACTTCTAATCCATCTGTTTTTTCTTTAAAGCTTATATCATCTGTGCCAATTTCTTGTTTTGAAATTTTATTGTCCAATGGTATCTTACCATACTCTCTATATACATTGATACTGACATCCAAAGTTGAATCTGCCAAAAGTTTTTCATCAGGACATCCATGGCCATGTGAAACTTGTGAATTGTTTGTACAAATAACTTCAGTATTATATTTGTTGTTCAAGTTGATTGGTTTAATTTCATATCCTTTATCCATGGCACTTTTCAGACATAATTCTTCTTTGTTATGGCCTCTAATAATAAATGTCTCTTCTACATGAAGGCTACAACTGATGGGTGAAGGTGATTTGGTTCTAATACACAAACCAGGCCGCTTCAGAATACGACTTATTTTCCACTTCCAACAAAATGAATGGTCTCCATGGTTAATCAGGCGGGTTTTTAATTCTTCCTTAAATCCATAATTTTCTGGTTTAACCTAAAAAATTGCAGAGCAAAGGTAAATGTCATATAGCTATTACTTTCAGGATATAAAAATGTAGTGATCTCATGAAAGTAAATCCAAAAATTTCACATTTTTCCGTCCCTTTAGATCTGTTATCACTAAAATATAAGTTGCCAAACTTTAGACTTAATCACATAAATTTACATCTGCAAAAAAAAATACCTTTTATAAGGAATTTTTGGTATGTACTAACAGTTCATCACTAACAGAGAAACTTCAAAGATGACTGAACTCAAAGATTTGCTAAGAACTGGTAACTGTGAATGATAATATCTACAGTTTTATCAATTTATGAACTAACATGCTTATTTATTCATGGCTTCCTCATACCAGGACTAAATTGTAAAACTTGTTACACCATTTCTAAAGAACAGTTAAATCTGAATGGACCATTTTTTAAAGAGAAATATACAACAGACAAATATACAAACTTGTTCACAAGCATTTTCTGTACTTTTATGAACAATAAAATCTTTGCCAACCTGCCTGTACATTACAGTCATGCTTGTAACAAGTGTCTTTCCTAGGACTTTTTTACTGTTTAGAGTTTAAACCATCTCTGATATTCTGGAGCAATATGATTTTTAAATTAGTCACTATGGCAATATGATTTTTAAATTAGTCACTATGGCAATATGAGTTTTAAATTAGTCACTATGGCAATATGAGTTTTAAATTAGTCACTATGGCAATATGAGTTTTAAATTAGTCACTATGGCAATATGAGTTTTAAATTAGTCACTATGGCAATATGAGTTTTAAATTAGTCACTATGGCAATATGATTTTTAAATTAGTCACTATGGCAATATGATTTTTAAATTAGTCACTATGGCAATATGAGTTTTAAATTAGTCACTATGGCAATATGAGTTTTAAATTAGTCACTATGGCAATAAGAGTTTTAAATTAGTCACTATGGCAATATGAGTTTTAAATTAGTCACTATGGCAATATGAGTTTTAAATTAGTCACTATGGCAATATGAGTTTTAAATTAGTCACTATGGTAATATGAGTTTTAAATTAGTCACTATGGCAATATGATTTTTAAATTAGTCACTATGGCAATATGAGTTTTAAATTAGTCACTATGGCAATAGATTTTTAAATTAGTCACTATGGCAACAGATTTTTAAATTAGTCACTATGGCTCGTCTACTGGATATAAGACTGGTGTCATTAGGACAAACTAGCCAATATTAGAAGACATTTTGAAGACAATGCTGATATGAACTTCCATTCAGGTGAATTTGAGACAAGAGTTTCAAATATGTTCCTTGTGGCAGCCTTATTGGATGTCAGATCAACACTATTTTAATTCAGGGCCAACATAAATAGTTACTATGACTTTTAATTAGGGATATTAGCAAAAACAAGATGTTAAAGATAGCCATAGTGGCTACAGTGGATTTCAAATTGGCACCATTTTCATTCACTACCAACTAAACATCATAAAAGGTGAAAATCTAATGATGATATGACTTCCAATCTAAGAGGAGGAGTGATAACAAATGTTTCAAGTTGGCTTTGAAACTGTAAGAAATCAGCATATATTTTATTCAAGACCAAATGAACACCATAAGACATTTTCTGGTGAAAACCCTATACTAATATGACTTTTTTTTTTCAGGAGTAGCAATAATAAGATTTTCAAGATGATTGCTGTGATGGCTGTATATCCATAAATCCACACCATCATCATCAGATATCATAAGTCTTTTGTTAAAACCCTCATGTAGATATGATCATCCATTCAGGTGGAGTAGCAGTAACAAGATTTTCAAAATGGCCACTATGGCAGCCATACTGGTTGGCTGGGGTAAACCATTTTTAGTTAGGACCAACTAAACATCATAAAAGTTTTGGGTAAAAACCCCATGTTAAAAATAATATAAATTTCCAATCAGAAATAGTGTTATCAAGAGTTGTTGGATGATGGAATACAGACTACAGGTCATTCTATAAACTCTTCTACTTTTTTCTGGATTGTACCTTCTACATAATAAAAGAGTATAGCAGATAAAATCATTAAATACAATATGTAGAGACTATCTAACAGAAAGTGCTTGTGTTTCTCAGGGACTGGCCATTTAATACTAAGGTTGGGGTAGAAGGGCATTTGTGAGTTTTATGACCACAACATTTCTGGCCCCCATCTAGCTTGAAATAAAAATCATTGCTCCAATTTGCAGAAAGAAAACAATTATACCCATTATATTCAATATTTTGAGGTAAAAGAAAACATATCTGGTTTTTAAAAAATCCTAGGTTTTCTCCTCCACAAAACTTAAATGGTTGATTCCATAATAAACAAATAAAATCGATAAATTTTGGTTTGTATTTTACCTCCAGTATTGCTTGAAGAAGCTTTCCACTTGTAAATTCTGCAGTACTTCCTCTCAGATATGTCAGGATACACATAACTCCGTAAAAAGCCAGGCTTACAATACCATCATCACTGGCTAATGCTACCAGCTGATACTCATAGGCAAAAGCAATTTCTTGTGCAACCTCTTCTAACGTGCTTCTTATTTCAAATTCTTGGATATGATTCATGTGACGAAGAATTTTAACTGCTTTTGTTCGCCTAATAATGTGATAAATAGTACTGAATATGTGTCTAATGCTGAAAGATGATCTTTTTAATAATCTTCGCTGTGTGATTTTCCCATTTTCTAAAGTGAGATTAACTTCTTCATTTAGATCGGTTTTAAAGTTGATTGAAAAGTCACTGTGACCAGATGCCAAATTTATTCCATTTTGTATCAAAATGTTTTGGTATTTTCTTCTTTTGCAGAGAAAATAATTAAGGAACGTGTCACAGAAAAGTTTCTGCCGCCTATGGACCTCCTCCAGGGGAACATTCATTTGCAAGAAGCAGATGGCAAACTCATGTCAGACCTTCCTAAAAAGGCATCAAGACTTCAGCTGAAAAAAAAAATTATATGCTATAGGCTACCGGTATATTAAAATTGCTGAATAACTAAAGAAAGAACGGTGTGTATGTGTGTGTGTATGTATGTATGTATGTATATATGTATATATATATATATATATATATATATAAAGACACAAGATTTTGTTTTCAAACTGAGCTTAATAAATATCTAATATTTTCAAAATAAAATTTACACATAATGTAGTTAACTAAGCCAAATATTGGATCAAGTTAACAACACAGTAATTAAATTTGCAGTTTTTATATTTAGACAAATAACATTATGTAAAGTATTTTTCCAAAAGTTTGAAAAATCTGTAATATCATTAATCAACATACTGAAATGTTTATGAAAAATAATAATTTAAAAGAAATAAAGCAAAATGTGTTCAGGACTGGACAATTTTTTAAATATCCATTACCTCTTTCACTGTGACTTTCATTTTGTTTCCCCATAACATAGCTAGGCATGAACATTTGTATCTTCTGAGGCCAGGAAGTTTTGTCCATGCTATACTTTCAGGGGCTATTTAGTTTTAGAACAGACTTTTGTCACCAGAAAACATAGGATTTCATGGATAAAATTAGGAAAAAATATTTTGTCAGAAGAATGGAAGCTTGATTATATTTATTTTATATCCACAAAATGCTGCCACCACCCCCCACCTCTGTTATGTACAACAGGAAATATACACGTGTAAACTATACAAGTATCCATCCTGTTATTCTATGTTATGTTAAGTACTACATCCTGCTGGCCTTTATCTACGAAATGTTCCTGTAATGAGGACAAAGATTTAAAGAAAATGACAAGACTTTTTTCACTGATGTGGAAGTTTATAAGTTGTCAATCACTGTTGGATGGGGGGGTACCGTATGAGAAAGGTCTTTGAGTCTCAGAAATGTATTAAAATGTTCTTGGGACCCATCCATATATATTCAAAATTGCTATTTCGGACTACATCAATTATATGAAGAGTGCATGAATAATACAGCCACATGATTTTGTACAATCATTTTAAACACTTAAATATGTTCTTAAAAAGTATTTGATGTTAAAAAAAATTTTACTTACAAAATAAAAAGTATCATGCTGTTGAGAATAATCTATGTGGCATCACTCTGAGCACATCTGGTATTGCAACTGTGGACAGTTTTAGAATGTAAAAATATCTCCATTATATAACTGACAAATTGTTGTTTTTTTTAAAGCCTAGATCATTTTAGTAACAATATAAATGGTAATAGTCAACCTGTATGTAAACAGACCTACATGACAAGTAACTGAACAAATTATCAATTATCTTTCTTCCCCAAAGGGGTTAATGATAAAATACAGGTAATATATGATAATCTCCTAACATCAACAAAGAGAAATCTTCAGTCTTATTACATGTTTGATCTACTAGTACTGTGTGAAGAATGCAGATAACAGACTCTTACTGTTTTTTAGTGACAAGAAATAAATGTAAAATTCTTACACAGATTTTGAGCTGGGTGATGTTAACTATATTTTGTTTATTTCTGATATTATTACAAGTAGAAAGTATTGGAGGAACAATTAAACATAATCATTTATTCAAAGACACTGTTATTGGGTTCCCCATTTTCTCCTTTAGCAGCAACAACTGTAAATAGAATATTGCAGTACTTTTTGGTGTTCATTTATAAAATGTTACACAATTATTTTTAGTTTGTCGTCTATAATGTTTTGAAACACTGATTATGGACAGGTGTACAAATGCCCACTTAAGGTTTTCCTAATCATTATTTCTCAAAGTATTATTCTAACTGGGGAATACATTGCAAAGACCAAAGCACACACAAACTGGACATACACAATTTTAAAATGCCTATATGGAAAATATTGAATGTTGATACAAATTTATATCAAAAAATTAATATATAATAATAGACCTCTTTACTTTATACAGTATGAAACCTGACTATGGTTGAACCAAATGACATTTATCAGAACATCATGAAACCTGACTATGGTTGAACCAAATGACATTTATCAGAACATCATGAAACCTGACTATGGTTGAACCAAATGACATTTATCAGAACATCATGAAACCTGACTATGGTTGAACCAAATGACATTTATCAGAACATCATGAAACCTGACTATGGTTGAACCAAATGACATTTATCAGAACATCATGAAACCTGACTATGGTTGAACCAAATGACATTTATCAGAACATCATGAAACCTGACTATGGTTGAACCAAATGACATTTATTACATCATGAAACCTGACTATGGTTAAACCAAATGACATTTATTACAGTATGAAACCTGACTATGGTTAAACCAAATGACATTTATCAGAACATCATGAAACCTGACTATGGTTAAACCAAATGACATTTATCAGAACATCATGAAACCTGACTATGGTTAAACCAAATGACATTTATCAGAACATCATGAAACCTGACTATGGTTAAACCAAATGACATTTATTACAGCATGAAACCTGACTATGGTTAAACCAAATGACATTTATTACAGCATGAAACCTGACTATGGTTAAACCAAATGACATTTATTACAGCATGAAACCTGACTATGGTTATACCAAAAAACATTTTCTTATCATTATATTATGACATCAAATTTTACCAAGATGTTTTGAACACAGAATTTTTGGAGAGACTGGATGCAAAATAAAGAAGTAATGACTTCTGTATCTTAATAAATATGGAACAAAAAACAATTATAAAAAAATGTTTTGAAACTGCACTAACAGTCCTGTGGAAAAATGTGATAAATTTAACAAAAATTAAATCTGATTCAAATCAAGATCAACTTATAATACATTGATCTGACAGGCACTGATAAATGTTCACGTTATGCAGATCTTTTGGAATCCCTGGTCTATTTATGTTTTGTAACCAATCAGATAATGCATAACATATCATACAAGGGAAAATCAAATGTCAGAAGCAACATAATCTGAATGAAGCTTTTCACTTTGATACACGTGAAAGTTGTATTATTGATTGGCAAATCTAACGATCAACGTCATATGACCTTTCAATCAGATCTTTGTTACACAAGAAATATCAAACAAATTGATAAAAAGTACATGACAACTTGGAAATCTTTAGCCATTTATAAACGCTCTGTAAATCTGGCCCTCAGGCTTTCTGTTGTGGAAAACCAAGGTGATCTCACTAATTGCATCATAACGGAAATGTTTGAATTGCTTTGATGTTTAACAATGTACTTGTACGTCTCTATACTACCAGTTTTCATCAGCATCCAGTTTTTATCTTGCTTCTCACAAGGCGTACATTTTGAAAGTTGTGAGTTGTCTGACTAAGCCATTAGTAACTTTCATAGGTAGTTTCCAATAGCAACAACACCTGGCTAACAAAATTGTTCATTAACAAAAGTCCTTTCAAGGAACTGATACTCGAATGGTTAAAAATAATTTCCAGGAATACAATACAAGACTGTTTCTTCTTTTTTAACTGCTGAGTACTGATACCATTTCTGATAATCCTGAGAAACTCCAAAAAACCAAATATTTTTTTACATGTTCACATGTTTAAAACATACCTATGTTCACATGTTTAAAACATGCCTATGTGTTGTTTTGCTGGTTTACCCACTGACATCTCACTTCTGTCTGTGTGGGTTTGAGTATTGTGTTCGGCCAACGTGGGTGCGTGAGAAAGCATGCCAGGAGTTTCTCGTGGGTCGGTTGTTCTTTCCGGGCTTTTCCCGGGTTCTTCCTCCACCATTTATACTGGCCGTCATGTATAGCCTATCTTGTGCTGAAAAATGGCGTTAAACCCTAAAACAACAACATTATAAAAAGAGGACTATTGAATGACCATCCTTTTTAGATGCTCCCTGGCCTTGTCCAAGTTAGTTACATTATTGGTGTTGTTTGTTTTGCTCAAGGCGAAGCGTAGGCTCCAAGTTATCAAATAGTTGGTGTTGATATCAATTAAGCCGACAAACTGCTGCACATTCACAGGCATGTGTTTTGATAGCCGATTGACCACTGACCCATTCCCGAGTAAGACAGCAAATATTATTGCCCGATTTCCTCAAGTTATCTTTTGATTATAAAATCTTCAGGAGTCTGACGTTTTATCAATAAAGTACAGCAAAATCTCTCACAACATGAATTCACCTTCGGGGTAATACAAGTGTTCATTTATATCACCGATAAGGTGTTTTCATGTTGCCAGAGATTTCGCCGTACTTTATGGATAAAACGTCTAACTCCTGTGATAAAAACATACAAGCTTGTGTTTTAAAACTTAAAACTTGTTGTTGAGAAGTAAACTAAGCGTTTATAATCACAATTGACAATTACCAAAGGATATTCACAAACCAGAAGTAAGCATTACTCACTATTTGTTTCAACCTGTTTTTGTTTTTGCAGATCGTGCAGATTGAAGAAACTGTTTTGTTTCTAACAAGACCCTTTCTTCAACACTAAAGATAATTCACAACTTTCACTTTTCTATACTATTTACAATCCTGGGCAGAAAATTTCTGTCAAGATTACACTTGAAATTGGTACTAATTTAAAATAACCCTGACAAAGATAGATCTTAACCGGCTATTTTTTTTAAAAAAAAAATGAAAAATCAACTGATAGAGAACATATGTAGTGGTGTGAGACCAACGTACGCTGAAAATACAGACTGACTTAACCTTGATTAGCTTTTATACATGAACTCGGAATTTAATGAAGGGAATGGAGCGACCGATGCGCCACCTAGAGCACTAAAGTCGAAACTAAACACGTACTTCAGGACTACCCTCAACAAAAATGTCCTATTGGCATAACATCCGGACGGTTGCCAACTGTTAGATTTTGGAAGCAAAGGAAGAGCGCCACGCCAGGCAGAAGTGCTGGCGACTATGCATGCCGTAAAGACGGACATAGGGAAGATTGAGGCCCTGCAAAATGCAGGGCTAAATAAATGATGATATACCCAAGGGAGCCCAACACACCCTTCTTGAATGTGGACACACTAGAAGTCAAAGGGGCAACAGCAATGGTGAAAAAAGCCCCCCCCCCCCCCCCCCCCCGTTTGAAAGAGAAGTCGGCCCGAAGACAGTGGAAGTCAACAAGCAGCAGAGGGGGTGAATCGGACAACGTTTTGAAGGCGTCGATTCGGCAAACCGAGGCTTCCTCGTAAATGCTTAGTAGAAGTGTCCATTTGGCTAACTAATGCTTTCTCGAAATCGAAAAAAAAGGACGCCAACATCGTTGTCATTCGCTCCCTCTGCTGCTATGGGTTAATAATTCTTGAAATCGTAAACGATTTTAACCGAATATTTGATCAAGTCCGATACGGTATCGCATCCGAGGATCATGCAAAAAGCATTAGTTAGCCAAATGGACACTTCTACTAAGCATTTACGACGAAGCCTCGGTTTGCCGAATCGACACCTGTGAAAAGTTGTCCGATTCGCCCCCTCTGCTGCTCAACATAAACGGATTGCCACTGGATTGATACTACTGAATTGGTGAACAAGGTCCAGCAAAAAGCTGGCAAAATGGCAAACATCTGGGTATTTGCCCCCACTTTATCTTGCGACCATGACGAGAGAAGAGGCAAAGAAACTTCCCACCTTTTTCTACGTCATGTGATTTAAATTGAAAAGCTGGTACAGCGCATGTGAAGAGGACCGAAAGTGTCCCCTGAGTGCCGGCTAACCGGTCACGTCCCCTGTTGTTGTTTTTTTGTAGGGTTTAACGCCATTTTTCATCACATGCTATGCATGGCGGTCAGCATTATTGGTGGAGGAAGAACCCGGGTAAACACCCAAAAAGAACAACTGACCCACAAGAAGCTGCTGGCAAGCTTTCTTACATAACTACATTAGCTGAATCTTAGACTCGAACTCACGCAGACAGAGGTTAGATGACAGTGATCCGCAACGGAGAGCGCTTTAGACCACTCGGGCCCTGGTATTGTAAACAGGGAACCATATCGCCCAAGACAAATAGCAATCCCACCACTGCATATCCAGGCGCTGTGGCACAATCACCAACACAAACATCCATAATACAAGAAGGATCCAAAATATTGCAGATACAGCTGGAATCAGAAAAGGCGCTCAGCCAAAGAAACAGAGAAGAATGGAGGGATATTCTAAGCCCAAATAAGACGATGCCCAAGACTCTGGGAAAAGAGCCTGTTAGTACCCAAAACCGCTTCCAGATACTAAACGAGGAAGGAAATGGCAACGAAGGAATTATAACGGAACCAGAGATGTGCGACCTATCATGGATGATACCTCTAATAACTTCGACACATATGGCGGCACAAAAAGTTATAAAAAAGAGGAAAGCCAGCAATCTGTCGACAGATATTAAATGGAGCGATGAAACTGAGAGAATGGAAAGAGAAGAGGAAGGTAAAACAACAGAACAAAAGGGGGTGAAAAAAGGAGAACTAAAAGATAGGAGTGACGATATCAAAGGAAACTGATGACAGCGAAGGCGAGACGGACTATGACAGCGCCTCAGACTAGACAAGACTGACAAAAAACGGAACGGGAAACACTCTACACATCAAATGTCACAAGCGACTTCTACCTGTCGCGCAGCAGTTGTAACACATCAGGGGACGACCCTGTGTCCCCAGAAGAAGAAAAAATGCATTAATATAAATAGATTTTTTAAAAACAGTTAGACAATAAAAAAAGTACAACCAAAATAATCTGATACAAACAATGCGACAACCTGGAAAAGACACAAAAAAATGAAGGAAAAAACGTCCATTTGCTGTCTATAAATGCTAATGGTATAAATATAGAAAAATTAGAAAAACTAAAAACATTAGAAAATTACGGCATGTTATTTATACATGAGACACACAACGGACTAACTAATGAACTGAAAAAAGAAAGAGGAAAGGGGCATGGATAGTATTATAATTACCAATGACTTTATAGGGAAGGATGTAAGAGGTGGGGTGGCCGTAATTATTAAAAAATAAAAGCGGGGTAAAGTAAAGTGGGAACGAATAGAAGAGGGAAGTTTTTTGAAAGGGAGACTAATACACATTGAAATGGGTGTGGTAAATTTTATCAATGTGTACATTCCAAATAATAGGTGTAAAACAGGAATTTAGACAAATTGGCCAAATATTTAGAAAACTATACGATGGTAAATTTGATAATAGGATGGTAGGAGATAATATAGACAGAACATGACATTTAACAACAGATGGCATAAGGTTTAAAACAAAATGGAGTACATAATGAAGACACGGAAACTATATGACATATACAGAATGCTTAATATGCCCAGGGTGGAATACACGTTTGATTACAAAGGAAACAAGGGGAGTATGATAGACAAATTTTGGGGGACACTTTCGGGAACGAATAAATACATAAAAGCAGGAGTTACAAATTACAAACTTTCGGATCATAAATTAATATACATAGAATTAAGGGAAATAAATAGAATTAAATATTGCAGGGGTCAATGGAAAATTAATAACAAGATTCTAGAGGACTTAGATTTTGGGCGGGAAATTAAAGAGGAAATAGAAAATTGGGAAATTTCGATATAATTAAAGAGTGCGATAAACTAAAAGGGATCTTCAAAAACATAGCAATTTACTATTCAAAATTAAGGATAGGAAAAATAAAATTAGAGAAAGAGGCAATACAAAATTTAATAGAGACAAGCAAAATACAAAACATCAAAAAAAAAAACACTAGAGGAAAAACTAAATTAAAAACAAGGGAAGAACAAAAATGAAGGGAAATTAAAGTGGGGAAGTTTACAAAATTATACAAAAAGCAGAGGGTCTATACAAAAGGGAAGAACTAAGAAGAGGGAGAGAAACAAACTTTAGAAGCACTGAAAATCGAAAGGGAGGGAGAAACAATAGACAAAAATAGAATACTAAAAGACATTCATGACTACTACGAAGGACTTTATACATCGAAAGACATAGATGACAAACAAATTGACGAATATTTACAAGAGACAAAATGCGAGAAGATATCCACTGAAGATAAAAACTTATGTGAGGAAGATTTGAAGGAAGAAATTATAGAAACAAATGGTAATTTTACCCACAAAAAAACCCAACAAATCACCAGGTAGAGATGGACTCTCCGCAAATTCTCCCCACCCACCCCAAAAATTAAAAAAATTGTGGAGAGCTGTCGCCAGTATTAGAATGGTTGTATAATAACATTGCACTAGGAAATAATAACTTAACAAAAATCATGAGGGAAGGATTCATAACATTAATATACAAAGGTAAAGGAGGTAGGGAGGATTTGAAAAACTGGAGGCCCATCTCCCTCCTTAACATAGACTACAAAATTATTAGCAAAATACTAGCAGAAAGGTTTTTATTAAAAAAAAGGATTAGATAGGATCATAAATATGAATCAGACATGTAGGGCAAAAGGAAGAGACATACAACATAACATTTTAAGCATTAGAACGATAATAGAAAATATAAACATCACAGGTCAGAGGAAAAAGCCTTCAACAGATTAAAACAAAATTACCTATATAAAAACATTGGAAAAATTCGGTTTTGAAAAAGGAAAAAAAAACTGGACTAAAATCCTGTACAGAGACATAAACTCGTGTGTACAGGTAAATGGGGCTAAACAGATAAAATTGACATAAAGAGATCAGTCAGACAGGAGGTGTCCACTGTCTATGCTATTATACGTCACAGCAATAGAAATTATAAGTATCAAAATAAGACTCAATAAAGAAATAAAAGGGATCAAAGTTCCAAATATCAGAGAAGAGGTTAAAATGTTACAGTATGCAGACGATTGTACAAACTTTGTACAAGACCAAAATTCCTATGAAAAACTGATACAGGAATTTTAAACATTCGAAAAAGTATCAGGGTCAAAAATAAATGCCGAGAAAACTGAAATATTACTAATAGGAGACTGGAGAGGTAAACAACATGGTTACCAATCCCATTAATTAAAGACAAAATAAAGGCCCTAGGGGTCTTTTCTGGAAAGGATGAGGAAAAAGAAAACCTTAAAAAAATCGGGGTGGGGGGTGGGAAATAAATAAAAATGTGAAAATCTGGGCACTCACGCCATTATGACTAATGGAACGGGCCCAAATAACAAAAAACTACATGTATGTGCACTTAAACTACATCATAAAATCGATAGACATAAAAAGAACATCTAAAACTAGATAACGACATTATTAAATACTTATGAAGTTTCAAAACGCACTACATAAACAAGGATACATTTTATAAAGACAGAAAGATGGGTGGTGGTGGGGGCTTAGCCATCCCAAACCCCGCCCTTATCAAATACACCAACATCTTAAACAGATTTAAGGAAATAAGGCGGAGCCCAAAATACCTTGGCAGGGACTCTACATATATTATTTTGGATTCTCTATGAAGCAGAGAAATGACATATATAAAAACAATAAGCTGTCAAAATTAATAGAAGTGCCACGAAAATTAAGATCAATAATAGAATTATTAAATAAATATAGGGACAATAGAGAACTATGGGAAATAGACACATAAATAACATAGAAACGGCTAACAGACAACACAATAAATAGGATAAAAAGCAAAGTTGAATAAGAACATATAAACATTAATTGGGATAGGCCCTGGTGACACTGGGTCAAATTAGGGTCGCTAAAAATACAAAGCCTTTGCTTCAAATACATGCATGATGCGTGGTTGACAGGAGAGGTAGCAGCGAGACGGCACATGATCAGAGTATCGCTTAAATGTCCACTGTGTAAAAAAAATGACTAAAAAAAACACGTAATAGTCACCTGCGAGAATAATAATAGATCAGAAAGAGTTCCCCAAATTAAAAAAATAAGGGCAACTCAGCCATATAAGTCCCTGCCAAGGTATTTTATACCTAGACGGAAATTTTAAAAAATAATTACTTTACCAAATAACAGACTTTATAATGGGAAATATGAGGGCATGCGAACAAATAATAGTCATTGGGAAACACAACTAGATTATGATTACAATGGGTGGGTGGGATGGGATCCTCAAACGGGAAGTACGAAATTAGGACGTCATGGGGCTAAATCAGAAGGCGCTACGCGAACTGGACAGGCCTGTGAAAGAGTCGGGAAATAAACCCACTTAGAGGGATATAGTCCGAGTTTCCTCTGAGCCTTGCCACCCCATTTTTGATATTAGGACATTCATGTTGGGGTGTAGGGAATGCGCTCTGACCCTACACTCCAACATGGATGTCCAAATATCAGAAACGGGGTGGCAAGGGTCAGAGTAAACTCCGAATTAGAGGGACACAAAGCAAACAACACACAAGTTGGGATTAGCTTAAGCTTAAAATCAGGTGTTTCCCAAGACGCATGCCCTACAAAGAAATTAAGTAGAGTCGCTTGTGATTTCTTTTCACTTTTATAATCCTATACACTACTACCACAATGTAGCTCCCGTACGACACAGAGAGCCCTGCTAAAAGGGCAAATAAACAATTTGGAAAAACGTTGGATAGGAGATGTAACTATAAATTAATAGAGACGACCGAATTCGATCCAGGGAAAGTACAACTTACAATTTTAAACAAATGTACGGGCCCCGCTCGAACACAGTCGGACTCAATGGAAATAAATAGAAAAAAAAAAACAAAGGACGACACAGAAAAGACACAGTCATTAAAACATTTTTTCCTTTTTTTGTAGTAAACCTAATAATTTAATAAAATCAGTACACCGGACTTTGATCGAAATTCAAAATTTGAAATAAAAATAAACGGATGGATTATAAAAAAAAAAAGAGTGACGATCTGTTTATAGGTTCCTATCACTGAGTAGGCCACTGGGAAGTTTGACACCAAAAGGCTATCCTTACAAAGAAACAAGAATACACACACAAACACACACACACACGATATAGGGAAGAGACTATGAGACAGGTAAATAAAACCTACCTCGGAAAACCTTCCCTATAGATACATTAAGGAAAACTATAAATACCCTTTTACAAATATTTTATAATCCCGATGGGAAAAAAATAAAGTAGAAGAAAAATTAAATGGAAAAAAACCCACATAAACTACCCATCAGGGGGAACACTAATACATAAACACTTTTTTTATACTTTTTTTTTAATAGGACGGGGTGGGCGTCTGTCTGGTGCCCCCCCCCCAAAAAAAAAAAAAGATTAAAATTTAAACCTATTTAACTAGCAATTTGTGTTTTAAGAATAGAATCGGTTACACATATATTTTAATTGTCGCGAGTACATCATTTTATTCATAAAATTCAGTTTCCAACCGTAAGTCGACCGATCTGGTGATGGGTAAATAGGCTAATGGCAGATATCGGCGAGTCTTCGAAGTACCACCTTATTAGATTGTCTCTTTTTATAAACCATTGGGTAAATATATTCATGAAATATATATTTATTTCATAGAAATCAGAGTCAAAATATTACATTACTGAAGATTTAGCTTTAAGTGCTATTTTTTACGTTAGAATGCTATGTTGTGAAATTCGATCGACGTGTAACTTACAATGTCAGGTCAAGATTGTATT
Source organism: Unio delphinus (assembly GCA_029339505.1). Lineage (NCBI taxonomy): Eukaryota > Metazoa > Mollusca > Bivalvia > Unionida > Unionidae > Unio > Unio delphinus. The sequence continues at coordinate 22,212,686 of JAQISU010000008.1, forward strand.
CTCAAATTACTAATTTTTGTGAAAATACGAAGAAGAAAAAAAAACATGCAAAGATATTTAATCAATTCATAACATTATACGAAGTACGTAAACAAATAATAAAACCTTATATTTGCAATCCTATCAATGGATTGTTGTAACGAAGCTATAAAGTGAGTAGTTAAATTAAGAAAACCACTATATCTAAAAATAGATGCATGTTTGTTGTGTCGATTCGGTTGAAAAAAAGGATTAGTTCACTCGTATACTGACTTTTAATTCATGAGTGTATTGTCAATGAAGAGTTGCGGTAAAGTTTTGTCGGCAAGAAAATAATTAGGACGAACAGTATTATCTGAAAGACCTGTGCATTTGTTTTCGTGTAGCTGGCACGTTTCAAACAAGTTGGAAATCTTTTCGTAACTGTATCGTAATTTAGACATTCCCTCTCTTTTGTCCATGTCTTCTAAAACGTTTGATTACGCTTTTCTCTATCATAAGAATTTTGCCTCTCTTTTATGTAATTTTCAAGCAATGTTTGCTTTTTTCAGGTGGCTGAACACATTCTATAAAACGCCACATTTTGTCTGAGATGCCCCACCCCTTACTTTTAAAAATAAAAAATAAAGGGTGTTTTTTATGTAGTTATCTCTACCAAAGGTGTGTATGTCTGTACTATTTTATTTCCAATTTCCACAAAAAGAATTTGTTTTTGCGGGGTATTTTTGGTCTCGTGTAAAGCTACGGTGGGGGGGGGGGAGCTCCTTATACTAGGTTATAATCCTAGTAGTTGAAACTCGTCCCCCTTTTCTCATTGCGACCATTGCCAATTGTCTCCTAGTCCAGTGTATGGTATATGTATTTTGCTATTTGTTGTGTATGTTATTGATTTAGTTGTATGGACGGCCTTTATTTAAGTTAGATTTTGTTCCGGTTTTTCCTCCTAGTTTTTCTTATTTCGTCTTTACCAAATAGTCATTATCTTTTAATCTTCAAATTTCCTTGAGAAACGCTGTGTTAATTTCCATTTTATTTAAAAAAAGAGAGAAGTTATAATTATAGTGTTTTTAATGTGTTCATCTGTGTAGTTTCTCAATAATTTTGAATAAGGTTGATTAATCTTGCCTCAAGAAGCTGCATTTTTTAAATTTATTATATGCTTCTCTTGTGGTCTGATTTTTTCATACCTTTTTATTTAAAATTTGCCAAATTGTAATGGTCATATTTATTATTCCGGATTTTTAATAATAAAAAAGAGAGAAAACAAATGATAGAGCAGGTGAGGTTTCATAATTCATATTCCACATTTCCTACTCACCCCCCAATCGCTCCGGTGGCCTAGTGGTTAGAGCATCCGCCGCGGAAGCGGGAGGTCGTGGGTTCGATCCCCGACCGAGTCATACCAAAGACTTACAAAAAATGGTAATAACAGCTGCCTCGCTTGACGTTCAGCATTAAGAGGTTAGTGTTAGGCACGTTAGTGTTAGGACTGATCTGCCTATTGTCATGATATGGTGACGGGGTGGGACATCATGCTACATGTCTGCGGCATGATGCTCTAGTGCTAGACATCACTATAAACTGCCTCGCTGCAGACATCGTAGCGATATGACTGAACAATTGTTAAAGCTACGTTAAAAATTCTAATCAAACAAACCAACCTACTCACACACACACACACACACACCCGTCTTTGTTTTTGCTGCATGTCCATGTACTCTTAGGATAGCGTTTCGGGTGCTCTTTCCTAGACCTGTTCACTTCGCGCAGCGCCTTGTAACATAACTTTGAGATGTCTATCTCCCTTATTTTGCTCTCCCACTGGTCCCTGTCAATGTTATCCTTTTTATTTTTCCTATTCTAACGGGAGAGAATAAGAGAAAAAAACTACTTCCCTATTGTAACGACTTGAACGCATGATAGCATGGATTCTATTATAAATTTTGTAATTTTGTATAGAGTATTCTTTCTAAATTTCCCATCTAAATATAATACGTTTTCATTTTTTATATATCCCTTGCTTATTTATTTCATTTATTTAAATCATTCTTTTTCAAGTTTTTCACATTGTATCATGACATGATATTTGTATTTGGGGCTGTTTTGCACCGTGGACATTTCGGCTAAACTCTGATGATGTGCCTTCTCACTGCAACCTCTCCCGTCAACTACGCATCTTGCATGTACATGTATTAGAAGGAGAGGCTTTGTATTTTGAATGACCCTAATCTTTCCCAATTTTTCCATGCTCTATTCCAGTTTATATACATGCGTTCCTTCTCTATTTTGCTTTCTATTTTCTTTGTTATATCTACCCTAATCCAAATATAAGTGTATTTGTATCTATCTCCTATAGCTTTTGCCTATCCCCATATTGTACATGTATATTTTTTATTTCCCTAAATTTGTTTAGAACTTCTAGGGTTTTTTAATACTCAGTTTATTATTTCTATAGATATCTCCCCTGTTCCTCGTCGTAAACCGAAAACTAATATATGTAGGGCCATTTCCACGGTGTCAATTGGTTCTTTGTTGATATTTTAAAATCTATTTACAATGTTAGTTTTTTTTATCCAAACTGGATTTAGTTAAGATATCACCCCTCTAACTATGTAATGTATCTGTATTGATATAATGGGTTTTGTTTGCCCTCACGTAGTCTTATTATCTACATAACACTATTTTTGAAATTTAATAGTTCTTATTTCTATACTTAAGATTTATATTGCTAATACATATAGTAGCACTGATAGTGGACATCACTGCCTCAATTATCGTTGAATATCAAATTTCTCCGTAGTCGCCCCATTTACCTGAATTTTCTACAGTTATACAGGATTTTTGTAAATGTTTGGAAGTTGTCTCCAAAATCGAATTTTTTCAAAACGTTTTGAACCTAGTTATGTTCTAATCTGTCGAAAGCTTTTTCCTGGTCCAACAGTACCATGGCTTCCCTACACATTCCAGTAGTCCCATTAAAATACGAGATGTTACAGTATAGCTGTCTCGAATTATTTAAAGTAGACAAAGGAATGGCACATTGTCCTTTATATAAGAAAGTCCCAGCAAGAAACACGTGCCTTTGCATCCTTGTTCCCACTAAAATTAAATAGCCGCTCCCAATAAAGACTTGAATTCAGTGGATGTTCTGCGTGATCAAAGCAGTATCTATTGTAAACACTGTTATAAAACATTCGCATCAGACGATAAGGTTAGCTTCAGCTTGGAAAAGGTGTGTTCCCATCGAACGAAGCCATCTGACTGCGCGTTGTATTTAACAGCTCCAGTTATGGTCTCATCATTATTAGCGTAAGTTTGGTAATTGTTCCTAATTAATCGGACCTCAATGTATTGTTGAAATTAATATGGCGGAAAATTTTCAAATCTTAGATGCCCATGCTCAGAGATTTTAATTCCCAACAAATGTACGGCATTCTGCTTGGATATCTCCACGTGTATTCAATTATTTGTTCAGTCTTGTAAGGGACAAAATATTAAAACTATTCTTATCATCTTATCATCATACAAAAAGTAGTTGTATGGAAAGGATGTGTCCATAACGTTATCATAAAAAATTGATCTAATTCTAAGAATTATTTCGATGCAAATGTAAAATATGCAGTTTCCCATTTCTGACAGTATTTAGCTGGCTTTGACCAACACATTGTTCATCACTTTTTCTTTTTGACTGGCGCCGCCAGCCCCCCAAAAGGCGGAGGACAATTTGTTGGTATATTGGCTAGCGAGCAACACCAAAAAAAGTATATTTACCTTTTTTTTTTTTAAATTACGCAAACTAATTTATTTGAATAGTTTTTGCCGTGATCTTTTGTGTGGTATATCGCTTTGTAGATTGTTACTGTGATCGAGTAAATAAAGTGTGATACCGCGCCATTTTTTCATTTAAATCACTATCAGATTAATGAGGACAAATTACCAAACTTTTATTGTTAATGACGGGACTATAATTTGCGTGTTAAGTTTCCTGTTACAGAAACGCACCTTTCCGAGGCAGAAAATGACGTCATCTTCTGATGCTAATATTTTGTAACTATTTGCAAATTTGTATCCTTCCATGTTCGACATAGTTTAACAACTATCAAGAGTTTTTCTCTTTTGCCGCACTGAGATAAGTAATATTTTCATTTTACCAGTATATACTACCATGCCATTGCATCTACACCAGTTGTCCATTTAGGTCATCCTGATGAGAAATTTTCAGCTCATGCTTTGGTTTTGGATGTTTGATAATATTTTACTAACAACCTATAGATATGTATATGAAATTGAGTCCTTCAGTAATAGTGGTTGGTCATTAATAAATAATATAAATAGTAATGGACCTAGAATTGAGCCTTGTGAGACTCCATCTCTAATTGTTCCATGTTCAGACAGAACATAATTTATACAAACACGCTGTGTTCTCTTTCAACTTTTTGGTTCATGTGGAGTATCAATATCAATAATAGACTTCATGACTGATGTGATGGTAACCATACTGAATGTCAGAACGGCAAATTTTCATTTAGGACTAACTAAACATCGTAAGTTTTATGGCGAAAACCACATGTTCATGTTAGGGAATACTAAACTAAACACAAACATTACACTGTGTGCAAGGTTGTTCTATACTGGCAACCCTGATTGTGTCATGTCAAGTATTTTATTAAATTAAAGTCTTTTTCTTTTAATTGCCGACAAAGAAACAATACATTATAAGTGCAAGTATGATACGACAAAATAAAAAAAATAAGTTATTTGATCTACATGTACAATGTCATATTCCATTGCTTGTGTAGGCTTCTTGTTTTTTGGGTTGTTTTTATTAATGACATTTACAAAAATCTGCATCCTTTCTTACACATCAAAATATGACATATAAGCACCACAACTTACTCCAAATGTGTCTTATATTCTTGATGGGTTACCTTTCAATTTGCAAAATACTATTTCCAATTTTGAGAACTTTTCCATGTCAGTGATGTATACTGGTTCTCCAAAGGTGTTATTTTCAATCCATTTTTTAATTCATCACGTGATTAGAAGGAGCTGTAAAACACAGCTATATCATTTTCAGTCGATACACATTTTGTAATTCATCGTAAGGAAAAAAATTACCCACAAAATATTAAAAAATAATATAACCTTTGATTTCCATAATGCCCAAATTTGCCCGTCTTTTCCATCTTTATTTTTAGTCCTGACATTTTATAAACATTTATTATGAGAATTAATAATAGTAAATCATTAAATTATTATATTTTATCATTTTCTCAAGAACCTCAACACACGAAATAAATATATATGGAGAAATTGGACTCCCCCTTGTTTACAACTGTTTTGCATTATATGAAACTGGCATGACATATATAGTCATTTTGAAATATAAATTAACTGCCCCTTATAATAATTTTATCTACACAATTAATGCATCTTAAAATTGTATCTATACGTTTTAAAGAAATTGTGTCAAATGCCTTTTCAAAATCTATGGACAAAATTTGATCTGGAATATCTTGCCTTCTTATTTTAAAGTAAGAAAAGTATCATATTTAATTCTTGTATTTCCCCCCAAAAAAGTCTATCAGAAATAAAATCCTTTTTGACACTCATGTAATAAATTATTTAAAATATCTGTGATTCTCTCTGCAACGCTACCAGAAACTGTTTTGAATATTATATTCAATAATAATATTGGTCACTAATTTCTTTAAAAAAAGCTTCTTTTTTTATTTGGTTTCGGTGTGCATGTTACAATATTTTGTTTTTAAGTACTGTAACTAAACCTTATTTCTACACATGATTTATTGATCTCAATATAAATGCCACCACACATTAAAAATTGTATGGTAAACCCATTAACACGTTGTCTTTTATCAATAAGTATGTTTTTAACTACTTTTGCTAATCATTGAGAGGTAATTTCACCTTATAAACCTTGTGATATACAATCAGCAAGTTTATATTTATTTGAAACTAGCTCATCTTCAGGTTCTTCCTTCTCAAAAACACTAGTCGCATATCACTTACATTCGTTTTTCTTTTGTTCTAAAAAATATTTTGTACATGTATATTAATTTTCAAATGTGTCACGGGCTTTTATTGGCATAACTCCTATTTTCGTAATTACAGATGTATTTTGTTGCTTTGTTCCCAGCTCCAAATATCTAGCTTTTGATCTCAACTGCATTTCAAACATAATTTATTTATCTGTGATTACAACTGGTATCTTGTAAGTCTTGCATTTTTTACACTATGTATGTTTTTCTATGCATGTTATTGTAAGCTTATTAGGTTTAAAAATCATTAAACAAAATCAGCAGCTGCAATAATAGAGAGAACATATCCTCTTGATATCCCCACTTACGTAAAGACTCTTAATGACAACACCCAATAGCCCAGCACAGTCACGTTTTATTCTAATTTGATAGCCATCAAATTTTATATCACTTATGCTACACTTTGTTTTCAAGGTACCATAAAAATACAGAATGCAGAACATTCCGAGTATCATAAAGCATCTACATACAACATCCTTTATGCATAAACCAAGTTAATTGAAATACATGTACCTCCCCATTAACAGTGTTTTCTGAAAATAAAATTTTATGAACAAATGGGACTACAGGAAGGGGGTAGGGGTAAGATTAACAACAAAGCATATATATATGACCTTCATGCAAAATTAAAGCGCCGACCATTATTAATCACTGCTGTCTTACCGCTGTCTGAATATGTTTGAATCTCGGGCACTGTCAATATGGGTACATGAGAAAGCTTGCCAGTAGCTTCCCATGACTGGTGAAAATTCCTCCGCCAATGTATACTGGCACCCATGTAAAACCTATCATGTGCTGAAAATGGCATTAGACCCCCACAACAACAATAATTTATAACACTGCCCTCAGCTATCTTGATCGACGTCTTTCATTTTAGGACCAATGTGTACAAATGCAGACTGTTTTATTAAAAATAATTACAGAGGTGCTGGTTCAGTGAAACATACATAAATCTTACATATACATAAACAAATATAATTATCCCCCCCCACCGCCCATATTAAGAAATCAAAGCTAATGTTTTGGGCAATGACATCTTTTTTTCTTTTCTAAGACTGAAGTAGATGGGAATGGAAACTCAGTGACCTAGCCCACCAAGTATCAGTAGTTCCTGACTATTACGTACATGATTTCCTAGTGTACTGTAAGAACTTGAGTTGGATTTGTCGAGACCAGTGCCACAGAAGCTCATTCATATATTTTGTAAACACACTTCTCCTCTAGTTCTCTAGTTCTTCATTAATAACAAAATATAGAGGTAGTTTATTTTATTACTGGCATAAAAAAAAAAACGTCATAGTACATTTGTGTATTTTATTTTCACGGTGAAGTAAAACGTTCGGAATATGAGAGGCGAAAGATGAATGCTGATCTTTTTTGACACAGAAAATTCGACCCACAATCTTCTATACGCCACTTTACAAAATATGTATGCAAGATACATGGACCACTCTGGTGGCCTTGTGATTAAAGCATCAGCCTTGTATGCAGGAGTTCGAACCCTGGCTGAGTGGTACCAAAGACTTTTAAAACAAATGGTATTAGCAGCTGCCTTCGCCTGGCGCTCAGCATTAAGAGATTAGTGTTAAGACTGATCGACCTGGTGTCTGAATAATGTCTACATGTCTGTGGCATTGATGCCCCAGTGCTAGACATCGCCTTTAAACTGTCCCACTGCATACATCATAGCGATATGACTGAGAAACTGTGAAAGCTACGTTAAAATTCCAAATTACACACACACACACACACACACACACACACACACACACACACACACACACATCCCTTTATAAAATGTACATGCATATACTCTCAGTACATTTTAAAAGTACACTGCTACCAATCTTAATTCAATAATTAATTGTATTTACCCATTTAAAATCAGGTTGATTTAAGAGTAGAAATAAGAGGTCTTTTCAACCACACTGTCTTTTGTCACTATCATAAAATTACCAACAATATATCAGAATCGAAGGGATAATTTTGTATTTGCTAGGTATTAATATTAGCAAAATATTAAATAAAATTTTATCACAAAGATGCTTGTGTTATATGTCTCTGATCTAAAATAGGAATGGTAGAAAATATAAATTGAGTTATATAGTTTGACACAAAATAACATTATATCAGTTATATCAGGTGAACAAAACAAATGAAGAAAAGAAAAAGAAAAGCGGAGACCTACTTGTTTGTCTATGGTACATACAGCTACCTCGATTGGCACTCAGCATTGATCGAGTCGTTAGCAGGTCAAGCCCTAGGATGGCATAGACACCACTATAAACTGCCACACTGCAGTTATCGTAGCAAAATGACCGACAAATTGTTGAACTATGCTCTAAATCAAATTCACACAAATACAATAAGGACCCAAAAAGTATTTGCGGTCGGCCGACCCTACTAGTATCTCGTTATTGCTGACCCTAGCAATTTTATCCCAGCTTTAAAAACAATGCCACATATATACTATTGACGAATGAATATATATATATATATATATATATATATATATATATATATATATATATATATATATATATATATATATATATATATATATATATATATATATATACACGGACACACACACACACACACACACACATATATATATATATATATATATATATATATATATATATATATATATATATATATATATATATATATATATATATATATATATATATATACATACACACACACTATTAACGAATCTTCAATATTTCATCAGAACTCAGTTTATATTATAAGGATTATTATGGTGTATATAATACTTATAATCAAGCATTTGATAAATAATGAATCATATTCTATTGAGAATTAATTTTAAAATGCCCTTTCACTTTTACAGAATTAGTAAAAAAAAATTATAGTTTATAAGTTATTTTCTAAATAGAATTTATACAATTATTGTTAATTAATTGCAAACATGGGACATAAAAACAGGATTGATGAATGTCGTATAATGATTTGGAATTTAGAGCTTTTGCATATATCGTATTAAGACGGTGAATCCAATAGGTATCCTTTAGCAGACGTTCCATCTCAGAATCGGCTAAAACAATATGTTGAAAGGAGAAATCTTGCAAAGTATGTGAACTCTTATTAAAATGTGCAGCAACGTGAGATGAAAATGATTTATCAATATAATTTTGATTTATGTTGGTTCATACGTTTAGATATGTATTGACTTGTTTGTCCAGTATATTGGATGCCACATTTTTTTTGCATGTGGTCAGATAAATAACATTGATGTTGAACAATTAGGGCCTAGTATCACAATACATATTAAAAGTTTATTTCGTATTATTGCTATTGAAAGAAGTATTTTTATTAATAAAACAAGTGTCAACATCTAGGTATATTACATCTGTTGGTGATCCTATTTATATGATTGTTTTCTTTCTTCTAATTTATAATTAATTAGGAAATCTTAAAGAGTTTTAATCCTTGTAATTTAACGCTTGCTTACTTGATAATTTTAATAATTTCCAATATTTAGGCAAACTTGGATTATATTCAATAACAAAAGGATATCTTCAGTTCTATTTTTTTTTATTTTACATTGTAATGATTCAACTTGTGTAAGAGAAGATACATTTTGAAATGCAGTATTAATGTCAATAGGGTAATTTCTATTTCAAAAGTGCTGACCTAACTCTGTTAAATGAGTTTTAAAAAAAAAAAAAAACAGTGTCATCAGAAATAATTCTTCTATATCTTTTCGCTTGACCATATATGGTATTCAGTTTTTAAGATTTAGGATGCGATGAATAATATTCAACACATGGATAAATATATTCGTGTTTTAACATGAACCATGGAAGTGATGTCTTTATTTTCATTTCAGGGGCATGATCTTTAGCACCCAATTTTTTTTAATTGCGTTTAATAATAAGGTGTTAATATCTAATTTGTCATTCGATCAGGAAATATTACAGTACTAATTTGTAACGACAACTGCTCCAAATGTACGTATGTGTGTGTTGTTTAATTGTATCTACAAAATAAAATTGCCAGCTTATTCTCAAATAAAGTCACCTGTACAAGTGTTGATTCCTGCAGTGCAAAATTTAGTGTTTAATAAAAAATAAGCCACTTTCGGTATCGATCAATAAACAATAAATTGAGGAAGTGGAAATAGTAGTCCGTGTCATATATATATATATATATATATATATATATATATATATATATATATATATATATATATATATATATATATATATAATAAGAAGAAGAAGAAGAAGAAGAAGAAGAAGAGCTGTCATGAGTCTGAATTATCCATGTTCAGTTATACCGTCGTCTTTCCCTTACCCACTGGAGTTCATTACAAAGAAAATGAGGAGTAACCGTCAGGCGTCAATCAATCAAGGGGAAAGGTTGACTCCATTTTCTTTGTAACGAACCTCTGTGCCTTTACCCAAGTATGGGATCTAGTCATAGGAAGAAAAAACCTTGCACAACAAATAGAACTGACCCGTTAAACTCGTCTAATTTCCAACTGGATCAGCAGCCCCAACATCTTGACGGATTACAACGCTGGCGAAGTTATTGATCCCGGTATAATGTTTGCCGTCTACTGCAGTAACAGGCTTTAATATAATTTTTTAGCCATCAAGAACAGAGATCCTGTTCACTTGAAAATAAATGCACACTTCCACTTTCGGTATCGATCAATAAACAATAATTGAGGAAGTGGAAATAGTAGTCCGTGCCATAAGCTATAGTTATCTATAGTTTTTCAAGACAATGCGGGTATCTCCTCGGTAGTATAGTGGTAAGTATCCCCGCCTGTCACGCGGGAGACCGGGGTTCGATTCCCCGCCGGGGAGCACAAGGTTTTTTTTTCCCCCCTCCCCTTGACTATATATCCCCCGAATATAGTCAAATATGCAGTCCACTTTGCAGCTCAACTGGAACTATTTTCGAATGCGGCTGTCAATACATACTCAAATGACAATCAAAACAACTGAAGGTACTTTCAGGTTATGCATACTGGTAAATGGATCATAAATATCAATGACAGTGGGTTATCAAAATAACAGTGCCTCAAACTGCTTATCAGGCATTCAAAGAATTAGATTTAATGCTTTTATTACATGCACTGCATTATATTTCAACTTGTGATACAACGTTCAGGACTATTTTGGATTTAATTCACATAACGTTCAGGCCTATTTGGGATTTAATTCACAACAATATAAATTCTTTTTAAATATTTCTTTTGTATTCTACAGAAGTAAAATGTTGAATTTTACAAAAACTATCAATTTTTACTCCTTTTTGTTTCTTAGCTTAAATAAGACTATAGAGTCATAAAGCACTGATGAAACTATGTGTATGCATCTTGATGAGTATTAGAATACAATTCTTGCCCCTATGGTAGCTAAGCTATTTGCATAGACTCAAAATCTGTGGCTGCTGGGTTCAAATGCCCCCCAGAGCATCCCGAGTTGATTATGATGATACACCTCTAAGGAAGTAACTCCCTATACCTTAACATCAATCCTCATTACTAGTCCATATATTATCAGTTAGTGCCAATCTCCTCCATCTACACCTGTGTTGTCGATTCATGAACTCTTTGCATATGAAGCAAGTCAAAAAGTTCCATAAAGAAGAAGAAAAAAAAAACAAAACAGGCTTACAGTAGCAAGCTGAATCAACTGTTTGTTGGGTGAGCTCATTAACATTGGGTAATGAATATGACAACTCCAGGTGTCCACCGTCCTTGACCTTGAAGAAAAACCTGGCTGTGAACTGACATCTAACTCCGCCTAGGACGGTCCTAAGCCCGGCTGCAAAAGGAGGAAGGTTGGGCGTGGGGCTAGCAACCCCACCCCGGAAAAAACAACTTGCTACAGAAACGCCAAAAAGTAAACCAACAGGAACAACGGTCCTGGGAGAAGATGGATCTCCAGCTGGAAGATGTATGACGCCGGATGGTGAAAACCAGAGTCATCTGTAAGCCGTCAGGCCGACGACCATGGTCTCCACCAGGACCACCACTACCATCGGTATATGGAACGTGCGTACCATGTACGAGACCGGAAAGTCAGCGCAAGTTGCCGCAGAGATGAGAAGATACAACCTCACCATCCTGGGGATCAGCGAGACAAGATGGACTGGTTCCGGGCAGAAACGACTGGCTTCCGGCGAGTTACTGCTATACTCGGGACACGAGCAGGACGACGCTGCACACACCCAAGGCGTGGCACTGATGCTGTCCAAGTCAGCTCAGGGAGCACTCCTTGGATGGGAAGCACACGGCCCAAGGATAATGACAGCCTCCTTCAGTACCAAAAAGAAGAGGATCAACATAGACATTATCCAGTGCTACGCCCCGACAAACGACAGTAAGGAAGAAGAGAAGGATGATTTCTACGACAGGCTGCTAACCATCATCCAAGACCGACCACAGAGAAACATCATCATCGTCCTGGGTGACTTCAACGCTAAGATCGGCAGCGACAACAGAGGCTACGAGGAGATCATGGGGCAGCATGGGCTTGGCGAGATGAATGACAACGGAGAGAGATTTGCCGACCTGTGTGCCACAAGCAACCTGGTCATCGGAGGAAGTGTTTTCAACCACAGAAGGATACACAAGGCAACTTGGGTGTCACCAGACCTGAGGACGGAAAACCAAATAGACCACGTGTGCATCGTGAGGACGTTTCGCCGCTCCCTTCGGGATGTCCGCGTTAAGCGAGGAGCAGACGTTGCCTCAGACCATCATCTACTCGTTGCCTGGATGAAGCTGAAGCTCAAGAGAAACTGGACAGGAGGCTCCAATCAACGCCGTCGTTACAACACCACGGCGTTGAGAGATAACAACAAACAGGAGAAATTCAAGATCACCCTCTCCAACAAGTTCCAGGTTCTAGAAGAGCTGCTTGAAGAAGAGACCATAGAAGACAGATGGAAAAGAGTGAAAGAGGCACTCACATCAACATGCCAAGAGGTACTGGGCCCCAAAACATACACGCACAAAGAATGGATTTCAACAGAGACGCTGAGGAAGATTCAAGAAAGAAGAGAGAAGAAGACTGCAGTAAACAACAGTAGGACAAGAACAGCAGAAGCAAAAGCAAACGACGAGTACGCGGAAGCCAACAGAAGCATCAAGCGCAGCATCAAGAAAGATAAGAAGAGCTACGTAGAGATGCTGGCAACAGAAGCAGAAGAAGCAGCTCACCATGGCAACACCAGAGACCTGTATGCCACCATCAAGAAACTTTCAGGAAAGTTTGCCAAGCCAGAAAGACCAGTCAAGGACAGGAATGGAAGAGCGATCCCAGACGAGGAAGGACAGAAGAACAGATGGGTTGAGCATTTCCAGGAACTGCTAAATAGACCAGCGCCTGAAAACCCACCAGACGTACCGCCAGCGGAAAGTGACCTGCCAATAGAGTGTGGTGCACCGACCAAAGAGGAGATTCGCAGCGCCATCAAGCAATTGAAGAGCGGCAAGTCTGCAGGACCCGACAGCATTCCGGCAGAGGCGCTGAAGGCGGACGTGGAATTCAGTGTGGAGCTCCTCTACCCGCTCTTCGGCACGATATGGGAAGACGAAGAAGTACCAGCAGACTGGAGAGAAGGCTACCTCGTCAAACTACCTAAGAAAGGTGACCTCAGTGACTGCTCCAACTACAGGGGGATTACGCTGTTGTCCATCCCGGGGAAGGTGTTTAACCGCATCTTACTGAACAGGATGAAAGAGGCAGCTGACCCGCATCTCCGTGACCAACAAGCTGGCTTCCGAAAGGAAAGGTCGTGCACGGACCAGATAGCGACACTGCGCATCATCTTGGAACAGTCTCTGGAGTGGAATTCGCCACTCTACATGAATTTTCTCGACTATGAGAAAGCGTTTGACAGCGTCGACAGGCAGACCCTCTGGAAACTACTAAGGCACTATGGAGTCCCGGAAAAGATCACCAACATCATCAGGAAGTCCTATGAAAGAATGACTTGTAGGATCGTCCAAGGCAGGCAATTCACTGATGCCTTTGCAGTAAACACAGGGGTGAGACAAGGATGCCTTCTATCACCATTCCTCTTCCTGCTGGCCATCGACTGGGTCATGAAGACATTGACAGACCAAAAAAGAAACGGCATCCAGTGGACGCTGTGGAAACAGCTGGACGACCTAGATTTCGCTGATGACCTGGCTCTCCTCTCGCATACCCAACAACAGATGCAGGAAAAGACCAGCATTGTTGCGGACAACTCAGCCAGCCTGGGCCTCCACATCAGCAGAGGAAAGAGCAAGGTTTTCAAGACAAATGCATCCAGCAATACACCCATCACAGTGGAAGGTGATGCGCTGGAGGAGGTGGATAGCTTCACCTACCTTGGCAGCATCCTGGACAAGCAGGGAGGAACGGATGCAGACGTTAAGACACGCATCGACAAAGCAAGGGCAGCTTTCCATCAGCTGAAGAACATATGGATATCAAGGCAGCTTAACATCACCACCAAGATCAGGGTCTTCAACACCATCGTGAAGCCGATATTGCTGTACGGAGCAGAGACCTGGAGAACCACCGCTACCACCATGAAGAAAATCCAGGTCTTCATCAACACCTGCCTCAGGAAGATCCTAAAGATCCGCTGGCCAGAAAGAATCAGCAACGACGAACTGTGGCAGAGAACGAAGCAACAGCCCGTTGAGGATGACATCCTTCAGAGATGCTGGCGATGGATTGGCCACACCCTCCGCAAACCTGCTCCCAACATCACCAGGCAAGCCCTCACATGGAACCCTCAAGGAAAGAGGAAGAGAGGAAGACCCAGAAACACCTGGCACCGTGATTTGGATGCAGACGCAAAGAAGATGGGCAAGACGTGGGGACAGCTGGAGAGACTCGCCCGGAACCGAGACGCCTGGAGGGAGCTGGTTGGCGGCCTATGTCCCAAACGGGGCCACAGGCGGAGATGAGATGATGAACTGACATCTACTGAGGTCATGATTAATATTCCCAAATGTCTTCCTTGGTAAGTTTAATGAGAAATCTGACTGGATTGTTCCAGCTGCATCCAGTCAGATAGTAGAATGGCATGTACTGTTTCAACTCATTATATATGTCAATAGTCAATGAAGAGAAAAGTGGATCAGTGACCCATGACCAGTGAAGATGAATCTAGATGTTGGTGATGAAATTTATGTGTACTGTTATGTATATTTAAATTAATTGTTTGCCTGTTAGTTTTAAAATATTTTTGATTCCATTACATGTTATTGTAATGTAATATTTTGTACTGAACTTGATTTTTTTTTTAATAGAATTAAGTTCAGTTCTGATTGAATTGATTTTTATTTTTTTTATTTATTGATGTAAATACTTAATAATATAAACATTGTATTTAGTCGCTGCCCTTAAAATCAGTGACAGTTTTGGTCAACAACTTTTTAAAAATTATCAGAGTAAGAATCATCGAGTTAAGTCAAGGTCATATCTGGACCATGTGACATGAAGCACACGTTAATTCATAACAAACTTTTAGTTTTTCCAGAAGGGTGAACTCTTGACCCCCATCCGGGAATCTGTTTTGCGTTTTAGTTAAGCCTTATAACTGATGTTTTGATAAGAATTCTATCAGCCATTACTAAACACTTAACAAGTGCTCTAAATTAATTCTTGGACAAAGACATTTACCAAACTTTATACGGAATTCAAGAACTGGAATAATTTTGTATGTGATTCATCAAGAGACTGTTGACAGTTAAATATAAAGCTGACTACTGCATAAGTCACAGCCTTCCATTTTCACAGAGATTTTGAATCATGATTCAACTTTTCATTGATAGGATTTGTGTTTTTAATTTTTTTTTCTCATTTTTTACTTTGTATTCAAAGGAAATAAATTATTTGTTAAATTTTACAAAGCTTGTTGTCTTCACTCATTTCTGTTACTTTATTTAAAAGCATAGATTCGTAATATTGGGTGATGGAATTTTGGTAAATATATTTTTTAAAAACAAAAATAAAATACACAAAATCAAAGACCCAATGAATAGTGATTCTTATGTGAAAACAAATATTGAGGACTCCTATTAAAATACACAAAAATGTATACCCCAAAAATTAATGATTTAAAAAACATTGAAATTCTGAATTGATTACATATTGACCACAAATTTGGAAAATGCTGATAATTTGCAAATAAAAAGAAGCTTAAATATGTATTTCATCAGTGATAAAATAAATGGAAACAAGTATATTATGAACTGCACATTCTGTGCTTAATATGGCAACATGTAGGTACTAGAAGATTATGGTTGACTTTTGAGATTACTGACCTATGGATCTGAATGACCTGGACGTTAGGTAAAACTCCTGCCTAAAACTAAATCAACTGTGCGGAAAACATTATTTTTTATTTGACTTACCATGGATGTGACCTTTGACCATTATAACCCCAAATCTATAAATTTCTTAATTATGCCAAAGGCAAACTGTCCAAAGTAAACTCAAGGAATTTATTCTAGATATTGAAAGGCTTTTTCTTTATCCCAAGTACAATCCATCCACAAAATTTGGCACAGGTCTGTGGTGTAGAACAAATGTTAATATGGAAACTATTTTGCTTCTTTCATTCACTGTGCCCTTGACCTTTTCACTACAAAATCGATAGGTGTTGTCCTAGTTCAAATTGTAGGCCATCTACAAAGTTTGGTAAGAGTAGAAAGTGCAAAATTTTTTTTTAAAAATAAGAGAACAGATGGACAGGCAGATGTATGGACATCATCATCTAATGTGCTCTATCTTGTGGTAGGCATAAGATTATAAAAACAATCTGATACAATTAGTATCAGAATCCTAATGCAAAGACAGATGTATGCTTATTTTAAATAAGACCAAAAGGGTCCATGTAACACTTAATAAATAAAATCTTAAATTGTTAGGATTTCAAATTTTTTAACGTCGGTGAAAAATTCTAATTTCTAAATTTTAGATATTTGAACAAATTTCTAAATACACGTATCAATAAATTTCTAAGTATTTGGAAGTTGTTCTTTTTTGAACATTCACTTTCAGATTTTTGATCAGATATTTTGAAAAGTTTCAAATTTATCAACTACAGTGTCTTGTTAGTTATGATGGTGCATGTCAATGGGACATATCCTCCCTCTGATTTTATATCTTCAGTTTATGGATGCAAGGGAGTTTTTATGCACATATTTAACGCCAAATGCACCTAACATAAAAATTCATAAAAAATAAATGAAATAAAAAAAGTTCCATATTTTTGGATAGCTATTATAAAGCAAAAATTAAGAAAATCTTTCACTTGGATTGATAAATCAAGTAAAGTTCATTGAATAAAAGGTTTATGTACCACAACTCCAAATTTTTTGGCATGTCTGAATGCCATTTTTGACAGCAAGTGATGCTCACAGTGCAAACACAAGCCTTTTCCCAGGGTGATAATGTAGAGAAAAATATCTATGTATTTAATAACTTTATACAATTCAAAATAGTTGTCATCCAGGCTGGGTTTTTAAAAATAGATATTTCACTCGCTTTGAACCCACGTGTCTACTGCTATTGGTGGCTAGCTCTGCATCCTAGCAGACCATTACTCTTTCATTGACTACTTTCTGTACAGTGACAACATAAGGTGTACACACCTTGCATCAATTTCAAGAAAAACACAAGCCTGAAACACCTAATTCACAAATACATGTATATCCATGTCTTTAATTATTAAACAATAATAGCTCCAAAATTCACACCATAGCCTAAATTTTGTCTCGAGCCAAATTACGAAAATATCCCTTGCCACCTAACCAGTTATTCACAGTATGTCAATAGTATATATTCTCCCTCAGATTTTATATCCCCTGGTTATACACAGCATGTCAATTTGACATATCCTCCTTATGACTTTATATCCCCTGGTTATACACAGCATGTCAATTTGACATATCCTCCTTATGACTTTATATCCCCTGGTTATACACAGCATGTCAATTTGACATATCCTCCTTATGACTTTATATCCCCTGGGTAATTTTATGCATGTAAAAATGTTGTATTTTGGTCTTAGCTATGATTTTAACATATTAATGAATGAATAAAAAGATTTAAAAAAATAGATTTAAAAAGTTTTAGGGTAATCTTTAATATGAATGAATAAAATGTCTTTGAGGAATAGTACCCAATGCAAAATGGATCCATGTAAATACTGCATGTTTGGAATGTGTTTCTGAAGAATATAATAGCGTGATGAGCTACCTTCAATCTCAGGATGCAAACCTTGATCCTTCTTAAGGATTACAAACAACTGGTGATTAGTAG
This sequence comes from Unio delphinus, assembly GCA_029339505.1. Classification (NCBI taxonomy): domain Eukaryota; kingdom Metazoa; phylum Mollusca; class Bivalvia; order Unionida; family Unionidae; genus Unio; species Unio delphinus. The sequence goes on from JAQISU010000008.1 coordinate 22,231,041, forward strand.
CCTGTAGTGGGATGCAAGTTGGGTGGCAGCAATATTCAATGAGTATCTTTACCTGTGATCCTAAACTTATTAACATTTGATCAGAATAAATCTGAAGTACAAATTTATTTATATTTTGCATCAATACACATGGATGGCCTAGAAAAATACAAATATAGAACTACCACTACCATACAAATCCAGCCCTAACAGACACTACTTTCAGCTCCAGGGAGCTAAATGTTGTCTGCCGATATATTGGTGGTCGTGCAGATTCATCTCCCCTTAAATATTAAGTCGTGTGGGAGGGAGATAATTCTGTCACACCATAATTGCTTGATGCATGCAATGAAATACCTCTTTATCAAGTGGTCTAGGCTCCTCCTTAAACTAAAAGGCCAAACCAATTGGTCATTTACTAACATTAAAGTTACTGCTTGCCTATAATTAAAGAGTGAATGAATATTAATACTAACAAATGTCAAACTTCCAAATGTTTAAAACTTCATGTTTTAGACATTGTTCTTTCAAATGTCCAAATTTCTAAAATATGTACATTTAGAGTTCTGAAGACAATTCTACCTCGTAATCATTAGGGCCTAACTAGAAATCGCCTCGGACATTCACTTCGGCTGAATATCCGGTTTTTTGGTACTATTCAGAAGTATTCGCCTTGGCAAATAACATGCGCACAAATGGTTACAAGTAAAATAATTCAATAAATATCGAACTTTAAAAAAAAAAAGTTTTTTAATACATAATTTTAGTTAATAATAAAAATTTTCATCTTATAGGTGATATATACTGTATACGGTACACGAAAAGTTGAAGCTTCGCACACGATAATGAAACAAACTGTACTCTCCGGAGTTGCACCTACTACTCGGTTCGTGCCCAGATTCGGCAAATAGTACATTCAAATACTCGGATTCGGTACTCGGCAAAAGTTATTTACTCAGTTAGGCCCTAGTGATCATTTAGAATAATAAAACAGCTCTAAATATTTCAAATTCTGAAATGTACCTTTTTGAGCAAAATTCTATAAATCAAAAAGAGTTTCAAATTTGAATAACGGAGTGTCACATAAACCTAAATGCACAAGCCAGTCTAAAGGGGTTCAAATTTGAAATCTTTAACTTTATTATGTAATTTGTCACAGAACTACATCCAAGTCTATCATTAATTAGTAACAGACTACAGTGGACACTTTTACACAAATTTGTCCTTTATGGGAAGGTGTCATTATATGGAAATATTTGGTAAGGCAGGTTTCACTGCACATGACTAATACTATTGTCAACAAGTTCAGTGGGAAGGAAAGTGAACATTTTAAACCAAGGAATATTGAGAAAATGTATGCAGGGTCATACCTAACTTTACACAATATTTGAGTGTGTATACATCAATCAAATAAGAGCGTCACAATTTTTCCTGACACACTAGCCAACTTGTAAAACTTTGATAATGTTGCATCTGTTCACTTACAATGAGTCCCAGCAAAAAGTGTGCTGTTGTCTGCAACCTACACAAATACAAACAATAGAAAACCCTAAGAAAATGTTGAAGCCATCTGTAATTTGAGTAGTCAAACCTACTGCCTACCTGTGTGTACATCCCTGGTATGGAATGAAAAAAAAACAACAATAGACTGGTCTAGTAACAACAAATTTTAATGAACAATAGGATGAACATATATGATCACTGTTGATTAACACAGTCAAGAAAATGTAATGTTTGGTACATTAGTAACACAGAACAGTCATAAAGTATGCAGAAAATACATTTGTTAAAGACTCTTCTTCACATTATTAGTGGGGAATAGTAAATACACATGTACAAATATTAGTAAATTTTTCAAAATAATGTGTTTTAAAGAGTTACTAAAGTGGAGAATATTGGTTATGGAGTCCACTGTTACATTAATGTTCAACTCGCGTTTCCATCACATAAAAGTCATACAATTCCTATAGACTGGATTTCATCAAGCTCTACCTTGGCATATGACAAGACTATTACCATCTGCTTTTCCAATGTTGGAATAAGGCCATATTTTTTTCTTCCACCAAATTATGTTGAAGCACAAGGGCTTTGTTTGTTTGGTTTTGGTATTTTAAAAGTGATCAATTCATGCCTAGTGAATAAGAGTCAAACAGCTTTCCCAAGGATATACCACAGTATCTACCTGGGCTGATGTAAGGGTAGGATTCAAACTCACACCATTTTGGTCACGAGTTCTGCATGGTAACTACAGTTCGTGCCTTCCTTGGTTGTCTCTTGTGACATTAAGGACACATCAGGCATATTCTACATTCCTAAGTCTGCATGGAGTCAGAACATTTATGTAGCTTTATGATTAATTTGCAAGATGTCTGAGATAATTTGCATGAATTCTACATGCTTAAATTAAAGACGTAATGCCTGAGTACAACACATAGACAGAAGTCATTTAACTGAGTCAAAATTAGCTCATGTTGGAGGAAGTAATATTTTGTACATACAACTTTCCACAAAGATAAACTGATCAGAGATAGTGTACCCATGGCTTTTAAACATTGGAGACATTTAAAATTGTAAAAGAAATCCATACTACAACCTTTTTCAGATCTGTGGAACTTAATAAATGTATTACATCCGTATGATTTATATCAGTAGCCAGAAGTCTGCAGCTGGTAAACCTTTGGGCCTTTCTTTAGGAGATATCCTTGGTTGTTCAGTGAGCTCAGAAGTGATTCAAAATCCACCACATGAAGCCCTATGTCCTAAAGAAATAAATGAAAGACTTTCAAAGCTTAAATCTAAGTTGCTATGAAACAAATTTACTTAACGAAAACTGAAAAATACTGTTTAACTTGTGTATTTATACATTAATGATGATTGCATACTTTTCTAAGGCCATTTATATACAGGAACTGTTAGATGCATAATGGCTGCCACAAAGCTGTTGACACAATGAACTATACAATAGTTCAAAGCAATCAAGTGGGTATATCTGCGAGTATCTGTCGTTTTTTTTCTGGAAAAATATATTTCATCAACTGGAAACATAAATAGTTATAAACCTTGACAAAATGAGAGCAGTTTTTTGGAGGAAATAAATGAATGTTAATTTCAGTTAAAAGTTTTAGTACATGCAACAGAAATTCCACTGAAAATCTCTACAAGTTGATTTTGCTAATTTTCTGAAAGGTGTTTGTGGTATGCCTCTTAGTAGGCTTTCATTTACAAACAGTTTGGGGGCCCCGAGTGTCTGAGTGGTATAAAGCGCTCACCATTATGGCTCACTGCCATTTCACCTCTGTCCGTGTGGGTTTCAAATCTCAGATTTGGCTAATGCGGGTATGTGAAAAAGCTTGCCAGTAGCTTCTCATGGGTCAGTGGTTCTTTGTGGGTTCTTTCTCCACCATTTATACTGGCCAAAATGTAAAGCTTATCTTGTGCTGAAAAATGGCATTAAACCCTACAACAACAAACAGTTTGATTGATATAGGGGTGAATCAGTCAAGGTTAACAATGCATCAGTTTTACCCACAATGTTTTGCAGAAACACAATGACTTGCTAAAAAAGGAGATTTGTACAGGATTTTCCACTGTCTGCTATAAATTAAACTTCTAACTGAAACTGACAGTCATTTACCTGATCAAATAACTGAGCCCTCATGCTGTCAAGATTTGCGGGTACCATTATTAATTTGCTGAAGTACTTTTTTCAGAAAACTAAGAAGATATTATCTATTTGACCAGACTGAAGGACTTGAGTACAGTGAAATGTTTGTGTTTTTAGTTACTCATATGATACCCCAAATATCTTGGATGTTATCTCACTCACTTGTGGAACTTGGCAGAACAAGCTCAGTTATACAAATTTGGTCAGAGGAAGCAAATTACACACTTGAATGATTTTTGTATTTTCAGCTATATGTTTGCTATAACATTAATATCTTGGACCTAATTTCATCTATGCTCATGAAAATTGGTTAGTGAATAACTTTATCAGACCAAAAGTAAGTCACTCTAACCTAATTTTCAAGCTTGACTGACTGATGTTTTCCACTGTTCCAAGTTATGTATTGTCAGCAGTGCTTTTCTTGGTTACGGGGTTGATGTTTACTAATAAACACCTTCTTTGATAAATTAGTATACATGCTGATTGTATTTATTTTACAAATGATTTTGTCCTGTACCATGAGAAAGGTTGCAGCTATTACTAACTTCCTGTTCACATTCAGTTTTGAGAAATATCTCCTTTACTGTCTGGCTTCAGAATGATAAACAATCTTAATTTTGACATTTGAAACGATCTTTAAATTTTTTGCCTTGTACAGACACAAATGATTTTCATTTGCACTGGAGCCTACCTAATTAAACTGTGTATTGGTATGAATTCTTATTTATTCTTGTTTAAAAATATGATCATATAAATCTGTCCATCCAAGCTGATACGTCATTAGTAATGAAAATATCCTTTTTGAACTGTCTGATGTACTCTTATAATAACAACATGTACATCTAGGGGCCTTTCAGCCACTTAATTCTGTCATTGTAAATATCAGCGCAGCTAAAATGATCAATTGATCAAAACATTTTCATAGTCAGCAGGTGGCTGCTGTTGTTGTAGGGTTTAACGCCATTTTTCAGCAAACGGTAGGCTATACATGGCAGCCAGTATTATTGGTGGAGGAAGAACACAGGAAAACCCCCAGAAAGAACCACCAACCCACAAGAAGCTACTGGCAAGCTTTCTCGCATAACTACATTAGCCGAATCTTAGACTCGAACCCACGCAGACAGAGGTGAGATGGCAATGATCTGTAACGGAGAGCACTTTACACCACTCAGCCACTATGGGCCCCTCAGCAGGTGGCTGAAGCAGAACTGGTAAACCTTCGAATTTGCCATCCAGCTATTGTGTGTGTATGGAGTACTCCTGCATAAGTGATTTTCTGCATCCCAGATAAAAAACAAATTGTATCCAAATATGCATGATTAAGTGTTTCCAAGACCTCTGTAATATTTATGAGTCTCCTTTGTATAATAGTATTAGTCTAGAATTTTTGAAGAGGTTTCGAAGAATTTTTTTTTTTACATGGAGGTCTTTGATGGATACAGGCTTTTTTGTATGGTTTTTATTCGATGTATATGATAGATATAGGTTTTTTAAAAGTGTCTGACACATACTAGTTTTCCCCCATCTTTGTTCAAATTTAGCTCATGGACCAATCTGACAAACTAGAAATGTGCTCATAGACAAAAACGGCATACTTCTGTGACTAATGACATCTGATAAGCTGACCTAAATGCAGAACTTAAAAGTCAATGAAGCATGAACTGTAAGTCACCAGTGTTTAGTACAATAATGTTTTACTTACCAAGACTCATTCACAATGTGAGTTGCACAACTTTTTGTCATACTTATTTATGTCTTAAAAATAGTTTCCCAAAGTCCAATCTGTAATTTTAGACACCTATTTGAATTTTGCCGTAACACAGAGACAGCTTGTTGAATGTCAATTGACAAAATTCACTAGTATACATATCTAGCATACTGATCTTCTCATTTGTTGATGATTTACACATTAGCTGAAATACAATACTTTTCTGGAATTTTATTGATGCAAGGTCAGCATTCTTTGTGCAGACTTTTATCTCATTAGCAAATTATGCCTGTTATTCTGAGTACTGTATTTACTGTATATATTGGGACATGAACAAATAATAATTTTTTATACTGTCCCAGGTTTTATAATGAAACCTTTTGCACCTAGGTCACATGTCCCAAGACTTAAAAAACGAAATAAATTTGTATTGAATTTGTGCCCCTCCCACACAGCATGCTCCATTAAAATAGATAAACAAAATACTTATCTGATAATAAAGAAAGAAACCTTGTATTGTTATCATTTATTCCTTTTGATTCATTGTGAGCATGAAAGAAAAGAAAATATAAAAGAACTCCATATACCATAGTATAGGTTTCCATTCTGCAGCATGTATTACTAATGTCCAATAACACACAATACTTTGTTCATTGACATGACCAATGAGAAACTAATCGTGTTTGGTTGTGCTCAAAGGCTTGAATATGTTTTCTTACTGAAAACTGGATCCCAAAAAAATCACAAATGAGAGAAATAATCAATTAATGTCTTGAAGACAACAACCATTTATGCATGACATGGTGTTAGATGCAAAATAACCAAAACTGAATTATATCCAGGTCAACTATATAACAGTATCTCACAAATAAAAATTGTTCTTTGAAAACACATTCACTTGAGTGCAAGTGACAATCTGTTTGCTAGCATGGGCTACAAAAGTATCACTGAAGCAAGTTATTGGTGTATATACTATTTACCTGCAGACATCATTGTTCATTTGTAATAATTATAACTACAGATGCCAAGCACATAGAAGTCCAGGTGGTGAATAAACACAACTGGCAGTGAGCAGTAAACTCATTATTTGAAGTTACCAAAAGGACATCAAAGACAAAGGTTATTTTTATTATAAAGCAAGCTATCCTCAGAATCTGACTTAGGATACTTTGAAGCCAGTCATTTTCTTTCCAAAAGGATATCAATACAAAGGTTATTTTTATTGCAAAGCAAGCTGACCTTGGATGCCGACTTTGGATTCTTTTAAGTGTACTGCATGATTGTTTTTGATTTTGTTTAAAAAGATATGGAAGCTAATATTGATTCCCTTTCACTGGTATTCATATGAATTTTGAAAAAAGAATTGAAGCAATGGAACAATTTGCAAAATGACAAAATATAGTACTTCATGCAAGGACATCGATGACCCCACATCACCCAGAAGATTTGGAGGAAAAAATATATAATTTGATGTATTCATAAAGGCCAGAAGAGAAGCAGTTGATGTCAACAAAAATATGATCATTACCATGAATGAAATTCTAGTGTACTCTGATCTATTTCCAGGATATACTGATGGCAACATGGGAGTCAAAAGTGTGAAAATTTGCATGTCTGGTGCAGTCTCTGTAGTTTCTGTTTTAGGTAATGTGTTGCCTCTAACAATAATTTTTCATAAAAATTAATAGACTGAAAGAATGGATTGTACATGTGCAGGGGAAAGGTTATGTTGATTAGACGATGATGAAGTGGACTAAAGAGTTTTATCTCAAGTACAGTTTTGTATGTTGGAGTGCATTTAAAGACATGTAATTTTCGAATGATTCAAAAGGTATCCCACAACTTACAATTCAAGAAAATGATGTGTCCTAGAACATACAGTGCACAAAATAATAACTTTCAAAATTAACTAATTGTATTTCAACAAATACATGTCCCAACATCTATGGTAAATACAGTAATCATAAATTTAATGGCTTTGTTTTCTTTGTCAACAGTTCATCACAACATCAAACTCACATGATTCACATGGAATGACCTAACTCAATAAAAAAAACTGTATGAATTGAGTTCAGTATAGTATTCACAATTGCTTCAGTGACAGAGCTGAATGGATTAATAAATGAAAAGAACTCCAGTATGAAGCATTTTTGCAGAAAATTACTTGACCTGCTTACTTTTTTTTGTTTTTGTTCTAGTGTTTAATGCCATTTTTCAGCACCCGATAGGCTATACATGGCCGCAAGTATTAATGGTGGAAGAAGAACATGTGAAAACCCCTGTAAAGAACCACTGACCCACGAGAAGCTACTGGCAAGCTTTCTCACATACCCACATTAGCTGAATCTGAGACTTGAACCCATGCAGACAGAGGTGAGATGGCAGTGATCCGTAATGGGGAGTGCTTTAGACCACTCAGGGCAACCCTAATTTTTGTGAAATATTCTGTAGCCACTCTAATGAAATTGAAGCAGTAAACAGCTCTACCATGTCTAATTATGCCTGAGAAATTGACCTAATTGCAAAACTTTACTTAAGTCAATGATGTGCAAAACGTAGTTCAGTGACCTAATTTATATTTTGGGGAGGATGGGTGGGGTGACATTGTACTCACCAATACAGAACCTTAATAAAAAAATGTTTGCATCTGTGGCCAATAATGCATAAAAAACTAACCTAAATGCAAATCTTTACCAAAGTGTGACAAATGGACAAAGGAACGGACAGACATACAGATGGATCGATACATTTCCATTGTGAAACATACCCCAGCTATCTGTCTCATCTGTTGCACTGTGAAGATAGAGTTGTAGGTCTGGTCAGCACTCTTCTGTAGAGCTGCAACAAATCTCTTGGGCTGAAGTGAGACAAATATTGGTACACAATGATGATCGACATGAATAAACAACTGCAAATCCTATAATAGCTATTAAATATATGATGTAAATATGCTACCTTTAAAGTTATACAAATATCTGCATATTTAGTTGTTCTCGTCAAATAAAAACATTGTATGCATTTTAAAATTTATGAATACATCTAAACTGCCAGCTATATTCTCACTGTATTTAATGCCATCGGCAAATATGTTAACATTCTATGTGTTGCTGTTTTTGTCAAAATAGCTTTAATATGGATCACTATATCTTTGTGTCTAATTTCAATGAGCAATTTGTTCCATGTTACTGGGCCCTGGTATGCAAAAGAATGTTGTCCATAAGACTTCATTGTCATAGTGGGAATAATGAGTATACTATTGTCAGAAGAGGAGTGTAAGTATCTTGTTGGTGTGTACACATTGGTTAGGTCAGATAGGTATGCTGGACTGGAGTCCATCAGTGAAATATAATACAGAGAACAAGTTTTGTGTTTGATTCTGGATCGAATGGATAGCCAGTGTAAGGTACAGAGCAGTGGGGATGTTTGCTCTGATTGTAGAACTCTAAAGATGATCAGAGTAGCTGTGTTTTGAACTTTTTTGAACTTTCTGGAGTAGATATTGAGGCGAATCAGACAGAATTGAGTTACAATAGTCCAGTCTTGAAAGTACTAATGAACATACAAGTGTTTTAGTGGCATCAACTGAAAGATATTTGTGAATGGAGCTGATGCGTCTCAGTTCAAGATATGCAGCCTTGCATATGTTCATGACATGTTGGTGCAATGTGAGAGTACTGTCTAGAATAACACCTAGGTTTCATACTGATTGTGAATTTAATGTTGGTGTTGCTGATATTTATTGTTTGAGGTAAAGGATGTGAATGAGAAAGTCTTTATGGTGTGATCAGAATGGCCTCAGTTTTATCATCATTCATCTGCAGCTTGTTACATGTCATCCATTATTTCACATCAGAAATGCACCTCTCTACTGGTAGCATCAACTTCCATTGGCTAGACTTGAATATTTGGGTGTCATCAGCGTACAACTGGTGAGACACTGGGTGATGATATATGACACTTAAGAGCGGCTGAGTGTACAGAATTAAGAGAACAGGTCCAAGAACAGACCCCCGTGAAACAACACAACATAGATCAACTAAGCTGTAGTGTATTCCATTTGCAGATACAATTTGTGTCCTGTTGACTAAGTAGGACTTTAACCACTGTAAGGCTGTATTCTGAATGCCAAATACATACTGGAGACGGTGAAGTAATATATCATGGTCTATTTTGTCAAATGCTGCAGACAAATCAAGGAGGGTGAGGACTGTAATCTTTACACTATCCAAAGCAGAGAGAATGTCATTAAATACTTTCAGAAGAGTAGTTTCAGTACTGTGGCAAGGGCGATATGCAGACCGTTCATTACTAAAAAGACTGTTTGAATTCAAATGAGATACACGTTGGGTTAGAACAACTTTATCTAAGATTTTTTATATGAATGGGAGATTAGAAACTGGGCGGTAGTTCTTTAAATCGTTATGGTCAAGTGTTGGTTTCTTTAGCAGAAGCTTTACAATAGCAGTTTTGTAAAATGATGGGAATTCCCTGGATGAGAGAGAGATATTAATAACATCAGTTAGTAAAGGCAATATAGGGTCTAAGCACTCAAGCAGCAGTGCTGCTGGAACTGGATCAAGTTCACAACTCTTTGGTGCACTCTTCATCACGATTTTCCATACTAAATCCATAGAGACAGGTTCAAATGCTCCTAGTGGTTTTCACTAAAATTTTGTATCATATATGGTGATGACGCGCCAATTAAAATTGTGTTGTCAAGTGTATCTCTAATGGTTTGTACTTTGTCACGGAAGACATTTTCAAATAGGTCCGGAAGGCTCCTGGAGAGAAGGAACTTGGAAGTGGTGCACATTTGTTCCTTGACATTAGTTTGTTATTATCTCGAAGAGCTCTTTGTAGCTGGAACTCTCCATGTACTTAGTACTGTAGTGGGATACTTTGGCTAATGGACTATGATTGTGATGTTCTTCTTAGCAACTTCATAATTTGTTTATGAATAGTGAGTCTGGTGGAAAGCCAAAGCCTCTCTTGCTTTACGGTGGTGTCTTTTACGGCGTGAATCTGGTCCCTAACACTGCTATGCCATGAAGAACACTTTTTAATTGATACTCTGCAATGCATGTAACAATGATTTCAAGTCTATGATCAAATTGCTGTCAGTACTTAAAAAAGTTTATGCAAAAAAACTTGCAAGCCCCACTGGCAAATCACATTACAATGGTTACACTAAACTGAAAACTGAAACGTAAATTTCAATTGACAATACTTATTTAAATGGTAATTTCTTAAGCCGGATGACTTTTGCCCAAGACCTGGACATATCTGAAGTTACCATACTGGATTGGTCATCGCCCAGGTAAAAAAAGGACCACACCTGCCGTTGTCCACCAGGACAGAGGTGACAAGTGTGCTACTGGTACTTTGCATAAAATCAGAGTGAGAGAGAGCATCGCCATTGCCACCTGGAACATTAGAAATCTGGCGCAAATTGGAAGACTCCAAAAGTTGACACATGAGATGGAACACTACAAGTCAGATGGAAAACCCTAGGATAACACCAAACTGAAGACGGGCATATATTCTACTATAGTGGAGAGTTGGACAAGTCCATAAATGGCGTAGGCTTCCTTGTAAACAAAGCCATCAAGGGATCCGTGCTTGAATGTTGCCCCATATCTAGCAGAATCATCTCCATTCGTCTGAAAGCATCTCCCTTTAACATCACAATTATTCAAGGCTATGCTCCAACTACTGATCATAATGATGAAGAAATAGAGTGATTATGAACTTCTGAGTGAGGCTGAAGAAATTTAACAAGCCAAAGTAAATCAGCCTCAAATTCAACCTTGAACAACTGAAGGACCCTAGCATCTGCAAGTCATTCCAATCCACAATTGGAATAAAATTTGCTCCACTCCTTGTGATGGATGCTCATGTTAAAGTGATGACAGACACTTTCAACACTATCATGACAACAGCTGCCAATAACAACATTGGCCTCCATCGCCCAAATAAAAAACCTGGGTTACATTAGAGATTCTGAATCTGAGTGATGCCCGAAAAGACCTCAAAAACACCAGACACACAACAGGGGCAATGGAGTAACGAAAAATAAACAAATATATCAGAAAAAAACTTGAAGAAAGCAAAAGATTGGATTAGACAAAAGTGCACAGAAATAGAGAGCAGTCTGATAAAGAATAACAGCAAAAAGGCATTCCAAATTGTGAAAGACCTCACCAGACAGAGTCAACCACGAGTCAGTATCATTCAGGACAAAAATGGAATATGCCTCACAGAGGCAAGTGACATTGCAGAAAGATGGACTGAGTATTGTAAAGAACTCTATAACCATCTGTCCACAGGAGACAGAGTTGCTTGAAGTTCCAAACTTCACAAATGATGATGATTTCTCCATTCTCAAAGAAGAGGTGAAGTCAGCAATAAGAGCACTGAAGAACAGGAAGGCAGCTGGAGATGACAACATCCCAGCTGAACTTATCAAGAATGGTAGGGAATCAGTAATAGAGCTACTAACACAAATCTGCAACAAGATCTGGCAGACAAGCGAATGGCCAACACAGTGGACCCAGTCGCTGATTATAACACTCCCCAAAAAAGGCAATCTCCAATTGTGCCAAAATTACAGAACTATCAGTTTGATCAGCCATGCTAGTAAGGTAATGCTGAAAATCATCTTGAACAGACTGAACCCACAAGCAGAAGAAATAATCACTGAAGAACAGGCAGGGTTCCGAAGTGAAAGAAGCACAACAGAACAAATATTCAATCTTAGGGTTCTGTGAGAAAAGTACTCACAACATCAACAAGATATCTATCATGTGTTCACAGATTTTAAAAAGGCTTTTGACAGTGTGGCATGAGGCATTGTGGACCACAAAAGTTGACCAAGCAGATGTACACCAAGGCTACCAGTGCAGTAATTGCTCAAGGCTCTGTGGGGGACTGGGTCAAGACTACAGTTGGAGTACGTCAAGGCTGTTTCCTGTCACCCATGCTTTTCAACATCTACTTAGAGGGCATCATAAGCGAAGGGCTGGAAAACCACTGTGGGACAGTCAGCATTGGAGGGCGTAACATCACCAACCTACACTTTGCAGACAACACTGATGGGCTGGCAATCAGTGAAGACGAGCTTGCCACCAACATGAAGAACCTGGATGAAACATCTTCCAGATTTGACATGGAGAAAAGCGCTGAGAAGACAAAGCTGATGAAAAATAGTGGCAAAGAAATCTCAACCAAGATTAAAGTCCGAGGACAGGAACTGGAAACAGTGGGCCAGTTCAAATATCATGATTCCATACCGAAGAGAGATCAAGAGCAGAAATTTTGTCACGAGCAGCACAAACAAAGGCAGCTATGTCAAAGCTAAGACCCTTCTGGAGAGACAAGAATATCTGTCTGAAAACTAAAATCAGACTATTTAGAGCACTAGTCATCTCAATCTTTTTGTATTCATGTGAGGCCTGGACCCTGACAGCAGAATTACAACAAAGAATGCAGGCACTTGAAATGAGATGATCCAGAACCATCATTGGCATCTCTTACATGGATCACATCATAAATGAAGAAGTGCGTAACACCATCAGGCACAAAGTAGGTCATTATGAAGACCTCACCACTGTCAAGAAGAGAAAGCTGAAATGGTATGGCCATGTCACTAGAGCCAAGAGTCTATCCACAACAGTACTGCAGAGCAGCATCCAGGGTGCAGAAGGAGAGGTAGACAGAGAAATAAGTGGACATACAACATCCCAGAATGGACCAGGAAAAGTTTTGCCGAGACACTGGCATTGACACATGATCAAGACAAGTGGAGGGAACTGGTCAGATGTTCAGCAGCACAGTGCCTCAATGACCACACTAGGTCAAGAGACTGATGATGATGATGATGATGATGATGATGATGATGATGATGATGATGAATTTCTTTAAGGTTTGTTGCCAGTAAGACACTACTAGTATTTTAACTGATCAATATTTCACTGCATACAGTTATTACTAACATTCGAATTGATAACATTTTTGTCATGTATTGTTATTTACATAGTTCTGAAAACATGTTTAACTCATTTGGCCCCAATCCTGTCAATGCTCACAATCCGGTTTCTGCATTCAACTGCCGATCTAGTCATGGCTCAAAGTTTCTTGACTGCATTCAATATCCAATCCCTTTGTAGCTCAGTTTGAATATGTGGTAGATGTAACATCTGATTGGTTACAAATGTGGCTTTTCCAAGAATCAGACCACTTGCAACCAATCAGAAATGATATTACTTTCATTTGTGCAAACTGGAAATGTTCAGAAACCAAGGATTACTAATTGAGAGCAGTTTCACTACACGTGTTCTGTTCTTGATTAAATTATAAATGATACTAAATTTTCTTGGTTTATTTTAATGGAATTAAGTGTTGATGATGTGATATTATTAACAATGTTGCACATAACTTTGTAAATAGTGTATAAAAAATTGTGAAAGACTTGGACAAATAGAAAAAACATCACTGTGTAGACAGATGTATTTAGATTAATTGGTGAAAATTTCATGGATTACTATTGGATATAAGAAGAGAAATTAAAGTAGGTATGAATGCATGTGCATGATGTTTAAAAAAATTTCCAACCAGGTAAAACACTCTGGGGCACAAGCAAGTATTCACTGCTTAGTGTTGCTAGGACACAGTAGCAGTGTTACTGATAAGTGTGCTGGGGCTGAATGAATTAAAAGATTTTTTTAAGAAATATGACTTGTACTAGAAGTTGAAAATTTCTAGATGCTGAGATGATTTATCTACAGGGGGAAGCCCCTACCCCGTTGTCACCAAAAAAAAAGGGTGGAATAGGACAAATAAAGGGCCATAGTCTTGTATTTACCTAACACTTAAATATACATCTCTCTCTAGGACACTGAAATCTCTGTTCTGTTGTATGGGTTTCATTCTTGGGCTTGGCCAGCAAGGGTATGAGAGAAAGCTTGCCAGTAGCTTTTCAGACATGCGAACCCTTAGAATTTTGCCATAAATCTTACAAAAATTACCCTTAAAATACAGACCTATGGCATACAAGCAAAAACTACGAAAATGATCATTGCCAAAAAAATCAGGATAATTGGTTCACATGTGTTTTATTGGAGCTAGGTTTCATATTAGAATTACTGGTAGTGAAATTAGTCAGGGAACCAGACTAACGTTACGGCAGCACACCAGATGCTTTAAACTGCACCGATTTGTTCATGCGATGCATCTTCACGAACAAACTGTTGATTATAGATTTTTAAAAAATAGGCATCCCGAAAGTGATGCATGTTTAAGACAAAAGGGAAAATAAGCCTCTATAAAAGTGTTAATAATCAACACATTGGACATCAAGTGCCAATTTGAGTACACCTATTTGTAAAACTTCATTGATGAATGCAGAAAGCTTGTTCTGGGATCTAAAACACCAATCAAATTTAATTTAACAACCATTCATGTCAAGCCAAAAAAAGCCAGATGTGTAAACAGTTGCCTACCAAGAAAAAGACATCACCATGACTAACAGTGCAACTTACGTAGCAACAAGCCCTGTAAGGATTAACATTTAAGTACATATTGTACACACTAACTTTAAACTAATTTGCATGTTTCACATGCTCTGGCAACATCCCTGATCATGCTGATTCAAATTTGTACTAACCACTATTTCCAAAGATAATATGAGTGATATATCAAAGTTTAATTTACTGATTTTTACTTAGCAAAAAATGTCCTATTTCTGGGGTATTTTGTTTAAAACATTATAAACAGGTTTGTCAGCTATCTGGGTAGCTAATACAATGAAGTGGTGTATAAAGAAAGTGGTTTAGAAAAATTAAGTGATAAATAAACTTTAACCAAAATGTCAACAAATATAATCTATGACTGTGACATTGACCCTAAGATCAAAGGGGCATGCAAGTGTATTTCAGAATGGACTGCCTTAACATTATAATAATTCAACCAAAGTATGATCAAAATCCATCAAGAGGTTTGGAAAATAAAAGCAAAGAAAAACACTAAACCAAAACCTTAATAAATCATTTAAGAACACAATAATGCTGGAAAAATGATTGCTATGTCATGATGAATAAATAGAGAACAAAAGTTTCTGTATTCTACACATTCTTGAGACTTTCTGCTTTATCTTCATGCATACCTGAGACCTGCCACTCATTCCTGATCCATGTTGAGATCTTCTGAAATCCAGACCTCCAAACTGATCCATGAATGTTTCAACCATGCTGAAACAAAAGATAGTACCATTATATAATGTTATTTATGAAGCACAGAGTAAATTGCTTAACATTCTCTAATAAATCTGTCCCCATCATTTTATAGTTTTTTGTGGATCTCATGGTTCCTACAAAACTACAAATATGAAGACCCAGAGAACAATAATTATCAATTTGTAGAAACAACAGAATCCCCTCTTCAATCCACATAAACAAAATGATCCTTTTGTGGAAACAACAGGACTCCTACTCTAATCCACAAATGTAAGAATCCCATAAATTTAATTTTCACATAACCATGAAAATTTTACACTAAAAATAAAAGAAAGCAATTTTTAAAGTAAATCGTGTTTCTGTGAGAATACTTACCCAATTAAATGATGTAACAAATATTAGCCTGCTACCTCGCAAATCCAGCCCTACTAAAACATGAACATTGTCTTTATCTATCTAGCTCATATTGACAAAGGACAATAACTCTTGCTCAACATCTCGCCTTGCCACCACTTGGTGTTACTAGTCTCTTTTAAGCTAAATGATATACTAATGAGGATGCTTGCAAGACTGGGTGGTCGGAAGGGTTTTTATATAATGTGATTGGATAAGTATTCTCAGACAAACACAATTTACTAAAAAATGTGCTTTCTCCTTTAAATACATTCCCAAATCACATTATGTTAGGAGAATAGATAATAGGACAGAAAGCTGAGCATGTGACCACTACCTTGGGTATCCTTCATATGAATGATGGCTGGATTCCCCATGCAAATGATATTTACCTAACCAACACAACCTAGAGTCACTTGATATGAGATCCCTACATATGATTGAGAAGATAACTATTTAAATCTTCCTACCCACAAAATTTCACCAGCTGATAGGCTGTGTTCATTGATTGAATTGGGTCTGGTGGTCATCTGGGTTACCAACACTAGACCTACCAGATTCAAGGTTTGCCTCTGTAAAGCTTTTGTACAAAAACTAAAGGTTGAATTTGCATGCTAGCCAACAGTTTTTACTAAAATTCAGACTGAAACATTACATTCAAATGCAAGGCTTGCAGAGATAACTCTGATCTCTTGAGCAGTAATCTTCATGAGGCTACTCTAAGTATGGAGAGTGTACGACCCATTTCAGCCATGAAGCAAGGGCTTGAGGAATGATATCCGTTTCCCAGCTTTCACCAGAATAAAGAGGTGCCTGCATGTGCTATGGCTTGTCTTCATGTGGTTCAAGTAGTGCTTAAGTGCACAAACAAGATCATGCATGACTGCTGCTCTCCACCTATCTAAGGAAGAGAGCGAGTGAATGACTCTTGACTATCGACAGATGGTAACCTATATTTGGCTACAAAGCCTGGTTATGTCAAGAGAATCACCAAACTTTCTGATCTGAACTGAAGATAGTTAGGGTCAACAAAAGGTCATGTAGCTCATTCACCCTGCATGCTGAAATTAAAGCAAAACAGGTTTTGAATGATAGTAACCTTAGCTAAGTGTTGGCTAAAGGTTCAAATTTATTTGAATCGAGCCATGTTAAAACCCAGGACAGATTTCATTGAAGAAACAGAGTGAAGTATTCTGGTCAGTTGAAATCAAAATTGGCTACAAGATCCAACAGATCTACCATGACTCTGGAATGTGTCCAACAGAATGGAACAAGAGCCTTTGATAGTAATTGTGGCCAACTGTTTCTATTTGAAAAGCCTGAGAAAGTCAGCCAGTTGAAGGAATAAGCCTCTCAGAGTGAGAATATTATTCATGTGGCACCAGTCCCTGAAAACACAGCACTATCCTTCATAAGTGTTCAGAAGGCAGGGCCTTCTTGTTCTCTAGATCTTTCGACAATCAAAGATTTAAATTGTTTATTTGAAAAGGCTGTCTAGACAAGAGTTGTGTGAAAAAGATGGGGAAGGGGGTTGGGCAGGGATGAAACACCTGTGACAGTGGTTGTTTGATAAGATTCGGGTTGGCCAGAATCTTCCTGGGCAGATCTATCCCTAGATTGAGTAGATCAGTAATTAAGGACTTGCCCATCTGAAAGGAGCCATCAGAATCATCTTGCATTTTTGACCCTGTAACTTCTGGATTATTTTTTGCACCAAGACTGGTGGTGGTGGTGGTGGGTGGGTTGTTGTTGTTGTAGGGTTTAATGCCATTTTTCAGCACATGATAGGCTATACATGGCAGCCAGTATTAATGGTAGAAGAAGAAACCCAGGAAAACCCCCAGAAAGAACCACTGACCCATGAGAAGCTACTGGCAAATTTCTCAAATACCCACATTGGCCGAGCCCAAGACTCGAACAAACGCAGAGGTGAGATGGTAGTGATCAGTAACGGAGAGCACTTTATACCACTTAGCCACTCGGGGCCCCGGGGGTAGGTTGGCAAATACCCACAACACTTCCAAACTAATTGACAGTACAACAACAGCCCAAGCTTCTGGGTCTGGAACTGGAGATACAGTGGGACCCTGCTATAACGTTCTTCATTATAATGCGAATTTGGATATAACGCGGTCGTGGCATGGCTCCCGAAATTTCAGGTATTTTATTACAGGTATTTTTCTCAAAAACCAAAAAAAATCTTTCAAGTATGAAAAATAAAATATGTAAAGAGTTTTATTATCATTTTCGAGAAGAGATTGCATATAAATTTGAATATAAGATGACTGTGGCTGAAATATCACATATATGTATTATTCTCATCCTCTTCTTGAAAGTGCGAAAAAATGTGTAGAACATTTATTATCATTTTGGGGAGGAAATCACACACAAATTCGAATATAAAATAATCGTTGTGTGGCTCGTAAAATGTAAAAATTTAACCAATTTCTTATAGTTTTGTGCCAAAATAAACATCGGAAATACGAACCAGTGGCTGGGCCTTTCGATAACCTTGATCTTTGTTTATTGTTGAAAAATGACAGCTCATAAGTGTTAATATTATTACTGATCCTTGAGCAATGAAGCCATCATGTCTACTTTGTGTTTGTCTTGAACGCATTCCATATACAATCGCTGCTCTAATAACTCTAATAATACCCAACATATGTTCTCTAAAATGCATACACAACTAAGCAACAGCCAATGCGGTGGTTGATAAAAGATTCTCGCCAGAATTTATTAATCAATTAATTTAAGTACATTGTTCATCATCAAAGTCAACTGCCGAGCTAAACTTGTTCAAATTAGGGGGCAACGATTTGTAAAACATCAAAGAAACAAAAGCCGCCAACATGTGCACATGGCTTGGCGGTATTGTTTAATGCAATCTGTTGACTAGTAAATAACGTCGTCCATTTCCTAAAAATATACCCACATTGTTTAATGACAATTATTCTTGCTGTAATCTTTCAAACCGATAGTAAAAGTGTTAATTAGTGGACATTTAGAATGGAAAATGGTAACAGAAATGTAAAGCTTTTACTGTTACAGAAAAGATTGAAGCATCGGACAGGACTAAGTCCGGTGTTAAACAATCACATGTAGCTAAAGATTTAGGTGTGAATGAATCAACAGTTCGAGGATGGAAGAAGGAAGAAGCAAAATTAAGAGAGATGATTGTGGATATGCATGAGAGTGAGGGAATGATGAGGAAAAAAGCAAGACTAGCACGAGACACCCAACTTGATGCAGCCCTGTATCAGTGGTCTGTCCAGACTAGAGTTGAAGGAGTGCCTTTATCAGGACCAATTGTTAAGGCACAAGCCGAAAAATTAAACACCGACTTACATGGGCAAGATTCCAGCTTCAAAGCAAGCAATGGACTGCTAAATCTTTTTAAGAAGTGACATGGGATTAGTCATGTGACAGTTTCTGGAGAAATTCGCTCTTCAGATTCTGAAGCTGCTATGAACTATTCAGATGAATTGAGGGAAATAATAAAGGAAGGTGAATATTCTCCAGAGCAGATTTATAATTGTGATGAAACTGGATTTTGCTACAAATAGATGCCATACACCACCCTAGCTGTGAAAAAAGATGAACATAAACATGAAGGGTTTAAGAAATAAACGAGCGATTAACGTTGTTTTGTGTCAATAAAATGGGACGACACAAACTTAAATCACTATGTATTGGAAAATTTCAAATATCCAATGTGCTTCCATCATTTGAGTGTGAACACCCTACCATTTTCATATAATGCCCCAAAAAAACCACATGGATGACAGCTGCTTTGTTTGAAAAATGGTTTCAAACTGAATTCGTACCAGCAGTTCAATCCCACCTCAGAAATCTGAAGATGGAGGCGAAGGCACTGTTATTATTAGACAACTGCCCTGCACACCCACCTGCAGAATATCTAGTTAGTAAGGATGGGAAAATAAAAGCTAGCTTCCTCCCAAAGAATACAACTTCCAGAATTCAGCCTCTGGACCAGGGTATAATATCAGTTTTTAAAATGAATTATCGCAGAGAACTTGTGAAAAAGATTGCTTGTCAGTCCAGGCGAGACTCAAAAGTTTAAATCTGAAAAAAGTAATGTACCTCAGTGGCAAATCTTGGGATGCCATTACGCCACGCTGCATTGAGAATTGCTGGGAGAAAGGACTTGGGGCAGCATTTACTATTACCCAGGAAAACAGTGATGATGACAATAGTTTATTTGATGGATTTTCTGAGAATGATGTGTTCCAGGCTGAGAAGGCATTTGGGTAAGCTGATGCAGTCACGTGAAGGTGTTGATGAATGGCCCAATTTTGATAACAACTGCCCAGGTGCAGACCACGTTTCGGATATGGAAATTATTAAAAATATTAAGTTAAAAAACACCAGTTGTGATGCTGACGATGGTGATGCTTCTGATGATGACAACGAGGACACCACACCTGAGGACAGTCCACCATTAGCAACAGAAGCAGTCATAGGTTTAGAGTGTGCTTTGAGATGCATGGAGATGCAAGATATCAAATATGTTCGAATGTTTCAGCTGAGAACTATAATTGACTTTGCCAAGAGCAAATGTGACATTAGCAGAAAGCAGCTAAAAATCACAGAGTTTTTCAAACAATAATAATGTACTATTAACAGATGAGAAATGTAGTGGTATAAAATTTATACAGACACTGTTAATTAATCTTCGGACATACTATTTCATCATTTGTTACATACACCTGTTACGTAATGTTTGTTATTTTCTTTTCATTGAATTCAGTCACATAATGATCTGTGATAAAATTATTGAATATTTTACATCTGTATGTGGATATTTTCGATGGAAATACTTGTATTGTGGATTCAATGTATGTTATGGGATTTACTGGTGTGTACACAGTGTTGATACTCTTCTCATGCAATAGATTAGATATGTATATATAAACTAGACACATGTATGTACCAATGCATGGTTCTCTGAATATAGTAATATATTATATATGCAATTTCTGTTATCACAGCAAATGTTGTTCTCATTTAATATACACTGATCTAAAATGGTAATTGTGCGAATAAAGCATGCATTTTCGCACCCGCTTTTATTACTCCCCGCCCCCTTAATTCCAAAAATGTGTTGGTACTGAACATGGTTGCTTATAACACGGTTCAGTTCATAACACGGTTGGATTCTATGGCTCCCAAATACTGTGTTATAGTGGGGTCCCACTGTACAAAGGTGGGCAATTTGCGATTCCACCTTGTTGCAAAAGATCAATGCCCCCTAAGTGCAAAGATTGAAGTAAAGATCAATGGAGAGACCATTCCATGTGAAGGACTTAATCTTTCTTGGACAGAGTTGTTGTTGCAGGGTTTGACGCCATTTTTCAGCACAAGATAGGCTATACATGGCGGCCAGCAATAATGGTGGAGGAAAAACCCAGGAAAACCCCAGAAAAAAACCACCAACCCACGAGAAGCTACTGGCAATCTTTCTCACTTACATCGGCAAAATCCGAGACCCGAACCCACACAGAATGAGGTGAGATGGCAGTGACCCGTAACAGAGAGCGCTTTAGACAACTTGGTGCCCCTCTTTGAGTGGCAGTCTACCAGGAATGTGCTTGATTTATACATTGATATGGACATTGTTGCACCAACATAGAGACTGCCAGATCTGAACATACATGTCAGGTGATTTGGTACCTATCTGCTTGAGAAGGTAGGACAGCAGTCTGGCAGCAGGTGGGCACCCTACTTGTACATACTGAAATTGGTATATATCATTATTTCCTCTTGTGGTTTCTCCAGTAGGACCCCCATGGTCTGCCAATCTGGGTTGCACCACTGATGCAGGAATGATCATATCTCGGATATGATCATGGCCTGTTTTATCAAAAGGACTTCATAAGGGGACCACTGCTAGCAACATCATTTGTATGGGGCACATACAAAGATGGGCGAGCAGGATCAAGTCCACTGTGCTGCATTGCAAAATCCAAGTTTTGTTGGAAATGGACTTGATGAGTTTGATGATCCTGATTATGCAAATAAGAGGAAGCTGTACCAAGTTTAAATTAATAGCTATGATAACATTCATAAAAACAATCTAATTTCTTTTCTCCTAAAACTTAATTTTAACTCTAAAAATATGAAGTATATGATACTTTCTGACCACAAACATGCCAGGTTATGTACTGTTAGACATTATGATTTTGATAATCTCTTGATGTTTTTCAGAAGAAGCATGGTCTTGTAGTGTCATGACCACACACTTGCCATAGTTAATTTCCATCCCAAAGTAAACAAAACAATATGCAAATAAGCAATATCAGTCAGACAGGTTCAGAAAAATTTAACCACAGAATACAGTTGTTATTAATGCTTGTATAGGTCTGGACACCAAATTATGTACAAATTAGGTTTTACAGGCAAATTCTGTCCCTGAATGAAACTGATATAACATGAATTTATCAGAGTTACTAACCACAGAGAACTGTGATCACAAGTTGTGAAGTGTGTCATGTGCTTTTGATGCTGCCCATTACAACACCTTTAATAAATACATGTGATATTTACTGGATCAGTAACCATAGCAGCTGCATGATAAAAAATATATTCGAATTTTAATTTTTTTCATCTGCTTTAAAAATTGTATTAGTAACAGAGATCTGGAAATTTGAATGTTCCTAAGAAATTATTACAAATTCTAAAAATAAGGAGGTAGAAAAATTTAGGATCCTGATTTTTAAATTAATGATTTTAGTTGAATAGAATCAGGCATACTATATGTATTTGCTTATAAGTTGAGTTCAACTGCAAACTGCATAAAGAAAGTGAAAGTAGATGCAACATAGAACCTGGTTTACCAGTACATTTTATGACAGCAGACCATCATCTATATTTGTTTGCTGTTGGACTAAACTTAAACACAAGCATGTATTGGCAGATTCAAACTCTTTATCTTGAAGTCAGATACCAAAATACATACTGAAACATAATGATATATATTCATTAAAAGGGATAATCTCCATAATTTCACACTCAGACAAGGGTAACACAATATAACCTGATCACTATCTTGGTGGGACATACAAAATATAAATGTCTTATTGTCATAAAAACCTTATCAAAACATAAAAATACAATTCAGATTGTAACAAATCTCTTATCACAGTGAGATTTTTTTCTAAGTAGTGATCACCTGTATTTCATGATTTCAATGACATCCTCTGCATCCTCCTTAGTTGCTATCTCTCTTAACTCCAGTCTTGCCCGAGCCTCTGTAAGGCGAATTAGAGACTCTAGCTGTCGTGTAGTAATTGGGGTACTGTCCTGTGTATGGTGTTGCTTCCTCAATTGCAGATAAAAATCCTGCATAAGTTGAAAGGGTTTAAGGGTTGCATCACAGTTTATAGGTAAATATAAATAACTCAATCATCATTTATTCAAATATTCAGAACCACTTAAATGATTGAACCAAATTTATTATGACAAAGAGGAAAAAATACTAAATAAAAGAGAAGAAATTTCAGTCCTTCTTTCATTCTGTATATAACTGACCTTCCTTTCTGTGAAGGCTAGAGAGGCCTGCTTTGTTGTTGAAAGCATTCAAAATCCAGTCATAAAATGTAAAAAGAAACAAAAATGTCTGAAGTACTCTTCAATTTATAGCATAAACACCTAAAATATCTAAGATATATTAGAATGATCTTTTAGAACTAGGTTTTATTTCTGGAACATTCAGTATTATTAAAAGGTTATTTGGTAACTAAATTTGACACAATTTACATAAATCTAATTTTGGAATACACAAAAGCCGGTAAAGCAGAGGTAAATGATAAATGAATAATTTAATAACATTAATTACATACTGAATACTTTTTTGACAAAAAAATACCTACCTGCAATACTTTGGCTGCCTCAGGGCCAATCTTTGGACGTACATATTTTCTGGCATATCCAACATACTGCAAAATTGTAAGCAAAATTTCAGAAATTGATGTTCCTGATTTGACTGTGAGGAGTTAGTTCAACAGAGACACAAATGAACACATTTTTTTTTATAAAAACAAAATGTGGATAACTATTAAAATGCTGATCAGACAAATCCTGTTTTTCTTCAAAGATGAACTTTCTAGTCATGATACATGAGTATATATTGTTTCATGAATAGACCTCAAATGGTTATGGAGATATGATGTGTACATATATTGTTTCATGAAGATATTTCAAATGGTTATGGAGATATGATGTGTACATATATTGTTTCATGAAGATATTTCAAATGGTTATGGAGATATGATGTGTACATATATTGTTTCATGAAGATATCTCAAATGTTTATGGAGATATGATGTGTACATACATTGTTTCATAAATATATCTCAAATGTTTATGGAGATATGATGTGTACATACATTGTTTCATGAAGATATCTCAAATGTTTATGGAGATATGATGTGTACATACATTGTTTCATGAAGATATCTCAAATGGTTATGGAGATATGATGTGTACATACATTGTTTCATGAAGATATCTCAAATGGTTATGGAGATATGATGTGTACATATATCGTTTCATGAAGATATCTCAAATGTTTATGGAGATATGATGTGCAAATACATTGTTCAAACAAGGGGAGTTACGGCTAAAAGTACTAATCTGACAAAACCCAATCTTGCAACAGAAAAAAAACTTTTGTCATGATAGATAATTATCATAGTAATGCAATCTTGATTTCTAAATTACACAGAGTTGTCAGCATCAGAAATCCAAATCATTTGAGACATGAAGCACTGCATCATGATTATCTTTTGTGTGCTGACAAGACATTGTCGCCAGTTTTTAAGCTTAGCGGTATATAATATACGAGGATGCTAGCATGGCGGGGTGGTTTGGAGGGTTTCTTAGTAATGTGATCGGGTAAGTATTCTCGAAGAAACATAATTTACTAAAAAAAATTGCTTTCTCCTTTGAATACATTCCCCGATCACATTACTTTAGGAGAATAGGAGGAGGGAATGCGGAGCATCTGACCCCCACCCCAGGTATCCTCTAGGGAATGATGGCTGGATTCCCCATTTGAACGATAACCCAATCTCCTAATTTTAATCAGCAACACAGCCCAGGGTCACGTGATATGTGACCCCTTTATACAGTTAAGAGGATAGTTATTGAAATCTTCTTACCTACAAAAAATTATCTGGCAAATCCAGCAAAGCTAATAGGCTGTGCTGATTGTTGTACATGGGTCTGGTGGGCATTTGGGCTGCCAACACCGGACCTACTAGAATCAAGGTTTGCCTCTGCGAGGACAAATCTTAAAGATAAAACTGGAGAAGGTTGACTCTGCATGCCAGCCAACAGCTTCTATGAGGTAACACTGATCTTGTGAATCCTCACAGTACGCTGAGTGTATAACCCACTTCAGCCATGAAGCAAGGGCTTGAATGGTGATATCTTGTGTCCCAGCTATCACCAGAAGAAAGAGGTGCTTGTATGTGACCTGACTCACCTCTATGCATTTAAATGGTGCTAGAGTGCACAAACAGGATCTTGCATGGCTGCTGATCCTGACTTATCTATAAAAGAAAGCGAGCTAATGACGACTCGTTGATTGCCAATGGATGGTAACCTATTTTTGGGCTACGAAGCCTGTCTGCATCAAGAGGACCACCGAACAATCTGATCTGAACGGAAGATAGTTCGGGTCACTAGAAAGGACCTGTAACTCACTCACCCTGCATGCTGAAGCTAAGACGATCAAGAAACCCAATTTGCATGATAGTAGCTTTAACGAATTGTGGGTTAAAGACTCAATACTGTCTGAATTGAGTCATGTTAAAACATAGGACAGATTCCTTTTGGAAACAGGGTGAGGGATATTAGTCGATTGAACTCTAAAGTGGCTAAAAGATCTGACAGATATTTGTCATGGCTGATAGCACATGTACCATAATGGCGGAATGTGTCTGATATCATGGAGTGGTAGCATTTGATAATAATTGGGGCCAGCTGTTTCTCCTCGAAAAGCCAGAGAAAAAAGTAGGCCAGTTGAGGGATTGTGACACTCAGAGGAATGATGTTAATGAAATGGTACCAGTCCCTGAAAACATGCCACTTTCCCTCGTAAGGCTTCAGAGTGTAGGGCCTTCTTGCTCTCGAGATTCTCTCCACAATTGAAGATTTAAATTGTCTTGCAAGGCTGTCTGGACATGAGCCAAGCTTGAAGATAAAGACGGTCTGGACAGGGGTGGAACACCCATGGCTGTAGTTGCTTAAGATTTGGGCGGACTGTAATCTTCCTGGGTAGATCTATCGCTAGATCGAGTAGATAGGAGACCCAGAAGTTGTTCCATCTGAGAAGGCAATCAGAATCATCTGACAGTTATGACCCCTTAACCTCTGGATTATTTTCAGTACCAAGACCGTGGGAGGGTAGGAGAATGACCACAACCCTTCCCAGCTGATTGAGCGAGCAACCACGGCAAAAACTTCTGGGTCTGGAACCTGCGAGACGAAGGTGGACAATTTGCGATTCCATCTTGTTGCAAAAGATCGATCATCGGATGTCCCCAAAGTGTGCCGATTGGAAGAAAGCCCGATTGATGGAGTAACCTTTCTGTGTGAATGACTGGATAGAGTGTCAGCCAGGACATTGAGTCTGCCAGGAATGTGTCTGATGTGTACATTGAGGTGAAGATTGTCGCACCAATGTAGAAACTGCCAGATCAGATTGCACAGGTCTGGTGATTGGTGCCCTCTTGTTTTGAGGAGGCAAGGCACCACCACAAAGTTGTCTGACATAAGGAGGACAGTTTGCAATAAGAGTTGATCCTGCCAGAAATGAAAGGCATTGATGACAGTCGTTATTTCTGAAAGGTTGATGTGCAAAGGGCTCGCCCCTGGCACCCACGTGCCGCTGACGGTATCGAAGTCCGGCAACAGGTGGGCATCCCAACCGTAGGTACTAGCGGCAGAACATACCGTTATCTCCGCCTGGGGTATCTCCAGAGTAATCCCTGTGGACAACCCACAGGGGTTGTGCCACTGACTCAAGAATGATCGTATCTCTGACGTGAGCATGATTGTGGGATCGAAGGGACTTAAAAAGGGCGCCATTACGCTAGCAACGTCCTTTGTAAAGGGCGCATAAAAAGACGGCTAAGCGGGATCAAGTCCACTCCGCATTGAATAATCTGAAGAGCTGCAACTCTCTCGCTAAAATGCGCATCCTGTTGGAAACGGACTCTGCGAGTGCAATTATCTGGATGATCGCAAACTCAAGGAAGCCTTACCAGATTCAGATCAGGGAGAAACTTCACACCCAGATGGACCAAAAATCTGGGAGATCAGACTTTATCCAGTTCACGAGAAAGCCTATATGATGTAAAGTGATATAAGATCGTTTCTGCCTTTGAGCAGAGTAGAACTTAACATATGTTTCTGGAGGATGTCGTCCAAGTATATTGCCGACGCTATAGATGAAGTCGAGCGGAACAGGGTGACGACGTAATCCATAACCTTGGTACATGCCCAAGGGCTGAAGTTGAGGCCAAAAGGTATGACCTGAAACTAATAAACCGAGTCCCGACAAGCACAATGGAGAAATGTCCGTGACTCGTGGTAAAGGGACGTGAAAATGTGCGTCAGTCATATCTAGACTGACAGCATACCCGTCGGATGGCTGGATCACGCCATCGCCACATTGAATTTCAGGGTGGTTGAGGCAGCTCAGGACGATGAACGGCCTCTGGATAAGAAACAGCCATGAATAAAACCCCAGCTATTGCAGGTTTATTAAGATATATATATATATATATATATATATATATATATATATATATATATATATATATATATAGGCATCCTTCTCCCAATCTGACGATACATCCGTGAAGAGTGGAGAGGAGGACAGGGGAGGGGATGGATAAATGAAGTCCAAAGTCCCTTCGAAATGACCTGAATCACCCAAATGTTCTAAGGTAATAAAGTGGTCCAGTGGTTCTGAAATTGCAGGAGGCGGCTGCCCACAGGTCCGCTGGCGGTGGACAGGGTATGTCAACGTCTAGAGTTAGGAGGCGTTAAGGCAGAGAAACTTGGGTTCTTGCCACCTCTGTATGGTTGCCACCTAGCTTGATTAGACTGTTGGCTTCCAGCATTAGGTTGGGATCTATATTACACATTTGATTTTAAGGATCCCTTTTCCCTGGTCCGCCCATCATCCCTCCGCTGTGTCAGGGGATGATTGTTTCGAAACGCCTGTGAAAGTTGGGTGACAAGTTGGAGGGGCAGTTCCTGAGCTGCCTGCCTCCAAACTTTTTCAATTTTCCCCCAAAGTGTAAAGGTGTCCCAAACAAAGACATCCGTAAAATCCGAGTAGGATGCGGCCTGCGCAACGTGGACCACCTACAGGCATCACGTCGTATCAGGTCGAAGTTGG
The DNA here is from genome assembly GCA_029339505.1 of Unio delphinus. Lineage (NCBI taxonomy): Eukaryota > Metazoa > Mollusca > Bivalvia > Unionida > Unionidae > Unio > Unio delphinus. The sequence goes on from JAQISU010000008.1 coordinate 22,259,450, forward strand.
TAGAAGCAGTCAACGCATTGGTCATGGAATGGTGAGCTGCCCTGTTAACAACTCTAGCAATCCAGGCCGTCACTTCACAAGCGTGGTCATGGCCGGATTTGCCTAGGGAGTTGGAAAAAAAAAATGACTAGTGAAGCCAAGTCTAACAATGAAGACGTATCTACTACGTTTCGGACTAGCTTTGACGTGGCATTGGAGATCAGTACTGAAGGCGTCTGATGGAGTTTTCGTACCAGCTACACTTGAACGTCGCTGGAAGTTTGCTTCCTGAATTTTTACCGACTGGGGAAGAAGCAGGAAGGACATCGTCTCTTTCTCCCATTCAAGATCTACAGATGCCTGAACTGCGTAGTCTTGAATGGCAGTAGGAGGTGGTGGCATAGATAATTCAATTCCGTCATCTCTGATAATGTCACTAACTCTCCCTTGTGGATAAGCCATGAACCGATAGACGGCCGGCAATGCCGACTGATTTGTCTGACATATGGATGGCCGGAATGTCGGCGACGGTCCGGCAATGACCGGCACCGGCCGCTCCAATGGTCTGGTTGGACAGATAGATTCCCCTATAACATCTCCGTCATGGTAGTGATATGTAACCGGTAGTACATATTGACGGACGGATACATCACTAAAATCCCCGTAAATCCGACCTGGTCAGATTGCGGTATGAAAAAGTCCCCATGTTAGTACAGCGGTACAGCTGGACGGACGGATTCGTCACTAAAATCCCTATAAATCGTAGCAGGTCGGCCTGTTAAATCAATAAGGTCACCATGCTGGGACGGCTGGACGGCTGGGCTAGATGGCCGGAGCCGGCTGGACGGCCGGTGCTGGCTGGGCTTGACGGCTGGAACCGACTGGATGGCCGGTGCCAGCTGGACAGTCGGCTGGATGGCCGGTGACGGCTGGACGGCCTGATGGTTTGCCTGGCATGTGGTCCTCCGGAATGTTGGTGACGATCCGGCTATCACCGGTACCAGCCGCTGTCATGGCTTGGCTGGATGGATAGATTTCTCATTAAAATCTCCGTCATAATATTGGCATGTTGCCTGTGGTACAGCTTGATGGGCGGATTTGGCACTAAAATCCCCGTAAATCATAGTTGGTCGGACCGTGTTAGCAATACAAAGGGACGGCTGGATTGCATAATGAAACGGATGCGATGGAACCTGTAAAAACCCCATGCGTCCTGACTTACAGGCCCGAAAGCCATGCACGGACATGCGGGGGGACTTACGCCCACTGGGCAGCCTAAAATTGGGGGAACACTCCCCAAATGTACCCAACTACGCATCTGTTCAAAGGCGGACTGTTGTACCATGTCAGCATCATTTTCCTCCATTGCCACATTGCCAACACCCGTTTTGCCATTCATGCCTTCGTTGTCGACTTTGCTACTGAAACGACAAAAGAAGAGAACAAAGCACAAATTAACAATTCAGTATATTATTAAATCGATAATACTAGAACCGTTACTAACGGAGTAGGCAAATTATTCCGTGCCGTGTTAACTCATAATGACAACACTTGTTACTGCCATGAGCGTGTTGCAACGGGTCGTTCAAAGATGAAGTCTACTGAAACGACGAAAGAAGATAAACAAAGCACAAATTAGCAATTCAGCACGTTATTAATTCACTATTACCATAACCGTTACTAACGGAGGAAGCGAAATGATTTAGTGTCACATGAACTCGTAACGACAACACGAAGTCCGCTATTAAATAGTCGCAACTTGGTCGTTCAAAGACGAAGTCTACTGAAACGACAAAGAAGATAAAACAAAGCACAAAATATCAATGCAGCAAGTTATTAATTCGCTAATATCATAACCGTTACATACGGAATAAGCGAAATTATTTAGTGCCGCATGTATTACATGCTAGTACCGCCATAAGCGTGCTCTGACAACGTTGCAACCTGGCTTTTCCGAAGTCCATAAAGGTGACAAAGTCACTCAAAATTGGAAAATATTGTAAAATAATGTATACAACCTGTAGAGGAATGATTATCCAACACAGTAATTCCAAATTTAACTTTGGATGGTCTGAATTTACACTAAGATGGCTTGGATTCATTGGAGGTTTAATTGTACGTATTTTCACCATACAGCGAAGCTTAAAAACTGGCGACACCTAGTGGGTGGCAAGGGGAGGTAAGGGGCAAGAGTTAATGCCCTTTGTCTATATGACATAGACAGAAAAGACGAATTTTCTTCTTTTGGTAGGGCTGGATTCGTGAGGTAGCAGGCTTATATCCCTAAAGTAATGTGATCGGGGAACGTATTCAAAGGAGAAACATGCATTTTCAAATGATGAACATAACATATACAAAGTTTCATGGCAATCCACTGAAAACTGGGGGACTACATGTGTTTAGAAATATTCTGTAATATACTACATCAGGTTGCAAGTCATCAAGTACAATAATAAATACTAATCACATGAGCATAGTAATTTGGCGTTCTCACCCACAGTTAATGTTCATAATAATAGCCAAGCTTGACTGTTAACACCCACATAAGTTTGATGATTTGGATGGTGAAGAACTTGAGTTATTGTGCAGAAACCATGTTTTTTCTTTCAATAGTGAGCTTGACCATTAAATTTTTAACCATTAAATTGATAGGGTTCATTCTTAATTCATGGTGAACATCACTAGGTATTTTGCAGAAATTATTTTCTTTCTAACAGTCAGTGACCATGACTTTTTGATACATAACACCACCTTGTTGATTTTGGGATCAAAAAGTCATGGTTACATTAATGTTTAACTAAATGACTCAAACTAAACATATATATTATTTTCATAATAATAGTTTAGTATGAGTCATTTAGTTAAACACTAACCGTTTGTGTCAGCATAGTTTTATTCTTTTGTATTCTTCTTTTGGGGTATTTGTAGAGGTTAAACCATAAAATTAAAAACAGTAATCAGATAAAAAATAGGTGATACTATTTGCAAAACATGTCCAGGCCAACTGAGGAAGCTTGATTTTGCACCAGGATAATGCACCTGCACACAAGTCTGTAACGCAAACTTTACAAAACCTTTTCATTGAAAACCCAAGTCATAAACCATACAGCCCAGATTTAGATCCTTGTGCCTTCTGGCTTACTACAAAACTGAAAGATTCATTTTGGCGAAAACCTTTATGAAAGCTTAGACAAACTAAGGGATGTAATCACCATGTTACAATGAATGCTGTCAAGAGAATACATATTTTGGCTCCCTAAAAATTATATTATTTTGTTTCAGTCCTCTTGAAGAATATACACTTAATGCATATAAAACAATCTACTGGTTTAAAACCCAATCTACTGTTAAATATTTGTAAATCTACTGGTTTGAAATATTGGTTTTGTCACATGTATGTTATCAATTCTGGAGAAGTAGCAATAATAGAATTTTCAAGATAATCACCATGGCAACCAAACTGAATGTCAGATTAACATCTTTGCTATTCAGGACCAATCAGACTTTATAAGTCTTATAATGAAAACACCATGCAGATGTGACCATCCATTCAGCAGAAGTGGTGTTAACAAGATTTTCAAGATGGCCACTGTGGTAGCCATAATGAATGTCCAAGCAACATCGTTTGATTTAAGACCAAACAGACATTATAAGAATGACACAAATTTAAATTTTAAGAAAAAAAATAATAAAATTCTTTCTAGTCCAAAAGATCAATCAAGTCAGACAAAATATACCTTCTTCAATTTAACTTTATAAAATAATGATTATGAATTTTTACAAATACCAATTGCAACAATGGATTTTGACTCAAAAGCAGAAGCTGTACATGAATCTGGTCATTAAGTGCAGAGTCCTATTCTGTAGTACCCTAACTTAAAATGCTGGTTGTTTTAGTAAATAAATGTATTGCAATTAATGTTTACCTTGATTATTGTGAAAAGTGCTAAATTGATGATGGAAATTGGGGTTTCTTTCCACTTTGTGTGTAATATTCTGACTGTAGAAGGTCATGTTATGAAAGGCAGTAGTCATGTGATGAAAACTTATTAAAATGTTTTATTTGCAAGTGTTCAATGGGAAAATTCAACACTATTCAAAAGGAAAATGTAATACTGTTCAATAAGACAATTCAACAATGTTCAATAGGAAAATTTAACACTGTTTAATAGGAAAATTCAACAATGTTCAATAGGAGAATTCAACATTGTTCAATAGGAAAATGTAATACTGTTCAATAAAGAAAATTCAACAATGTTCAATAGGAACATTTAACACTGTTTAATAGGACAATTCAACAATGTTCAGTGGGAAAATTCAACACTGTTCAATATGAAAATTCAACACTGTTCAATAGGAAAATGTAATACTGTTCAATAAGACAATTCAACAATGTTCAATAGGAAAATTTAACACTGTTTAATAGGAAAATTCAACAATGTTCAATAGGACAATTCAACATTGTTCAATAGGAAAATGTAATACTGTTCAATAAAGAAAATTCAACAATGTTCAATAGGAACATTTAACACTGTTTAATAGGACAATTCAACAATGTTCAGTGGGAAAATTCAACACTGTTCAATATGAAAATTCAACACTGTTCAATAGGAAAATGTAATACTGTTCAATAAGACAATTCAACAATGTTCAATAGGAACATTTAACACTGTTTAATAGGAAAACTCAACACTGTTCAATGGGAAAACTCAACACTGTTCAATAGGAACATTTAACACTGTTTAATAGGACAATTCAACAATGTTCAATAGGACAATTCAACACTGTTCAATAAGACAATTCAACAATGTTCAATAGGAAAATTTAAAACCAGAGCCAGAATTTTGCATCACACACAAGAATGAGTCTTTTGCCAATTTTATTTCTCATTCTATATTTGATAAATTTGTATGCACATTAATTTAGTCTTTTTTCTGTACCTTGCGAAGCAGCTGATGTGGTATGGGGTCAATAGGTTCCCCTCTAGAAATTTTCAGTCTCTCGCTCAGTGGTTTATCTGCTTCCCACAGTAATCTGGAAGTATTTAGATTATCTTCCTGCAAAGAAAACATTTGTCAATATTCATTTCTGGCATTACTGAGCAACACAAACTCCTTTATAATGCATTATAATCAAACTTATCCTCAATAATCATAAAATGTCTGAAACTTTTTAAATAATATGCCACACACTACAAGGATTTCAAAATATATAATAAAATGCAACTTCTTTCATATAGCTCAAAGGTAACACAAATCACTGAACCATAAAATACAGATCACAATGACCAAGTTTCTGTGTTAAGGATGGCTGTAGTACTTCTCATGATTCAATTCCATACCAAGCTATAGGACTTCAAAGAAACTGTGCTTGGGAAAATGATCCAAATGCAAAAGTTAACCAAAATCACAGCACTAAAATATAGGTCAGTGACTTAATAGATATTGAAAGGTATAGTAATCCAAGACATATTTAAATACCAACTCCTATGACATGACAAACATGTGAAACAAACCCCAACCAAAGGGTTGACACCAGACTGACAGAATGATGGATAGATGGACATCACCAATCCATAAAGTCACAATTACTTTACAATGCAGCCAAAAATACTTACAGTGCTTGGTTTGAATGCTGTAGCACCAGCGATTCCCCTGAAAAATACATAGAAAGTGAACAGTGAATCTTACACCTGAGCTCATTTCACATAACATTTATGCAATAATAATTTAATGGTAAATAATTTTGCAATGCTGAGGTGACAAAATATGCCAAATAAATTTCATATATGAAAACTTTAAATTACAATGCAGATTATAAAAGCATCTTGAAGAACAAAAGAATTGGTAATAAGACTATATTCAAAATACTGAAACAAGATACAAACCTATAAAACTAACATTAGGTTCCCTCTCACAATCATACTGCATATTTGTCAACATGAAACAATTCCAAACATATATGTAAATCTATGCAAGTGTACATGTATAATATACCATCACACAATAAAACAACTAAAGTCTAAAGGTGAGGTAGTACAGACAGAAAATCTAAAATGAAGTGACTATTACTGAATATAACAAAAGCAATTTATTTTATGTTAGTTCATGAAGAAAAGGTTTTTTTAAAAAAGAGAAATCATTTAGATGCTTCAATTGAGTGTATTATCAATTTTATTTTTTTCATTCAAAAACTTTTTTAAAAGACCAATAATATTATTACTAAAACAATGTCATCTTGTTTTCAATTACTAGATGCAGTAGTAGCAAGTTGACCTGTCACATAAGAGAACCACATTGAAATCCAACTATAAACTGGATTTTTTTGAAACATTTTTTCTAGTATTTGGTTTCTCACCTTCAGTTAAGAAAAAGAATTATGTTATTACTCCTATTTTCTATGTGAATGTATATAAAACACAGCAGAACATGGATGGTGAACAGCTTATATTGCCTTAAGAAATATGCTACTTCAATCTGTTATACACTTTAGCTAGCCAACATGTTTGAGCACAAAGCAAAACAAAAGCTGCTCTGAGTGAATGACATAATTTTCATCTTGTGGGTAACAAACTCTAGTATTTCTGACTCAAACATTTGCCACTCTTGTACATGTTTAAATTTTTACCCACTTGATGAAATATATTCAATTTGTATTCAATATACAAACAAATAACTCAGTTAAAATAAATGTGCTAAGACTATTCATTATATGATGGCAAATCATCCAGGAGGAGTTCAAATAGTTTCAAAGTTTTGTAAATTACATTTTAGAATTGTATTAACATGGTTTAGTAATAACTGCAATATAGTCTAATACAAATTAAAATTTTCTAACCATTCAATGCAGAGTAATTTTCTGCCCTTTAATCACATTTATTGTCATGTACTATTACTTCAGTACTAAGTCGGTGGTTCTCTCCAGGTTTTTTCCCAGGTTCTTCATCCACCAATAACACTGGCCGCCATGTATAGCCTGTCATGTGCTGAAAAATGGCGTTAAACCCAACAACAACAACTTGAGTACTAAGAACCTGTTTCTTTTTATTTTTTTGTACCCTTTTTTTTTAAACACAGCTGATGTATTATAATAATGATTATTTATTTATACTAAAAGTTTGTTTAATAATGTAACATTTTTAACTTTTTGTACATATGAAGTTTAAATCTAAAGATCAATGTCTTGAGAATACCGGTACATACAAATATTGTATTAAAAAAAATGGCAAAAATAACGTGATCTTTACTGAAAATCTATTATAATTTCCATTATTATGATAAATCAGTTAGTTTCTGTTTATCAAAAGACATGATGAAGTTTCTTTTTCACATGACATGATAAATCTGCACACATGAGCTTTGTGTTTGGGAAAAATCAAAGTCCCTGAAATTAAAACAATGAGGGAAGCCAGGATCTAATGAGTATTTCATATGAGTAGTAATTTTAGAGTTTAAATATGTAAAACTTGTGTGAATTCATTTTTAATGGTTCACATCCTCAGTCATCAGATTTTAGTTAAAATACAGTATGTGCCCTGAGATTAAAGCATCTTCTACATAGGGGTGGAGGTCCCCCAAGTGGCCGATTGGTCTAAAGCGCTGTCCATTACAGATCACTGCCGTCTCACCTGTCTGCGTGGGTTCGTGTCTAAGATTTGGCTAATGTAATTATGTGAGAAAGCTTGCCAGTAGCTTCTCGTGGGTCAGTGGTTCTTTCCAGGGGTTTTCCCGGGTTCTTACTCCACCAATAATACTGGCCGCCATGTATAGCCTATCGTGTGCTGAAAAATGGCGTTAAACACTGAAAAACAAACAACAAAAACATAGGCGTGGATGATAATATTGTATACCGGTATATTGTGGTATTAAAATGACAATACAATAATCATGATATAACTTTCTTATATTGATATAGTGTGATACTGACGTAAAATTGGATAAGAAGTAGCAAACAAACTCAATTATTATTATAAATTAATATTAGCAATATTTCACTATTTATAATAGTTCTGATTGACAATGACCAATTGACCTCCATAACTTGACCTCTGGTAATCAGCTTCAGTAACATTTCTATATCAATTCTTGAGCAGTTGCAGTGTGGTTAATCGAAAGTTACATTTCTGTGAATCTTCATCCTTTTGAAGCTTTAATTTCTCTTTGTCAACAAATAAGCACCTTGCTGACATTGATGACTAACTGACATTGACCTTCAGCAACCAGTATTTCAAGCAAAAATCAACAGTGCAGTCTGTGAGGTCAAATCTTTGAGATAAAACTGGAGAAGGTTGATTCTGCATGCCAGCCAAAAGCTTCTATTATAACTCGGATCGAAACATTGCATTCAAATGCAAGGCTCGCTGAGATTGCTCTAATCTCATGAGCGGTAATCTTCATGAGGCGACTCTGATCTTGTGAAACCTCATAGTACCCACTTCAGCCATGAAGCAAGGGCTTGAATAGTGATATCCCATTTCCCAGCTATCCCCAGAAGAAAAAGGTGCTTGCATGTGACCCGACTCACCTCTGTGTGTTTAAATGGTGCTAGAGTGCACAAACAGGATCTTGCATGGCTGCTGCTCCTGTCTTATCTATAATAGAAAGCAAGCTAATGATGACTCTTTGATTGCCAATGGATGGTAACCTATTTTTGGCTACGAAGCCTGGCTGCGTCAAGAGGACCAGCAAACCATCTGATCTGAACTGAAGATAGTTCGGGTCACTGGAAAGAGCCTGTAACTCATTCACCCTGCATGCTGAAGCTAAGACTATCAAGAAACCCGTTTTGTATGATAGTAGCTTTAACGAATTGTGGGCTAAAGACTCAATACTGTCTGAAATGTTGCCGGCAGTAAAGCTTGACCGACAGATTTGTCACTAAAATCCCCGTAAATCATAGTTGGTCGGCCCGTTTTAGCAATAAGGTCCACATAGTGGGACGGCACTGCCAGCTGGTTTGTCTGGCATGATAAAACAAAGCACAAATTAGCAATTCAGCATGTTATTAAATTGCTAATACCATAACTGTTACTAATGGAGTAAGCGAAATTATTCAGTGCCGCATTAACTCGTAAATGACAACACAAGTACCGCCATTAGCGTGTTGCAACGTGGTCATCCAAAGACGAAGTCTACTGAAACGACAAAAGATAAAACAAAGCACAAATTAGCAATTCAGCACGTTATTAATTTGCTAATACCATAACTGTTAATAACGGAGTAAGCGAAATTAATCAGTGCCACGTTAACTTGTAAATGACAACACGAGTACCGCCATTAGCGTGCTCTGTCCACGTTGCAACGTGGTCGTCCAAAGACGAAGTCCATAAAGGTGACAAAGTCACTCAAAATTTGAAAATATTGTAAAATAATATATACAACCTGTAGAAGAATGATTGCCCAACACAATAATTCCAAATTTAACTTTGGATGGTCCGATTTTACACTAAGATGGCTTGGATTCAAGGAAGTCTAATTGCACAGTACAAGCGAAGCTTAAAAACTGGCGACACCTGGCGATCGCAAGGGGAGGTAAGGGGCAAGAGTTATTGCCCTTTATCTATAGGACATAGAAAAGAAGAATTTTCGTCTTTTGGTAGGGCTGGATTCGCGAGGTAGCAGGTACACTCATCAATAAGAACTCAACATTGCTGCTGCCTTGGGTCCACATTTTAAAACACCTTTCCTCAGCGATGCATGAAGCAATGAAATCTTCACCAAAAGTTTACAGAATGCATCAGAATTCATTGTTAGAGTGAAGGCTGAACATGACACTGATCACTCACCTAGGGGTGAAAGTGGGAGGTCAGAGCTATCATCTTTACCACAGCTAACCAATGCGTGTCTGCCAATTCTGCTGCTAAGAATGCTCAACTAGTTTGCAAGAAGCTAAAGTCAGACATTGGTCAGAGTGATATGATAGACAAAGGTACCTGTTGTCCTGATATGCAAGAACTTCTTGGTGATGTCTACATAACTTGTGTTAAGACTTCAAAAACACAAATGAAAGAACTTGAAGAAGAGCTTAAGAACTATAGAGTGTTTCTATCTATTTTCTTGAATTCAAATCCTCAGCAACAGTGCGAAAATCACAAGGAGAGATTTCCTACATTAGCTAAGCTTGCTGAATCCTTATTGTGCATCCCAGCAACAAGTGTCCCTTCTGAGAGGGCGTTCTCCACTACTGGAGATAAAGTAAATGCACATCGTTCAGCCTTAAAACCAAATAATGTTGATGCACTTATCTTCTTAAAAAATATGAAGTAAGTTCCATCATGTGATTTTCAAAGCAGTTCAGTTCTTGAATCAATGTAACAGCCTTGTTTGAAAATGAGATCAAACACTGCTGCATAAATATAAGAAGTGAACATGCACTTACAGTTTAGGATTAACTCACCTGCTTCCAGCATGAAGAGCCATGACATATTCTGACAGCATACTGTCCATTTCCTAAAATAAAAACAATCAGCATCATGACATGTTCTGACCGCATAATGTCCATTCTCTAAATCATAACAATCAATGCCATGACATGTTCTGACAGCACAATGTCCAGTCCCTAAAATAAAAACAATCAACACCATGAAATGTTCTAACCACATAATGTCCATTCTCTAAATCAAAACTGTTCAGCACCATGACATATTCTCACAGCATACTGTCCATTGCCTAAAATAAAACAATCAGTGCCATGACTTGTTCTTTCCTAAAATAAAAATGATCAGCACCATGACATGTTCTGACAGCATACTGTCCATTTCTTAATATAAAAGTTATCGATGCCAAGACATGTTCTGACAACATACTATTTCCACAATAAAAGTGATCAACACCATGACATGTTCCGACAACATACTGTCCATTCCCTAACATAAAAACAATCTGGAATGGTACAACCAACTCTGATATAGAAATTATAACATAATAAATAAACTTTAGACCTATTTTCAGAATATAGATATGAAGAACTGGTCACCAGAATATGTTGTCATTGTCTTTCTTTAAGATTCCCCCCAAGATTCAGAAATTTTGGGTTGTGGAACTTGAATTTATTCCATTATAGAAAATCAAGAGATGGAGTTTTATGTCACAATGCACGACAGCAAAACAATTATTAATTAATTATTTAATTAAAATGTTTTTCAAAAATGATATACCCAGTCATAATACCTTAGGAATATAAACTTATCTGACATATCCAGCCTTCATTACCTATTGTTAGGGGAAAAAAAAGAAGCTAAAAGTCATTTGTCTATTAATTAAGATTACATACAAAATGTAATTATACAAATACATTTAGTACAAAATATGTTATGAGTGATTTACTTCCATACAAATCTATAACATTACCTCATCAGGTTTGTCAAGCAGAATGAAAACCAAATCAAATCTGGACAAAAGAGCACTCCCCATTCTGAAAAAGAGAAAATTCTGAATAATATATTTACGTTAAACCAGTCTCTCACGATGGGTCCATATGTATCTTTGCAGTTATAGTGATACATTTTATCATCAAGTGTTGTCATTTGAAGTGAGAGACAAATGTATCTACACTTCCAGTTCAAGCATGTTGAAAGCTATACGAGCCCAAAATCTCAACCTGAAATGCACGTAGCCGACAAAGCCATGTAATTTTATCAGACAATATTAATCACCTAAGAGCAAAAATTCCAAAATAAAATTAAAACTAAAATACCTGCATCTTTAGGATGCCTAATCTTCAAGAGAGACAAATTTGTTTTTATGTCAACTTTATTTTAGGTTTTATCTTCATAAGTGTTTTTCAATTCTTTATCTTTACATGTTTAAAAACTTGAAATTAGCACCATGTTGATTTCAGAGGTAGAATGACCCATTGATGTACTTGTGTATAAGAGTATATCAAATGAACAACTTTAGCTTACATTGCCTAGGCTTTCTTATGTGCCCACATTGGCAAAGCCTGAGACTTGAACCCACACAGACAGGTGAGATGGCAGTGATCTGCAATGGTGAGTGCTTTAGACCACTCTGTCACTCGTGGCTCCCAGCAAAATATGCAATTAACATCTCAATTTTGTGCTCCTTAGGTGCAAAATAAATCAAACTTCCTTGTCCAGTATTTCTTTTCTGTTACATATGTAAAACTCAACTTGTTTTATAAAATTCACATCAGTAGAACTCATTATGCTAATTCAATTATCAGATGGAGCTGTGTCTCTGGGTTTATCTGTGAAACTCTTCCTTTTACATTACTTTGCACACTTTAACAAAAGAACCATAGCAATCATAACAGATGTGCCAAGGAACATGAAGTTTAGGGCCAACCAGTGATCAATGTACTGCTGAAAAACCCATTGATGATGATAACAATGCCACCATGATAATGTCTGACATGTCTTGCCTCCCATTAAAATATAGTCAAAAATAAAATTCACTTGGTTTCCACTTATCTGAGGTTCTCTGAGAGTTTTGGCTTTATTGTAGTGACCTCCTAAAAACAATTCACTCAATATCCATACTTACTTGAGGTTCTCTGAGACAGTTTTGGCTTTATTGTAGTGACCTCCTAAAAACAATTCACTAAATATCCATACTTACTTGAGGTTCTCTGAGACAGTTTTGGTTTTATTGTAGTGACCTCCTAAAAACAATTCACTCAATATCCATACTTACTTGAGGTTCTGAGACAGTTTTGGCTTTATTGTAGTGACCTCCTAAAAACAATTCACTCAATATCCATACTTACTTGAGGTTTTCTGAGACAGTTTTGGCTTTATTGTAGTGACCTCCTAAAAACAGTTCACTCAATATCCATACTTGAGGTTTTCTGAGACAGTTTTGGCTTTATTGTAGTGACCTCCTAAAAACAATTCACTCAATACCCATACCTGAGGTTTTCTGAGACAGTTTTGGCTTTATTGTAGTGACCTCCTAAAAACAATTCACTCAATATCCATACTTACTTGAGGTTCTCTGAGACAGTTTTGGCTTTATTGTAGTGACCTCCTAAAAACAATTCACTCAATATCCATACTTACTTGAGGTTCTCTGAGACAGTTTTGGCTTTATTGTAGTGACCTCCTAAAAACAATTCACTCAATATCCATACTTACTTGAGGTTCTCTGAGACAGTTTTGGTTTTATTGTAGTGACCTCCTAAAAACAATTCACTCAATATCCATACTTACTTGAGGTTCTCTGAGACAGTTTTGGCTTTATTGTAGTGACCTCCTAAAAGCAATTCAATCAATATCCATACTTACTTGAGGTTCTCTGAGACAGTTTTGGTTTTATTGTAGTGACCTCCTAAAAACAATTCACTCAATATCCATACTTACTTGAGGTTCTCTGAGACAGTTTTGGCTTTATTGTAGTGACCTCCTAAAAACAATTCACTCAATATCCATACTTACTTGAGGTTCTCTGAGACAGTTTTGGTTTTATTGTAGTGACATCCTAAAAACAATTCACTCAATATCCATACTTACTTGAGGTTCTCTGAGACAGTTTTGGCTTTATTGTAGTGACCTCCTACTGGATTTGCTGCTGCTATGATAGATGTTCTTGCTGGCAAGCTGAAAATAAATAAAAATCAAAAGGACATGTTTCGACAAGTACTGATTTTAGCCTGCACTATTACAGATAAATGAGGCCCCTATCTCATCCCAAGATATTTTTATTTAATTCTAATCCAAGATCACATTTAATTAAAAAAATTGACCATTAATGAGGTAATGGGTTTCTTTTATATTATGGAATTCATTTTCATCAATAATAGAGTCTGGCTAAGAAGCCAATATCAAGATGACAAAGATATACATCTTTTGTTTGTTTGTTTGATTAGGATTTTTAACGTAGCTTTAACAATTTTTCAGTCATATCGTTACGATGTCTGCAGTGAGGCAGTTTATAGCGATGTTTAGAAATGGGACATCATGCTGCAGACATGCAACATGATGTCCCACCCAGTCACACTAAATACAGCTGATTACCTCTGACACATATATTCCCTTTCACTTTAAAAGTTATGCTTATGTTCTAAAGCTGACTGACATGTCAAAATCTTGCCTTGACTGCCACAGAATAACAATGCATGTATTTCTTTACCATAAATAACCACAGAAAAACCATGTAGACCTATTGTACATTAGTAATACCCATATGTTGATGCAGTGTATAATTAAAATTCAAAAACAAATGATCAGAATGACAGTGACCAAAACAGTTTTGTGTATGTACTGGTGGATGAGAGCTTACATTATAACCAATTTGATAAATTATTCTTTATAGTGATACATTTTTATGAGTGACAATGTACATTAGCTAAAAGGCATGTGGAACATGACACATATTTGTTTTTTGTATGGAATTGTTTTGCTACCGAACAGATCCTGGATATCAACTTGGTTATATCCATTGGGAATCTGAAGATTGGACTGGCACCAGTTTTTTATTTTATATTATATGGGCCTCCAAAATGAAGTGAAGGAGAATAAAACCTTACACAGACTATTACAGTGTGCACTCCCCTCATCATACAATTATTTCAACAATATCACTACTGTCACTTAATTGATTAGAAGTCATCAAAAAAGTATGGCTCTCAAATACATTGAACAAAATATTCCTACTCTGATATGCTGAAGTAAAAAAGAACCCATTATTTCCATTGTATTCATTTTAAAAAAATGCCTGATGTGAAAATAAAAAATGCAGGCTCAAAAGATAATCCTAACATTCACCAGCTGAACAATTATATGTCTGATCTCTTAAGAATGTTAACATTGATGCAGTACACTAACTGTATAATGTTCAATCTAATTATGAAACAAAGAAATAAACAAACTTTCAGTTATGAAAATGCCATTAATGCTTATCTTGTGTATTGATTGTGAAAGAGCTGCATACATGGGGATAAATATAATTTATTCCCAATTTCAGGCTGTCGATCAGTTATTAATTTATTATTTAATTTGAAATAATGCAGCAACTATGGTTGATAACGTTGTCTGATACTAACAAGCTTTAAGTCTGAATGTGAATATGTAACATAAATTTACAAATGAATTTACAAAATAGACACAAACAATATGTGCAAGATACTCAAAATGCAGAAACTTAACACTGAGAAAGTACTAATGATATGACTAAATACTCAAAATGCAGCAACTTAACACTGACAAAATACTAATGATATGACTAAGATACTCAAAATGCAGCAACTTAACCTGACAAAGTACTAATGATATGACTATCACTGCCACATTTTTACCTCACACAGCTTTCTCTCTCGTCAAAGATGCTCTTATTCAAATATTGATGGAAATACATTTTTGTTTGTCTGATTAGGATTTTTAACGTAGCTTTAACAATTTTTCAGTCATATCGCTACAATGTCTGCAGTGAGGCAGTTTACAATGATGTCTAGCACTGAGACATCATGCCGCAGATATGTAGCATGATGTCTCACCCAGTCACATTATCCTGACACCAGGCCGACCAGTCCTAACACTAACTTCTTAATGCTGAGCGTCAAGCGAGGCAGCTGTTAGTACCATTTTTGTAAGTCTTTGGTATGACTCGGCCGGGGATCGAACCGATGACCTCCCGCTTATGGGGTGGACGCTCTAACCACTAGAACACCGGAGTGGTTAATGGAAATACATACATGACCGATACCCAAAATTTCATGTAAAGCTTTTGCTGTTGGAAGATCTACAGGGAGGCATATATGACAACATAATCCATTCATAACATCTACAGGCAGGCATACATGACAACACAATCCATTCATAACATCTAGAGGGAGGCATACATGACAACACAATCCATTCATAACATCTACAGAAAGGCATACATGACAACACAATCCATTCATAACATCTACAGGGAGGCATACACGACAACACAATCCATTCATTACATCTACAGCAGATAAGGCATTAAGGACCATACTTGAAGTGTACAAGTATCCTGTGACAACTTCCATGCCCATTAATATTTGTATAACCATAGATTATTAAGTAAAGACATTGTGAAAAATGGCAAAAATATATCAAATCACTTTATGTGACATATTTGTCACCCCTTCAGGATTCACTACTTCATTATTAATATGTAAGCAACTAGATAAAATTTCAGTATTTTGAAGAAAATATTCCCATTTATTTTTTAAATCCTAATTCACACCACTGGATACATAACAATTTGACTTATTCATCAGAAACATGTAACAAATGGAAAGAAAGACAGAAAAAAGAAATGATTTGAACAGAATAAGCTTGAACCACAGAAGAAATTATTTGAACAAAATAAGCATGAATCACAGAAGGCAAAAAAAAGCTGAAATTTATTTTATAATCAAAGAAAAGCAAATGAAAGAGAATAAATAAAAAAGGAAAAAAAAAAGAAGGTTATAATGGGTCTCAAACAGCTTCTGTATATTAGAGTATCATTAAATAGAAACCATGACCTGCATAAGAAAGAATTGACAATTTACTAAGCATAAACAATAATGTTGCTGAGTGAGTTTCCTTAGGGTCATAAATATATCCAGTGATTTATCAGCTTTTCACTGGGGTATTTTTTTGTGTGGGGGGAAAACAGATTTTATACACATCATTGCATTAAAAGTAAACTCAAATCATACAATCTTTTAATCTCTTTATTTCCTCAATAAATATCTCCTTGAAAAATGCTGTACTCAATAATATTAGTCCAGGTTATAATGTGTCAGTAGCCTACTGAGTAAGTCTGTTTTAAAATCTAGTTTTCAGATGATAAATTAAAGAATGTACTAAAATAATTCATGAAACTGAAACAAATGAGCAATGATAATAATGAATATTATATTTTTAATGTATTCAATGCTGATATCATAACTTTAAGGCATGGGTATGCTTCACATTATTATTCATATTATTATCCTATTTGCCTGAATGCCAATATCTTTGAAATCATAGAAGATTAGTTGATGCTGTTGTAATGTTTAATGCCATTTTTCAGCACATGATTGGCTATACATGGTGGCCAGTATTAATGGTGGAGAAGAACCGGAAAAAACCCTGGAAAGAACCACCAACCCACGAGAAGGTACTGGCAAGCTTTCTTTCATACCTACATTGGCCAAATCTGCGATTTGAACCCATGCAGATAGAGGTGAGATGGCAGTGATCCGTAATGGTGAACGCTTTAGACCAATTGGGGTCCATAATAGAAGAGTAGAATATAGTTAATAAATGCAACCTGATATAATCAAGGCAATGAAAAAATACAGTGATTTTGTTTTTCATTTTACAGACCATTTTTATCAAAATAGGATTATCAGTTGCTTCTTTTTCTTTTCTTTTAAATTGCTGTGAACCTTTTTAATCAATACATGACTTCTATAATTAGCTGCTCTCATCCCTATAACGTTTAAAATAATTCATCATGAAGTAGTTAAAATGTATCATTTGCTGTGACTACATTTAATAAAATAAGTGTCTTGGACATTAATAGTAGTAGTGGAAGTATAGAAAACAGAAAGAACTTTTAGCACATGCATAGAAATCTAAGTAATAATAACAATATCAACCGACTCAATTAAATCATAAATACAAATCAACAACAGAAATTATATCTTTAAATAATGGCTGATATTTTGTTATCATAACTTCAAAACTGAGAAATTTAATTGGATTCTGAAATCAAGTTATTTAGTAATTGTAATCATTACAAATTTTTTTAGGTGTTAGTCAAATTTCTGACGTCTTAAATACCACCCATATATGAATTTAAAAACATTATAGGGCAAAGACACTTTTCCATTCAGACTATACAAGTCTAGACTGTGCTGAAAGAAGAACGTAGTTATGATCGGAGAATTTTTCACAGTGCTTTGGTCTCCATCACATTTGAATTGTAGCTGACTAGCCACTATGGTAGTAAGAATCTTGCATGGTGTATGCATATATAGATTGATTTTATTTTTAACATAGGCAAAGGTTCCTATGGATATTCTTTCTGCTGATGCAGTGGAAGGCAAAATTTTGAAGATGATCTTCTAATGAAAACTTGAAATACTGCCACTCTTAGTAAATTCAAAATTACCAATGGACAGATGGGCAGATAGATGATTGTGACTGCATCACAGGCAAGACAAAAAAAAAAAAACAACTATATCCTTAAGATCTTAATATTTTGTTTCCAAAATTATTTTTTTTTAAATTTTAAATTCTGAATTTTTTAAGAATAAAATTAGATCTGTTTGAATATAATTGGTTTTCAATGCCAACCCTTTAAATTTAAGGATTTTTTAAGCTTGTATGAACCATGCGAGCCTCTAAAAAAATATGTGGTAAAAGTTATTTTTGCAATCAATACATAATAAAATTTCAACTGAAAGTATTGCATCAGTAATCATTAAAATGGAATTACTGACCTGCAAACAATTCCTGCCTTGGCTATACTAATACTCTGCTGCTCCTGTAACAAAAAAGTATATAAAAAAGCTGGCCTACACTTAAAAAGCAAAATATGGGAAGGCACTACAAAACATGATCATATAAACTGAAACCAACAATGAGTTCATGGAACACTGATGTCACAATACAGTCTTTGATAACAGATAACAGTTCATGGAACACTTTTAATTCCAGTAAATAATTTCAATAAATAAATCCTCTGAATTAAACTGAGCACAATAATAAGATTCCACTCTGGATGTTAAGATAAGAGTGAGTAGTTTTGAAGTAAACAACATTTATATAAAAAACCAAGACACAATAAGATAACCAGGATAAGAGTCATTTTCCTATAAAATTTGTAAACAACTTGATTCTAGAACATTCTAAACTTCTATATAAAAACACTAGACATTGAACTCTACATCTGTAAACTTGTTTATTTCTTAATTAATAATGATCTTAATATATAATCTAAAATCAAAGAATTTTTAAGTTATGTAATTAGTTGTTTAAAAAATAACATGACAGTCAGGTAGACTCTAAACTCAATTACTGACCAAGGTCAATCTGACAATATTGATATACATAACATACAAACTAGGAGAAAAGCCAACACACAATTCAAATTCAATATAAATAACAATACCAAATCAAACAAGAGAGGGAACCCTTTCATGTGAGGGAGTCCCAAACACGAGGCATAATAGTGTGTAAGATACACAAGTACATGAGGAAGATGTGATATTTATTCAACCAATATGTGACATCCTGTACACCAATCATTAACAGTATTACAATTATGAGGGTCAATGAGGTCCATTTATTGCCTGGCCAGGGGATATATGAAGATCTGTTTACTCGGAGAAAATCACGTGACACAAGTGCAAAGCCCAAGATGAACATGACTTGTCACAGGTGAACAAAACTTAATATCTCCCCCCTAAACCAGGTAATAAATTGTCTCTTTAATCAAATCAAACAAAAAACCAGGATACATGAATATGTGAGGGAGACACAATTATCTGTGACAAAATTGTGTGATAGAGGCATGAAGGTTTGTTCCCCGACAAATGACATTTATCAATGACACTGTTACTTGTAAGAGGATAGAAATTTTGTAAAGATTTTGCTGAGAATGATATTATTCTTTTAAAAATATTTATACTTTGTAAATATGCCTCTGAGAGTAATTACAATTTATAATAACAAAATCCAAGAAAATTGGTATCCCAATTTACTTCAGTGTAATGCTGACACAAACTTCAGCAAAGTGACCCCTATGTGTCACATACTTTCTGCGACAACAAAATTAAAAAAATGGAGATTTCTCTGCTCCACTAATCTAATAACCCTTGCAAAGTCACCTAGATTAAGAAATGATCACTGTCAACTACTTGTGCCAGTAGTGATTAGTACCTTTCAAGATGAATACACCAATCAAATTTCATGACTGTAAATATAAATGTCAGAGAGACAAAGCTCAATGCAAAAACAAGTAACATAATCACTAAAGTTTGAAAAGCAGAATAATGTGACCTACCTATTGCCATGTGAAAATATTTCAAAGATTCATATAAAAACCCAAAACTTTTAACGAGTCTTGCAATGGGTTCATTGCATACTTTTCTACACTTACCATGGCCTCTAAAAGGGCCTGGTGTTGATTGCCCATTTTGTCAAATTCATCAATACAGCAGCAACCTTGATCTGCCAATACAAGAGCCCCTGCCTCCAGGGCATAGTCACCCGAGCCACCATCTTTCGATAGGGTCACCTGGAAGAAAAGTAGGAAACTATAAACACAGCAGAATCAGCAATCATCGTTTAATTTCACTATTTTAAGATGATCCTGTTCATTTCTACCATTCTGCAGTCCCAAGCCTGGAAACAGGAAGAAATTATTTACATCACATTCACCTAAGCCCAACATAATTGAGGCCTATTTTCAAAATAAAACTTAGAAGATATCTGTATGCAATTAAATGTTACCAATATCTAGAGAAGGAGGTGTAGGCTAATCAAATAGTGATCACTACAGACTACATCAATGGTTTATACAGCACCATTCTGAGGTGATTATATTAAGTGATAAAGCCCAATGGCCATATTAAAAGATTCTTATAGCCCCATATAAGTGCAAAACTTAGTACCAAACTTAGCATTTTGGTTATTCTGTTCTAATATTACACACTAAGTATTCATGATGTTGTCATTCCCAACTGTGAGTTGCATCATTTGTGGCACATTGTTGAATATTAGACGCAAATAAAGTCAGGAAGACTTGCATGAATTAAAATGCATTAAGTTGTTGTTGTTGTTGGGTTTAACGCCATTTTTCAGCACATGATGGGCTATACATAGCGGCCAGTATTTAAGAACCCGGGAAACCACTTGGAAAGAACCACAGACCTATGAGAAGTTACTGGCAGCAGAAAATAAAGCATTAAGTAGAAACGAGCTTTCTAACTTTCCATATAATAATAAAAATAATAATAATGAGGACTTTGTATAGCGCCTAATCTTTCGAAGCTCTAAGCGCTTTACACCATCAATAATGATATGACTACACTACAGAAAAACAAATGACAAAAACAATGAAATTGGAAAACATAAAAACATGCTGAAAACATATAAGATACAAAACACAATTAGGTCTCTAAGTTTGTCCCTGCAGTCGAAACAGGTGAGTTTTAAGAGCACTCTTAAAAGGGACCACTGTGTCATTGTGTCTAATTTCAATAGGCAATTCGTTCCATGTCGCTGGGCCCTGGTTTGCAAACGAACGTTGTCCATATGACTTTGTTTTCACCGTGGGAACAATGAGTATACAATTATCAGAAGAAGAGCGTAAGGATCTAGCTGGTATATACACATGGGTGAGGCTGGATAGGTATGTTGGACTGGAGTCTGTCATCGAAACATAGCACAGAGAACAAATTTTGTGTTTGATTCTGTATCAAATCGATAGCCAGTGTAGGATACAGAGCAGTGGTGAGGTGTGCTCTGATCGAGGTACTCTAAAGATGATCCATGCAGCTGTGTTTTTAACTTTTTGAAGTTTCTGGAGTAAATATTGTGATGAACCAGACAGAACTGAGTTACAATAGTCCAGTCTTGAAAGTACTAATGAACACACAAGTGTTTTAGTAGTATCAACTGAAAGATATTTACGAATGGAACTAATGCATCTCAATTCAAGAAATGCAGCCTTGCATATGTTCATGACATGTTGCTGCAATGTGAGAGTACTGTCTAGAGTAACGCCTAGATTTCGTACTGACTGTGAGAATTTAATGTTGGTGTTGCTGATATTTATTGTCTGAGGTAAAGGATGTGAATGAGAAAGTCTTTGTGTTGTGATCAGAATAGCCTCAGTTGTATCATCATTCATCTGCAGCTTGTTACATGTCATCCATAATTTCACATCAGAAATGCACCTCTCAACTCCATGGATGGTAGCATCAACTTCAGTTGGGTGGCTAGACTTGTAAATTTGGGTGTCATCAGCATACAATTGGTGCGACACTGGGTGATGATCCATGACACTTGAGAGCAGCTGAGTGTACAGAATGAAGAGAACAGGTCCAAGAACAGATCCCTGTGGAACACCACAACATACGTCAACTGGGTTGGAGTGTATTCCATATGCAGATATAATTTGTGTCCTGTTGACTAAGTAGGACTTGAACCACTGTAAGGCTATATTCTGAATGCCAAATACATGCTGGATATGGTGAGGTAATATATCATTACATTATAACATTAATCCCATGTTATTTCCTTGTGGTCAAATCATAAGGCATTTAACACTGTTTAGTAAATAATATCATGATCTATTGTGTCAAATGCTGAAGATAAATCCAGGAGAGTGAGGACTATAATCTTTCCACTATCCAAAGCAGAGAGAATGTCATTAAATACTTTCAGAAAAGTTAGTAGCTTTACAATGGCAGTTTTGAAAAATGATGGGAATTCCTCCAATGA
Source organism: Unio delphinus (assembly GCA_029339505.1). NCBI lineage: Eukaryota > Metazoa > Mollusca > Bivalvia > Unionida > Unionidae > Unio > Unio delphinus. The sequence continues at coordinate 22,281,840 of JAQISU010000008.1, forward strand.
GAGAGAGATATTAATAACATCAGTTAGTGAAGGCAATATTGGGTCTAAGCACTCAAGCAGCAGTGATGTCAAAATTGGATCAAGTTCACAAGACTTTGGTGCACTTTTCATCACAATTGTCCGTACTAAATCAAGAGAAACGGGTTCAAATGTTCCTAATGGTTGTCGCTGAAATTCTGCATCATAAATGTATGTTGAAGACTCAATTGAAATTGTGCTGTCAAGCGAATCTCTAATGGTTTGTACTTTGTCACGGAAGAAATTTGCAAATTGGTCTGGAAGGTCTAGTGGAGAGAAGGTTGTTGGAAGTGGTGTACATTTGTTCCTTGACATTAGTTTGTTAGTTATCTTGAAGAGCTCTTTGCAGCTGGAACTCTCCGTGATCTTAGTACTGTAGTGGGATAATTTGACTGAATGGACTATGTTTGTGATGTTCTTCTAAGCTGCTTCATAGATTTGTTTATGAATAGTGAGTCTGGTGGAAAGCCAAAGCCTCTCTGCTTTTCGGCGATGTCTTCTAGCAGTGTGAAGCTGGTCCCTAACACTGCTATACCATGGAGAACACTTTTTAACTGATACTCTGCATTTGGTGGCTGGGGCATGTTTTTCAAGCAATGAACGCAGGCAGTTATCAAGTTGTTCCGCTGTTGGATGTAGGAAAGTTGTTAGGTTTTCTTGATGTCATGCATGAATTTGGTTCTATTTATCATTTGGAGGTTTCTCTTAGTAGCAAATAGAGGTGGAGGGTTAGGAACTGATACATCGAGATGGCATATAATGCAGAGGTGATCCGATGCAAGTTCGTGGAATACAAGGAACCTCACTATAATGCGATAATTGGGGTCCAATATTTTGGATCATATTAATAGCAGGGTCACATTAATGTGGGTTTTTACAGTATTTTACTTTTTCAGAAAACACATTAGTTTGGCACATATACATGTATTCATGTCTAAAGTAAAAAAATCAGGGTATTTTCTGACGAATATTAAATGGAATGCAGTAATAAGACTTATTCAAAATAATGGACGGATAATATATTTATAGGTTATTACTTTGCATTATATAGTTTACTAATGTTTTTTCTTTCTCCTAAAATTACACGTTGATTGATAATACCCCAATTGACATCATATCATGAATAGGGTATCAAAATCATTTACTAGTGTGCAATCATGGAATGCAGTTCATCCATAATGCAATTAATTCCACTGAAAAATTTGAAAACGTTTTACACACTATTTCTTGTACCTAAATTTAACAATATTCCTGGTACGAGAAAAATACACATACATATATTTAAAATTTCAAGAACTATGCCACCATCGTATTATATATGAATTCATACAAGATTTCTGCTACATCATACATGCCAACCCCTGATGAATAAAAAGCGTAATCCGAATGCTCAAAAAGAGGAATCCAGGCAGAAAAAGCATAATCCACATATAACATGCTAAAATTTCAATAAACAATTATTTATTTGCCCCTCTCATCTATTAACATCCTTTACTGTTTCAAGTTTTCATATGTAGCACTTTTAGCTTTACACACACATTGACTAGAATCCATCTTAAGACTTTTAGTGCCAAATATTATTATTCTTTTCACACGGCCTGAAATGTCACGTGATGCTCCACTCGTGTCTTCATAATTGGATGATTCTGATATTTTGTTTTGTTTTTAAATATCTATTTCTAATCCATCTGTGAAATTTTTTTAAAGGAGATATTTCTGCTCTCATATGCATCGACCAAAATAAAATATACTTTTTAGTGCCAAAAATCTTTAGACTGGTTCTGCACAAAATATAAATTAGAACAAAGAATCTGCAGGTAAAGATTAAACTTAGAAAATCAGTCTGTTCTCCCCTTACTAAGCCATACAGATTCTATAAATAGAATTTGAGGTCGAAAGTTTAAAAGTACCAGGATGTTTCTAAGTAATAGGATAGTTGCTATAAATAGAACATGATACTGTTAGGAAAGTGCGCGCAAGTCCATGGACAAGCGTACTCTTATATTGTAGTTACATAAAAGCCGTCTTTCTGAAATACAGTCTGTGGGATTAATGGAATGTTAATAAAAGTGAGAAAACAAATAACTGATTTTTTGGAAGGTGGATATATCAAAAAAGTTTAATCCATATACGTTTACACGTACAGTAGTCCCACTCTTATACGGCCACCCCTTCTGCATCGGGAAAGGGGCCTTATAAGACGGGTGGCTAAATTTATTATGAGAAGGAAGTTATATGCAATGTACATAGTAAGAAAGCTACATACTTCAAAGCATTAAATATCTTCCTCTAAAAGTAATATTAATCATTGAAAGATTCTTCTTGTTATAATAACAAACTTATTTCAACTGAATATACGTTAATAGTTCTTTTTCTTGTCATAAGTGTGATATGCAGGTGGGTATTGTCATGCACATTGCAAATGGATTCAAAAACGTCATTTACATCTTGGTACATACATAATTATCTTTCCATTTGCTCCATTTTCCCACTGCTGCTGAATAACCTTCTTATCGGTTTTGACTTTATTTAATCAAATTATTTCAACATATACTTGTTTTTTTAAAGTCTTTTCTACATAAAAATGTTCAGCAAGTCCCCCTCCCCCGATGTCATGAGTAGAATAACCAACTTTCTTCTAAAATAAAGTCTCTGTTAACGTGATGACATGTTAATGTTTGGTAATGATTTATTCGGTTGTTGCTGACTGTATGTGATTTAATTATGCAGACAAAACTTGTGTTTGAGTGGACAAAACACAGTCTTCGTAAAGGAAGCCATAATGTGCTGTCATGTGATTTTTCCGGTTTTTGTCTGGTACCCTGTTTTGTTTTTCAAGGTTCTCTGTGTGTGCCATGTACAAAATCTATTTTTAGCCTATGCTGACCCTGTTATGATCATAACAATTACGTCTGATTATAATCATAAAAGAGAAGAACTCGACATAGGTGTTAAACCCTAAACTCTATCATAACATTATTGAGCCCATTTCCTGTAAACATAGACTTTTATAGATAATGATATACTATTAATCTTTAGTGGACACTTTTAACGGAAACTTGACACTGGGAGACATGTATCTACGATAGAGATAATCAATTGCTTATCTTACGTCAAGATTTGAATTAATCATTGGTTCTGGATACATTTGAAAGAACAAAAGTGGCCATCCATGAGGGGTACATTTGACATTTTTTGTACTAAAATGCTGGCCGCTGGTCGCATTAGAGGGGTGGTTGTTCTTGAGGGGTACTTTTGAATACAAACACGTCAGTGCCAAGGGATTCTGGCCGTAAGAAGCGGATGGCCGCTGGTCAGGGGGGCTGTTCAAGAAGGGGACTACTGTAACGCGTAATTTAGTGAAAAAAAGCATAATGATTGTGCCAAAAGTGTAATGGTTGGCATGTATGTCACATGTGTGATCTCTTCACCAAAATGATAATAAATTCTTTATACACTATGTCATGTACTTTGAACAAAAAATATTTTTTCATGTGCAAATGAATATACAAACAATCGGGAGCCATGCTGTAACTGCATTATATCTGAATTCGCATTATCGTAAATGCATTATAGTGGGGTTCTACTGTACTTCAATTCAATTAGTGTAATTCATCAAAATTAATCACCAATTCTTTAAAGTCATCTTCAGCAATAGACCATTTCATACCAAATTTAACCGAGTTTCTCCGTAATTATCCGAATAACCTCCCGAGTCCCTTTATACTCCAGCCAATCAAACGCTGGTAGGTACATGTACATACCAAATTATCGTCCATTGTTGTTTAGAAATATTTGATAGATAAAACAGCAAGAAAAACCCGCTTCTTGTATCGTCAGAGGTTGAAAAAGTCGCTCCAATCAAGGATGTGGCATTAAATTCCATTATCTACCATGGATTGATGATTTTACTTGTATTAGTACTGCGACTTGATAAATAGTTGTGTACTTGTGAACGTTATAGAGATCGAATACCAGTGACGCCGATATTTTCAGCTTTTCCAAATCCAAGCAGGTTGAGCTAATTAAATGATTGAAATTTACATGTAAATTATTCACAGACTTTCAAAAACAAAATTATAAATTCACTTATTACAGTGACGTTACAAATGAATATAAATAGTTTGAATAACCTGCTCTTTGATTGTCAGGATGTAATTTGTTTACTTCGACACCGTTTTCTTACTTACATGTACATGTCCAGATGTAAACAACTAAAAACTACTCTCTCGTATGGCTTTGAAATCCGCCCTGGTTCCAGAAAATAAGACAGGATGGATCCAATATTAAATTTCATCAATATCTGCGGCAGCATCGCTGTTGAATAGGCATCTTACAACTCGATAAATGAGGTTGACGTAGTTTGAAAATTGATGCTGATTCTGAAGCGTCTGCCATATTTTGCCTACCACCTATTGAGTGGTTATTGCGGTCAGCTGACCACCCGCCACGTGATAAAAATTCATGGTCTATTGTAAACACAGTATCAATACATTCTGTCATAAATAATCCAATCCAATTATTGATTGTCACTTACTCTGTTTGCATTGTATAATCATAAATAGTATCATGTTTTCATTAAAGGCTTACAGTAAGTCCTGCTGTGGTGGTACTGTTCCCACAAACATACACACTCCTAGGGGCTACAACGGCTGTGGACTGCAACATCTAAAACATAACAAAAAATATACTGATTCCTTTGAAAACAAATTAAACTAATAATACAATCATATTTATCACGTTATTACCCTAACCATGTCTTTATCTTCCTGTTTTACACAAAATGAATGCAGAGATTGGTCTGCATGATTTAAAATTCTTGAGTAATTAATTAAACATTAAAAAAATATATGAGACAATAAAACCGTCTAAAAAGAGAAAAGCTCACTGCACATGTTTATTTGGACACCAGATATTTCTTGGAGTGTTGATGCTGTTGTTATCAGATGGATGCTGAAACACAGTTTAATGACCATTCAAGCAACAGGGTTCAAGAAACAGAATGTGCAGATCAAGGTCTATGTTGATTGTTATACTGATTATTCCTAACATAACTGCACAGCCTCAGTGGGCATATATGTTAGGTCTTCCTACCATAAAGTGCTATAATTTGATCTGAATCTGTCAAATCCTTTAACAGGCAAAGTCAAACAGATGTCTTAATTCCATAAAATTCTGCCAGGAAAAGGTGAATGTCAAAGTTAACTTAGGTCAATCTAATGTCAAGCCTCACACCATATTTGATTTCAATTTCTGAAGTCATTTAAAAGTTAATAAGTCGAAATTAAATCTGTACCAGACATGATATATTACAATTGGACAGTTGAACGTCAAAGTTAATTTAGGTCTATCTAATGTCAAGCCTCACACCATACTTGATTTCAATTTCTGAAGTCATTTAAAAGTTAATAAGTCGAAATCAAATCTGTACCAGACATGATATATTACAATTGGACAGTTGAACGTCAAAGTTAATTTAGGTCTATCTAATGTCAAGCCTCACACCATACTTGATTTCAATTTCTGAAGTCATTTAAAAGTTAATAAGTCGAAATTAAATCTGTACCATACATGATATAATACAATCGGACAGGCCAGACAGATATGAACAATAATAATATATGCCCCATCCAACTGAGTGGAGGAGAAATCGGTCACAGTGACCAACCTTTAATACTGTTTTGTAAAACTCCTCAGGAATACATGCACATATATATATTTTGATGGTGATATGTGCAAAAGTATTCCAGAAACTTACCTAAGCACAATTAGGGCAAATTATCTATTACAAAATGGGTAAAAGTGGCACATTACACCTCAGGATGCATGCATATATCTATTTTCATGATCATACAAGCAACAAGGTTACTACCACATGAAAAGTGGGTAATAATGACCTACTTTCAGTATGGTGGTGTAAAACTCCTCAGGATGCATGCATATATCTCATCTATGAATGTACAAGCTACAATTGTTGTTGCTTGGCATGTAACACATTTTCAGCACATGATAGGCTATACATGGTGGCCATTATATTTGGTGAAGGAGGAACCTGGAATAATCCCTGGAGGAATCAGTGATGCACATGAAGTTACTACAAGCAATATTATTTCAGAAAAATTCCTAAACATACAAAAATATACATTATCACTGAAGCCTGAAAAATATCCCAATGATCTACTATTGATACAGTGATGTAGCACTCCACAGTATACATGCACATGTCGATTTTCATGACTGAACAAGAAATAATATTCCTGAAAATGGCCCAAAGGTAACAAAATGGACATGGTCACATAAGTATGAAAAAAGGTGACAGTGACTTTTCTGTAGTATGGTGGTGTAGTACCTCTCAACATGCATAAGCAAATCTATTTTCATGAGTGTACAAGCAACACTATTCCAAAAAATGTCCAAAAGTGGGCATAGTCAATGAAGTGTGAAAAGTAGGTCACAGTGACCAACTTTTACTTAGGTAATATACTACTCAAGCTGCATTTACAAATTAACTTTTATGACTGCAGAGGCAAAAGTATCTGGAATTTCTACTAAAACGTACAAGGTGTAATTTTGCTAATGTCAATCATGTCAACGATGATACTAATGAACAATGGACGATCATGACAACAAAGCTCTTGCGTACTTAGTGCAAATGAGCTATAAATAAATAAATCCAACTTTCTTTCAGTAATATTTTTCTATTCAAATGCATACAGGAATATATTAACATCTAATATACTGAACAAGAGTAACATGAATGGCACATTATAAGCCTGTCCTGTCGTTAATAGTCTTCTGTGTCAGCACTAGTTTGTCATGGTTAACTCTAGAGTTTACTGAACAATGGGTCTCAATTAACATGACATTTGGTCATGGTATGTCGACCCAAACAAAATATTATATGCGGAAACCATTATTTTCTTGTTAGACTTACCATGACATTGAGCAAGTCATCCACCATGTTTGGTCAAGGACCCTCTGCTATTCTGTAAAACTGAGTTTTCTTTCTGCTACAATGACCATGAATCTGACCTTTTGACCCCAAAATATAAATAGTCCTCTTCCATACCTTAGGTGCAAACCCTCCACAAACTATGGTTAAGGTACAAGAGTCAAGAACAAAAGTTACTATGCACAAACAATTGTTTTTCTAACAGTCATGTGTTCTTAAATTTGACCTTTTGACTCACAAATTATTAGGCTTCTAACCTCCCAAATGTACAGGGTGGCCAAGTGGTCTAAAGCGCTCACCATTACGGATCACTGCCATTTCACCTCTATGTAGATTAGAGTCTCAGGCTCAGCCAATGTGAGTATTAAGAAAGCTTGCCAGTAGCTTCTCATGGGTAAGTGGTTGTTTCCAAGGTCTTCCTGGGTTATTCCTCCACCATTATTACTGGCCGCCATGTATAGCTTATATTGTGCTGAAATTATGGCGTTAAACCATATAACAACAACAACAATAAAATCCCCAATGTACAATCTACAGCATTTGACTCAGATATGTCGTGCAGAACTAATGTTATTTTACAGAAACTATTTCTGTTCTTTCTGTCATAGTGTCCTTCCCCTTTGACAGTTTCACCCTGAAATTGACAGATGTCTTTAAAACTCCACAAGAAAAGCCATCCATAAAGTTTGTTAAATCAAGATGACAAAACCCATTTTTCTAATTTCAGTCCTAAGTATCTTGACTATTAACCCCCAAATGTATATATGCTTCTTCCAAATCACAAGCGATCCACAAAATTTATCAACTGTGGATACTGGATAATTTAAGTTGTGTGAAAATCTGCTCAGTTAGTGACCTTGACCTTTGACATTCAGGCCCCCAAAATTCACAGGCTTCTTCTTTACCTTAAGTACAAGCATCCACAAAGTCTGGCAACTGTGAATAGTGGAGAAATGGATTTATTGTGCAGAAACCAGATATCATGAACATTTACCCTGACAATGACAGGGCTTTTCTTTAGTGCATGTGCAAGCCAATCCTCTGTATGGTAATTGTAAATGGTAAACTTAAGTTACTGTGCAGAAACCATGCTGGTAACAGACAGATGGAAAGTTAGACAGACAGACAAAAAGACATCATAACATAATGTGTCACTTTGTGACATATAACAACAGCATCTTAAATGACACTCTAGTGTATGAAAAGACTTTCCAGAGACACGATATAAGATAATTTCTTCCTTTAACTGTCGAGCATTGAAACTAATGAACAATACAGAATCTAACATTTTTAAGGTCAGTTCATATCATATTATGAAATGATTCTGACTAATGTCAATCTTTTGCCTGGCAAGGCATGTAAAAGAAATTAATTCATTTCATCAATATCATATGAATGAGTAAGCTTTTTGTCAAAGGTCATCAAACCTGACTCTTTCCAAGTCCAGGGTCACCAACAATCAGAATGTGTGGATCCCCCCTCACTGGAATACGGTTCTGAAAGGAAGAAAAATGCAGATTTGACATGCTATTCTTAAACATTTGCCTGAAGCTGTGATTACTCACATCACCATTTGTAAATTACAAATTTTCATGAAAAAACACATTTTGCTTTGCACTCGAGAGCATAAACATCCCAAAGCATGAAGGATTTTAAAAAATCTATTCATTATAAACGACACTCAAAACTGTCAAGAGCTGCAATACAAAATGAATGATTGAAGGCTTTGGTTGTTTTGAATGTGTTACTGTGTCTCACCTTAATGTAAAAAAAAAATCTTATGTATCTTTGTGTGTTTGTATTTTTATGGTTGCTTTTACAATCCGAGTCATATCACTATGATGTCTACATTGTGGATGTTTATAGTGATTTGTATGCTTCTGTGTGTGTGTCATATAAGTGAACACTATCTGATTCTGCAGGAGTCTGAATGAATATGTACTTGTACAATTTGGCTCTTTATTAATGATACATATACAAAACTGCATCAAAAATGGAAAAAGGTGTTGCTGATATTTTCTTTTGTTTAACTTTAATGCAGTCACATTTCTCAAAATACTACCCAATGTCATGGAACTGCATGAAGTTTTAGTAAGTATTCATTATTATAAATGGATATGTGTTTTGGGAAGTAAATAAGGACACAAAAACCAATTGGTATTTATTACTCACCAGTTAGTATGTACTTTTCAGATAGTGACGTATGTGAGGTGAAGTTGTTTGCATTTGTAACATGCACAATAGAGATAATGTTGGCATATCTCAATGCTACTTTGATGTAATGTAGCTGATATTTCTTTGGATACTGCACTTATCTGTACATGATCTAAGCACATGGTATAACAAAATGGATGCTCCCATGTGCTTGAAAAATTAGCCAGAATTAATCAAAAGTACACTAACTTTAGCAGTTATTAAACTAGGGAAAATGAATTTTGCTGAAGTAGGCAATAGCAGCTTCTGAAAGTGCAATGAACAAATTACAAAACATCTGAAAAGTAAAAAAAGTTATCGGATCATTTTTCTACAATTTACCTCTGAAGTCCAGGAAGTGAAAATGACCATGCAGAGCTAGCAGTTTTTTTTTTATTCAAGCACATCTTAAGTTAGCCCAGGTTGTATACTCTAGAACCTAAAGTGCACCCATCAAAATAAAGGGAATTGAAAGTTCTTCACCCAACACCTAAGATATACAAAGTCTTTATTATATTGCCAGTATAACCAGTGAAGAAATCCCAGAAAATTATTTTTCTTTAAAATTCTAACCCTATGCAAAGTACAAAACTGTAGAATGCCACCTAAAGCATGAAATTATCATTACAATTATTTTTTTTTGCAAATTACATTTTACCTGTAACACAGTACATTAGGGTAACTTTCTTTGCTACCTCCAAAGTTATCCCTCCTGACAATGGGATGCAACTCTTACAGGTTAACTCCCATTGCTACTTGCTAGGTGGTTTAAACTATTTTTTAATTATTTTTTTAAACTTCAGTAACACCTAAAAGGAAACTTGCATTGCTGGGAAAGATGAGTGATTATTTTTTAATCTGATCAGGTGAGTATTATAGTGAGTATTATAGGAGAAATAATTCAATGAAAAGTTTTGCTTTCTCCAGCAAATACGTTACCTGAACATATTTAATTAAGAGAATAGGTAAGAGAAGAAGGAAATGCTGGGCATCCTACCTTAACTGTGCCACCCAATATAAGCATGCTTAACTCTACTAATGGATGAAATCAAGGTTACATACATGCAAGGAGATTCCAATGAGATTCTTACTTTAATGGTTTCATTTTTCCAGGCAAATCCACTAAGAGTGGCCGATACTGCCAGCTTACGAGGTTGTTAGTGTCTATACACCTACCACTGGCCTGATGAGGTTTAGCTCTCTCATCTTTGAGGTGATGTCCTGCATGTAAAAATTGGAATAGTGGTCTGGACAAGCCCTCCATCTTTATTATGCCTTGATTGGGGCTGTTACATTCAAATGCCAGAACTCGTGGTAATTGCAACTATTTTGTGAGCCAACATTTTCATGATGTCTATTTGTTCCTGAGTGGTCAGTGTATGCCTATTGATTAACTCCTTTAGCCAAGTGGCTAGTACTTGCAGTGCTATATAATGCTTTCCAAACGAGAAAGCCAGAAAAAGGCTGGTCCAGCTGCTGTGGCTGTTCTCTGTATGCTTCATATATAATTTGAGCTTTGACTTTCATGACATATTGATCAAATAGAGGGTAAGAAATGTTATTTGTTGATTACCAAGTGATGGTAACCTGTTTTTGGCAATGACACCAGGTTGTGTCATTCGGAAAACTGATCTGTTGGGATAGAACTACATGTAGTTCAGGTCCATGAATAAGACATATAGCTCAATGATATACATGCTGAGACAAGCAGTTTCAGAAATCAAGTCTTCTATGATAACTAATTAATGGATGTGGATGACAGATGCTTGAACTTGGATGAGTTAAACCAAGTGAACACCCAGGGGAATAACGTGCATGAGCATGATCTGGGTAGATCAAAATAAGAAATCAAGTCCTTGTTGTGTCTAATATTATCTCATTCATGATGTCTGAAATCATGGACTGGTATCCCTTTATAATGATGAAGTCAAAATAAAAAGAAGTTGGCCGGCTGATGAATCGAAGCAGAGAGTGGTGTAACACTGATTTGATACCAGTCACTAAAAACCCTACATTTCCATTGTATGCCTCTTGAGTGGAGGGCCTTCTAGCTGATGTGATTCTCTCTACAACTGAAGTTCCAAACTCCTTTTCATGCAAGGCATCCGTAACAAGTGCCTGGAGTAATGAAGGAATTTCTGTGGACATGAATGGAACATTGGTGATCTTGGCTGCTTTTGAAGAAAGTGGAGGTCATTATAATATTCCTGGGTAAACCAGTCACCAGAAGATCAAATTAACTGTTAATCAACAATTTGTCTCATGTAAGACATGCAATCATAACTATCTGGCAGTTGGCATCACTCAATTTCTGAACTTCTTCTGGTATCAGGATTGATGGAGGCAAAATGTAGGTCTACATTCCATCCAAGCTTGCTGATAGGGCATAGACTGCCTATGGGTTTAGGTCCAGAAAAGAGGAAATTTATTAGGACATTTATTGTTCAGCTTGTCACAAAATGGTCAATCATCAGATGGCTCCATAAGGATAAACTTGGTTGAATACTGAAAGATGGAGAGACCATGCTGGGTTTTAGCCAGGGTGCAGTGTGAAGCAATAATGACCTTGGCAATACCGCTAACTGAATTCCAGGCATGCTTGTTTCTGGCCGTCTCAGCATGACAAAACTCAAAAAGGACACAGAATCTAGCAGTAAGGAAAAAGATATAGCATACCTCACTAGTTTGGAGTTGGCACTGAAGACCTGCTGATCCACTTTATAACAAAGTTTGACAGTCATGACGAGGGTGGAAACATATTTGTCAAAATTAGGTCTTTTCTTTACGAACAGTATGCAAGTGACTCGTGTAAAAAAAGGCTTTAGCATAAGTGTGGTCACAAATTTTTTCAGAAAGACTTCCTGTGATTTATACAGCAGACAATTAAGTCTCTAAATGATGGACTGTCATCATCATTACTTACATGCACAGAAACTTTGACATTGTAGGTAGTGATGATGGTAGGTGGAGGTGCACATTCTGACAGAGGCAGGATATGTAGATTTTTTTCTATAGCTCTCTTAAGTTGAATTCCATCCATACCAATGTGGGATATGATGATTTAGGCATTTCCATTTCATTCCCTTCACCTACCTGGGAATTTTCCACTACTTGTACACCTTGATTCCATCAGAGATGCTGCCAAGATTTTATCGTAAGTGGGGATTTCCCCACAAGCAGCAGAGAGGGTGAACCCTACAACTTTCCGAGCGTCGATTCGGAAATCTGAGGCTTCTGCCAAATAGTAAAAAAAATGGCGTCTATTCGATAAAATAAGATTTCCTTATATACGCCAACGTCGTTGTCATCCACCCTCTCTGCTGCTAGTGATTTCATCACTGGGTTAACAAAAATCATTTACGATTTCAACCGAAAATTTGATCGAGTCCGATACGATATCGTGTCCGAGGATCATGTAAATTTATTGTTACAAATCCATGCGGGGTTGACTGAGCATAACTAAAGAAATTTTTAAATTGATTGAAGTCCATATCGGAACACCATGTCTGCCAAATATTTCGTAGCGTATGTGTATCAACGCCGTTAAACACAGCAAGAATATTACAGTTATCTCTGATCACTTTTGGAATCTGAGTGTAGCGTTGAGTGACATATATCACATCAGTGTTTTTGTGACGCCCCCGGGAAAATATTCTAGCTGGGTTTTTTTGATTGTCTAACATCACATCGTCGTATACGACTAAATTGTTAATGCTCCCATCAAGGTCATCCACGGATGGCGCCTCGTCAATATCAGTTATAAAATCAATGGTATTCTCACCTTTAATTTCTGATGCATTCTCGTTAAAATCCTTTAACACTTCATAGCATCGTTGATCATCTACGCTAGGGGCAATTAAATACAACTTATCCCACTTCATCCATCTCATTATTAAATTGAGCAACAATTGCGTTTTACCGGATCCAGATGGCCCGATTATAATTGCACGGATAGAGTTTGGTAGCGCTGCATGATGCTTAACTGGTTCTCTTATTTTAGTCGCTGAAAAATCAATTATATTCATATCTCTATACATAAATTATGGATCTATATTGTGTGAAGTGTAAAACGCGTACTAGCACAAATGATGTGACGACGGTTACAACTAAAAATAACAGATCAGCACTAACTGGTAGATGTGCAACATGTGGTATAAAAAAGTTTAGATTTATTTCTACAAAATCAAAGATTTTACAATCCGGAGATGTTTTAAAAAAAAACGAGGAGGTGATATTGCAGCCAAATTGACAAAACTCCCTGGAACACCGTGGGCAAAGTACCCCGGAGAAAAGCACCTTCCAGGATATAGCTATTGTGGTCCCGGAACACGATTAGATATCAGACTTGATGATCAAAATCAACCCCGACCCGGTGAAGAACCAATAAACGCCATTGATAAGGCCTGTCACCTTCATGATGTTGCTTATAAAAGCAGCAACCTGCAAAACAGGCATCTCGCGGATGTGAAATTAATTCATGCGTTAAATGCTATTCCTGATAAATCTTTTAAAGAAAAGTTGGCTTCGTGGTTGGTAAAATCAGCTATGAAAGGCAAATTGATGGTGGGTGCTGGTAATTGAAAATGCTAGCATTTTAATATGGAATCAATTTATTATTCCCCAAGAGGATACTGGAGGGGTAAATCAGCAGTCCATAAACTCGCTAGCGCTGCAAAAGTGAAAAAAACTACAGCGGCGGATTGGTTATCCAAACAGGCACTATGGCAAATTTATCTACCACCACCTAAACAAATTCAATTCTCGCATTTTGATGTGACCGCTCCTAATGAAGTTCATCAGGCTGATATATTATTTCTGCCACATGATCGTGGTTACAAATACGCGTTAACCGTAGTTGATATTGCAAGTCGATACAAAGAAGCAGAACCGTTAAAAACAAAATCAGCCACTGAAGCTGCTTCTGCATTTGAAAGGATTTATCGACGAGGTCCTCTGCACTGGCCGAATCTATTGCAGGTTGATCCTGGCAAGGAATTTCAAGGCGCTGTTTTATCTACAATGAAAAATCATAATGTCACCATACGACGAGGGCATACTGCGCTACATCGCGATCAGGCCATTGTAGAACGATTTAATCGGACGATTGCTGAGCGGTTATTTGGATATCAATACGCAAAAGAATTCATTCAAGAAAAGCGATCCCGTGAATGGGTCAAAAGGTTACCAGCTGTGATTACTGCACTGAATAACGAGATTACTAGAACAATCAACATGAAACCTATCAACGCGATTAAAAAGAAGTCAATACCCGTACAACCACAAAAAGATTTCCCTAGAAACGCTAGCGTTTCCCAACCAATTCTTGGTAGTAATGTCACTGTTAGGTACTTATACGAACCAGGAGAGCTTGAAGGGGGTAGAAAAAGGGCTACTGATCCTATTTGGAGCATCACTACGCATAAGATATCTAGTATAACACGATCAACTGGTAGACCAGCAATCTATAAACTGGATTCAACTGCTCCTCAGCGAGGATTTACTCGACAACAACTACAGGTTATTCCCGAGGATACTCAATTGCCACCGCATGGTCTTAATTAGCACCCGATGCCAGAGGCATTGTGCTTTCACCCCGGCGTCTATTGCACTCAAGACAAGTCAACATCACATTATTTCTGACATGACCGAGATTGTTATTTTTTCTGTCTACGGTGAATTGGCGAGGATCCTTATCCGAATACTGCCAACGCATTATACAATTGCAACTCGCGCAGTGATTATTCTGTTGTTTCTTCAAAGTGATTATTAATTTAGCATCAATATCAAATTCTCGTTGTTTTTTTTTGTCCTGTTGTTTGTAACCGGAGAGTTTTTTATTAATGATGCTAACATCAATATCACTTATTGTTGTGTCATTATCATCACCAATGATTTCATCATCGCCACCTGACTCTGTCATGACGACAATTCTTCGAAGCTGATTTATTCTTCGTACTCTGGATACTGCGAGATAGACTAAATTCGACCATTCGATGCGATTATCTACCATCCAAACAATTGTATCCGATATAGTCAATCCCTGTGAAGAGTGTATTGTTGCTGCGTATCCTAGCGTCCATGGGGATTTATTAGCACGCAATGCATCTTCAACGACATTGATATCAACCAGCACAATATCATTTAACACGAGAATCTGCTTTTCACTTCCTGACTTTGTCAGGCTTGGAATATCAACTTCTATATTCTGCTTTCGTGTATCCGAAGGCCTATAACACAACGGTACTGGAAGCGTTGCAAATTTCTCTTTATGCAATTCAAATAACTTCATCTGAAGTGTGTCTCTGACTATTTTTCTACTTGCTACTATCAAATCATTTGGTCTCCACGTTTCCCAGAAATCATTCATAGGAGTTTCTGAAATTATTTCACGCGCTATTTCGCATTGGATTTTATCCGGTTGTAATCTAAGCAGTGCTTTGAACTCGCGTAATTGTTCATCAAGTGATCTATGGTCGGTATTAATTTCTTCATAATAGTCTACAGAACCCTTTAGCCATTCATGTGGAGATCCACCGACAAATGGTGGTGGTTGGCCGTGATCACCGCACATGACGACTTTTGTGTTTTTGTTTAACAACCACTCAAGAAATGTTTTTAATACATCTAATGACACTGTGCATATTTCATCCCAAATTATGATTTCAGGAATGAATTTATCACCCATACGCTCAGGAGTCCATTTGTCACCTTTCCATCGAAAAAAACTATGGTAAGTGCAAGCATTTACCCCTCGCTGTATCATCTCTCTGGCGAGTCTGTGAGTCGGTGTTAACACAATCATGTTAGTAGAAATACAAGTATTTCCACCACCACGATATAATTCAATTGCACGAGTTGTCTTTCCTGACCCACCACAACCGTTTAAATAAACTGTCTTGTATCTACATATTGGATCAGATACCGGTGGTGCATTAGAAAATTCTGATTGAATCTCATCACATTTTAAGTACTTTTCATCCATGGCAACGTCTGCGGATTCACAATACTCATGTAGCATCTCCTTTTTAAATCGCCAACGCCCCCACGCTTCCTCCGGATCTGTGAATGCCGCTACAGCTGATTTGTACTTATTGTGTATATACATCGAATCAGTGGCTACTCTAACCGCGGTATTAGGAAATCTATTTATCATCGAAAATAGATTAATGCAAGCATAGGCTAGCATTGAACTTCTCAAATGTGTGTACTGGGAATTATATCCATCACAGTAGGTAACAACCGTACCTAATTTCTCACCATTGGATAGAAAAGCATCCTTACGGGATACAAGTTTTCCCTGTTTCGTTAAATCCGTTACAAGAAAATCGTATTCAGCGACATCTATGATCAACCGCGAAGAGTATTTTGCGTTGTCGTATCGTCCACCCTGGGTAAATTTACCGATTATTCTTCGTCCAAAATCTTTTGCTTGTTCTTTTTTAATTTCAAATAACTTCTTAGACCAATTCATGATTTGTTCTTCTGGAAACTGTTTTCGTAGTTCGTTGATTATTCTATCTAGATCGGGTTGTGGTAGCCAAACTTCTTTCTGAGCTCGATAGCATATAATAGCCTCGGAAACAATCAACGATATCAGCATGCCACAATCAATC
Source organism: Unio delphinus (assembly GCA_029339505.1). Taxonomy (NCBI): domain Eukaryota; kingdom Metazoa; phylum Mollusca; class Bivalvia; order Unionida; family Unionidae; genus Unio; species Unio delphinus. Next base: position 22,298,616 of record JAQISU010000008.1, read on the forward strand.
ATATATCTCAATATCACTATTGGCATCCAGTGTTTTTCAGATAGGTGTCTACCAAGCCAAACATAACTACACGGATGTAACCCTGTAGCGAGTTCAAATGATATCACACGAGCGAATCCGGTTAAATCAAAATCAGGCAATGGTCCATTAATCGCAACACGAGTCATTTCATGCGTGGGGTGTCCAAATCGTTTGAAGTACTCAGCGCATTCCCCATACCCGAGAAAACTTCCAGGATAACACGCGGATATATCAATTGAAATCATACCGTCACGATGGTATTTTGTATTCCACAGTCCTCCATGACCAAATTCGATGCAACTCAATTTAACGTCCTCGAGAAAATCACTTCGTGTTGGACGCCATGAGTTTTTTTCTCTTGCGAAGTGAGCTACCACTGATGGAATAGTAAAACTATCCGTGAGTAGTTTTTCATGGAAACTCTCCGGTGAAAAATCACTAGCGATTTTTCTCATTCTGTTATCTAATTCTTCAACGCGATATAATTCACCATTTGGTCTTACAAATTGATCAAATCCTGATTCGGAACCAGCACTACTAAGTAACCACACTGACACAGGATCATCTTTACACAACGCATGAATAGCATCAAATAATTTCTCTTCATAGAAAACATCCCCGGAAAATTCCCCGGAAAATTTCCGGGGGATATATTTCACGGTTCGTTCTCGTGGAAATACTGTTACCGCAGGTGTCCACGCGTGTTTGTTATGATCAATAATCTGTATTGGGGCTCCATTTTTGTTATATTTCGGTTCGTATAAAACCTCTCCGGTTATCGTCATAACTGTTATTGGAAATCTTAATAATGTTTCTAATTTAGCTATATCAGAAATCTTTGCACCGTGCTGTTTCACTGTCAGTTCCCATTCTGTTATTTTCCTACGTCGCAGATCAGTTAGTTTATTTCCTCGGGATGCATTTGTGAAGTGTTCCATTACCCGTGTTGCTACACAATTGAGCCTTGACGAAGTCAATGGTGAATATTTCATAGGAGCTAGTTTTGCAATATCGGGTTTATCATTTAACGGATATATCCCATAAACGATTGCTGTTACGGGATAAGATCTCTCGTAGTATGGTTTGTCGATTCCAGTTAGAATTCCTGGTTTGGAATCTCTACTTACAATGACAGTTTTTTTATCCTTGAGGATTGGTTCAAATTTATCCTTAATAATCCATTTGCCTTCGACTTCGATAATGAATTTTATTCTGAAAAAATACTTCTGATTGGAATTGCTTTGTTGGGAATTGCTTTGCAATTTACCTTTGGATTTTCCACCTTTGGATTTCCATCTTTGAATTTCCCCTTTGGATGGAAATTGCTTTGCTTGAAATCCTTTGGATGGAAATTGCTTTGCTTGAAATCCTTTGGATGGAAATTGCTTTGCTTGAAATCCTTTGGATTTCTCACCAAGGTGTGAAATTATCTCAGCTGCTCTTTTATCGTTCATAGTAGCATCGATGATGGGTACATTGACATCTTCATCAATAATTCGAAATGTCGACCAACAGTATGCTGCACCGTCTCGGTAGAATTCATTAAAACACTCCCTGATTTTACCGAGTATAGTTCTATCACCGATTAGACGTTTTGGTGTATCAGAGACTCTATCGAGATTGAATTTAGTATTTCTCCAAGGCTTAATTTTCGATAATCTTTGGAACTCCCTATCAAGATTGAATTTAGTATTTTTCCAAGGTTTGATTTTCGATAATCTTTGGAACTCCCTATCAAGATTGAATTTAGTATTTTTCCAAGGTTTGATTTTCGATAATCTTTGGAACTCCCTATCAAGATTGAATTTAGTATTTTTCCAAGGCTTAATTTTCGATAATCTCTTGAACTCCTCCATGTTATAATTAAAACAAGTATTTAAATAGAAAAATATAGTATAATGAATCACTGCAAGTGGCTAATGATTGGATCTACAACCCCGTGTAACAAATCATGCAGAAGCGAATTCTGTGGGTATCATATGCAAAGCGTGAGAAACGGTTCAAAAGGCCCTCTCGCATGCCTCCAATGTGGGGTGGGTGTTAGAGGAAAATCGCAATTATGCCTTGCTTGTGGGGGTAAACGATACAGGGAACTAAAACGCTACTATGACAAACGAATCATTGACTCCGTCATCCTTGATAAAATCAAGGACAAAGTAATAAAAACCCCTCAAGATTATATCCAGAGATTTATAATTAAAGCAGATAATAAATTAGACAAGTAGTATTATTATACAAATGAGCCAAGATTTCAGACCTCACCCAGTGCTTGCTAATTACGAAGCCTCTAGTGATGGTGTTGTCAGGCACCGCAGACTCAAAGAACCTGTTGGGTATCTGAATAATATGGGCTATTTGATGTTTTCAGCTGGGAGGAAGAAGTATCTCTGTCACAGAGCCATCTATGAAGCATTTTACGGATTAATCGAAGACGGTCTTGTGATTGATCACATAAATGGCGTGAAGACTGATAATTGTCTTGGGAATCTTCAAGCCGTCTCGCAGCGCGATAACCTTTTAAAAAGCAACGCTGGTAAGCACGCGAAACATCCCAAGGGTGTGAAATCGTTTGATTTAGAAAATAATGAAGAGAGAAGCTTTCAGTCGATAAATGCGGCTGGAAAATATTTCGATATTTGCAGTACTTCCATTCGATTTGTTGCTGAAAAAATCATTAAAACATCTCTGTCTAAAAAAAATGGTCATAAAATAAAGTTCGTATACACTGAAACTATTTAAGGGAGATAAATCCTTTATGGATAAATCCGCACTACAATTCACACCCTACCTACTAAGTTCCCTTGTATTATGACGTCAAAGGAATTTGTCGCCTGCTATATTACCTGTACTTGACTAGGTGCGCCCACGTGACTGTAATGGAGATATAATGCATGAGTTTTCGATAGAGAATAAAACTTTTATTGTCACTTGTGGGCTAAAACTGCATTATTAGTTTTATTTATCTACATATCTCATGTGTGGGGTGGGTGGACTAGCAGTAAAGCAGACAGCTAACTCGTTCTTTTCAGTACAGACGTTCTTTATAATCCACGCATTACCTATGTTCGCTCAGCCGGAACGCGAGTGTTTCCTATTCATTGAAGTATGTGGGCGTGGTTAAAATTCCTTGTATGTGAATGTATTTTATCTAGAGAATTATAACAGAGTATATAAAACGCTGTTTTATTAAACAACTGTATTATTTTGTTTAAAATATTTCTCATTGTTGCAGCATAAAATTGTCTATTTTAAAAATCTCTTATTGTTAAGTATACATGTCTTCCCTCTCCTCTATATTGATCGGTATTTCACTGACGCAGGCATGCGTGATTGATATTTACAAACAGTTAAATTAATTTTTTTTTGTGTACTTAGTATTTTATATTCCTAAATACGATGGATACAGTAAAATTGTCTATTTTAAAAATCTCTTATTGTTAAGTATATCAGATATATATATATATATATATATATATATATATATATATTAAAAAATCTCTATTCTGTATGACTAGTCCGTGGTGTAATGGTATCGTGTTTGTCTTGTAAACATAGCTATCAACTACTACGTGTTCGGTCCCCATAGCAGATACATTATTTGATGGCGATACGGAAGATGTTTTTTTCTATTAATTGGGGGGGGGGCCGTCCCCCTCAGCCAAACCAACATGGCAACCCATGCTATCGCATTCTCGGTAGCGTGGGTTGGTGTTTTTTTCCAACTCATGCAACCATGAATGAGATTTCATGGGTTGCCATGTTGGTTTGGTTTACCACGCCCACATCATACCATCATCGTTCCATTGAATTATAATCCATCCTTAATTAAGTTAATTAAGTATATGTTATGCCTAAAATTTGCCGCAACACTCGAGCGGAAATATATGGCATTGTGCCGTCCATGTTGTGACGTTATACCTCAAGCATATCTTCTGGGCGGTCTAAGATGGCGTTTGCCACCTTAGGCCTCCCTTCCGGAGATGTATGTTTCGGGTCCCCCTTGGGCTTACTTGGATGCGAAGGCACCCAAGGAGTTCCAAAGATGTGTTGTCATATATGTTTTATTTTTATTAATTAGAGATACAGTATACTATATTTATAAATAAATTTATTTATATAAAAATATAAATAATGGATATCAATGATGTAAATGCTATAATTGCTGAAATCTCAAATTTAAATAATAAAGGGGTATTATTATCTGAAAGTCTCGACGTTGACAAGATTACCTCGGAATATGAAGATATTGAATATCTGTCTAGTAAGGGTCGTTATGTTTTACCTAGGATGTACAGGCTCGTGAAAGGAATTCAAAAATCCATTAATGGTTGTTTGTACGGTAACGACATTAATTTATTTATAACGCTATTTAGCACCGTTGAAGCAATACGTCAAAAGCTTGGCCAAGAATATCAAAAACGAGCTGAAATTGGTTCTAAAGTTCGTGATCTTAGAAAAATGTTAAACGAGGAGCGACCCGTATCTTAACCACGTGAGTGTTACTAAAAAATAATATAGGCTTTCGTAAATAATTTAAATAATTTATTTATTTTTTTTTTTTTAGCGTTTTTTTGTAACACTTGTTACATAGGATTTTCTCCTGAAAGGATACTCATCAGTTTGGACTTGCTCATGCAGTTATGTGCATAATGGATGATCTGGTCGTAGTAGCAAGTAATCACCGCGACGCCTCCATTTTCACGTAATTGTTCTTGTTGCCGCGTCGTTAACACAAATCGTTCATCGCCATTCTCAGATATTACAATTCTGAAATCCCCAGCGATGTTATTTCTGAAACACTCGCGAATAGCGTCGTACAGTTTAACCCTGTCGAAGATGAATATGTTAGCTTGATGGTACATTATTTAATAACTAAGTTATTTAATAACTAAGCTTTTAATTATGATGGAAACCCTCCGGATTTCACATTTGAAAATTTAGTTCACAAACAATATATGGTTGGTGAATCGCTTACAACTAGATTAGCCCGAGAGCGGCTAGCAGCAATTAAAAAGTTTATACCGGTTCGAGACAGAGTTCGCGATCAACTTCAACAACGACAACAAGCGCAGACTGACTTTTCTGTGTCAAGTGAACAACTGTTCGCCCCGGTAACTAAGGCGACCAGCGATGTGAAAACAGCAACTGAACGAGCAATATACGGAGATATTCCTAAGGAAGGCAAGCGACGAGAAGTGCCTGTTCTTGGTGTGCTTGAAAAGGTAGCAGCAGAGACCGGACAAACACGCGCAGGGATACAACAGTTATCCAGTGATATAAAAACTCAGCGTGAGTATGAACGATTAGCTGATATTGATGATGAAACTCAAAGAGTTTCCACACCTGAACCACAACCTGTTGATGTCGTCACCCCAAGAGGTGTTTCCTTTATAGACAAACTCACCGAAGAAGCTATAACAAAAATAAAAAAACCTGAATTAATAAAACTCAAAGATTATACGACTTTTGGTGATTTCGCCGCCCAAAGCTTTGATTCTAGAAAGGATTTTTTAAAAGACGAGTATAAAAACAGTAGAATAAGCCGAGATGAATGGGTTAATTGGTTGTATAAAACGAATAAGGGGATTATTGGTAATTTGAAAAAGGATAAAATTGAGTATAGATCTTTTAAAGTAGGAGTTGATAGTTATGGTATACAAAAACAACAAGAACGAGAAAAACAAAGTCGAGGCCGACAAAGGCAATTACTTGATGATAGTCAGGGCGCAACTGGTACAACTGAGGAAACAAGCGGAAAGGGATATTCGATTAAAAATCCAAAGGATGTATTTGACTCTACCGTGACATGTCCTGGTAATATTCTCAGTGATATATCACGGTTAGAGGTTCTCATCGGAGGGAAACGAGCCGGAAATAACTCCGTCGAGATAATTAACGAGGCCGCTGATATCTGTAGACGATTATTTGCTGGTGGTATCATGGACATTAATGTATATCGAGAACTTATTGCTGAATTAGTTGAAAATCACAACGATGAAAATCTTATGGATGTAAGCGATTGACCACTAATTGAAAAACTACTAGTTTTATAACAAGATGATTATACACTATAACCATGATAAACCCGTAAGTGTCTACGTGGTGAACTCACGATTGCCTGTTTATCGCGCGTGGTACGGAGATGGTTTCGGCAATACCATTGCGGGGTTATTTACAAGAATGGCTCCCAAGGTGGCGCCGTTAGCTAAACAATTATCAATGAAAGCCATTGATGCTATCCGTGATAAGGGAATCAATTTCGTTGGAAATCTTGCAGGAAAGGCATTTTCTGCTGCGAAAGATAAAATAGCATCATTGGTGCGAAAGAAACCACGAATGACTTCGTCATCGATGACTTCGTCATTAGTGCTGCCATCAACTACAGTGATGCCTGCAAAAATCAGCAAAGCAATAAATAACGCAGTGGAAGAAAAACTAGCGCAATTGACTTCGTCACCACCGGTAACAGATAGCGCTATCATGAACGCGATAGCAGGAAGTGGTTTGAAACAAAAAAGAAATTCGAGGAATTTTCAACGACGATGATTATAAAGAATTAAAACGCTAGCGTTAAACTCTTCGAGTTTCACAATTGAAAACGCTAGTAATGTTATAAATGTTTAAACGAACAGCTGATCCCGCGTTAGATATGGAAGCCCCAATGCGCAAGGATGATTCCGTCCGCGATTATCAATACTATTCCTATCATGCAATACAACCCGACCTACGATCGCGAATTGAACTTCAAGTTCAAGATACCAGTAAATACTTTTTACCATGTGAAGCATTTATTGAAGTAGAAGGAAAACTTGTAACAAATGATGCAGCTGATACCCCATATGCAAATGATTCAAATATCCGAGTTGGTTTCGTCAACAACGGTATAATGGCGTTATTTGAAAGTGCAAGATATCTCATTGATGGAAAAGAAATTGAATCAATAGACCGCGAGGTTGATGTTGCAACAACAATAATCGGATTATCAAGATACTCCGATGATTATACAAGATCGGCTGGTCCATCTATGATGTTTGCAAAGGATACCTCTGATAACGCTGACCACCTTCAATACATTAAAGTGTTAACAGCACAAGATACTGCAGTTGATAATCAACGAGAAGCAATTAATCCAGAACGTCGAGCTAGACCCGGAGCTGCGTTTGATATTCTCGGAGGCGTTAATGGTAATTTCAATTTAGGATTTGCAACACGAAAATTAGCATTGGAAGGACAAGATAAAAAGTTTTCATGTGCGATTCCACTCCATCACATATTTGGATTCTGCAGAAATGTAAGAAAAGTCATCTATGGAGCCAAACACACAATCGCATTAGTGCGAAAAGGCAATGACAATGATGCAATTTGGCGTACTGGTGCTGCTGATGGTAAAGTTGTTTTGAGTAAAATAGTATTATGGATGCCAGTAATGACTCCATCAATTACCACGGAAGAGCGGCTACTTTCGTTTATGGAAACCGGTGGTAAATCATTGCTAAGTTGGCTAACAACAACGACTGATGCTAAAGAGGATAATGTCGCTGGTACATTAACATGGCACCTGGCATCAAAACAAGGCGTTTCAGCTCCACGTCATATATTTATAGCGCTGCAGAATCGGAATCGATTAGGTTCCCAAGAACGCAGTCATATGATATTTGATCGGTTAGGGGTAAGTGAGGTTTCACTGAGAATAAACGGACAACAAGAACCATCTGAGGATATACAGCTTAATTACGGAAACAACCAAATAGCACGTGTGTATCATCGGATGCTGTCATATATGGGTCGTGATCAAAATGTTGATACTGGTTTGCAAATATCTCAGCTCGATTTTAAGAACTTGTATCCAATTTATTACTTTTCACTGGAACATCTTGATTTAACAAGGCAATCCGTTGTTGATATACATTTTAGGGCTCGTATAGATCCTGGTGGTGTTGATTATAGAGCGGTTGCTGTTATTCTCAGCGACAAATCAATGTTGTTAGAAGGGGCTGGCGGACGAATGAGACTTGTTGATGCACCAGTGGAAAATCTGTAAATGAAACTTGAAAAGTTTCCATAGGATTTCCCCAATTAGATCAATTGAAAGAATAAATATGTTTTACAATAAAATGCCATATAGTGTTGTTAGTGTCAAGCTGACTGATGGTCAGGTCAAGAAATTAAAATCAAAATCCGCTAAGGAATGTGGAACAACAATAACGTTAAAACCAGCGCAGATGTCCGGAGGTACACATAAAATATCATTAACGGATCGTCAAATAAAACATTTCAATGATGCAATGAAAAATAAGCGAGGAGTTCAAATAGAATTTTCGAAAGCTGCAGTCGCGAACATGATAAAATCAGGTGGTATATTTCCTTTGTTAGCCGCAATACCAGCATTGATTGCAGCGGCTGCCCCAGCGGTGGCGAAGGCGGCAGCGTTGGGAGCCGTTGGGACCGCAGCAGGGATGGCGTTGAAAAAGGCAACTGGGAAAGGATATAAAAAAAAGGGAAAGGGGTTGTACCTACCAGGAACCCCGTATTCATGGTACAGCGGCAAATCCGTGAACGGATCGGGTCTAAGAAAAATACCAGGAACGGTTTATTAGTTGAAAAATCTTCGATTTCCGGCCCAATTGTTGAGGAACCTATAGTTGAGGGACCTATGGTTCCTATGTCCAATTTTGATTTAATTGATGCTGCTAAAAAACTAGCGATAAAAAACTTCAGAGGGGTTTTTATGAGAGATCAATTACCGAGAAAACCAAATAACGTTGAAACCGGTATCATCAATCTTGATAACAGCAGCGGATCGGGAACTCACTGGGTTGCATACGCGATTGATCCACGTGGAATTGTCTATTTCGATTCATATGGGTTAGCTCCGCCAAGCGAGTTTATGCGGTATATAAATTCCTCGATGAAACTCAAAGGGTTTCCGATTTTTTATTCCACGCTGCCAACACAACAATTAAATGATCCACCGATATGCGGCCGTGAAGTATTAAATGTCCTCGCGGAGATTTCATTAAAATCCTTTGGATCTCCGTGGAAACCACCTCATATTATTGTAAACGAATACACGAGTGGGAAATTACAAGGATCAATAAATTGAAAACACAAGTTACGCTAACAATAATGATCGATATTTGGGGACAACCTCTGTCAATGTTGGAACCCACCGAGGAAACATCTGCGGGTTCTATCGAGGATGTAAAAAAAATAATAGAAGATGAAATCGCTGAGACGTTAAATTTAACAAGTGTTGACCCGAACGAAATAGTTGTATTTCAAGATCGCCAGGGTAAATTGAAAAGCAGTAATATATCCGTGAATGACATTTTGATACGGCATCGCGCTGCCGCTGAAAACTCTATTGCACTGTATTCCAACGATGGACAACTTAAACCAGGCGCACTTGTGTCTACGATCACCGACGCGATTGCTACCAACGAACGTGAGCTGAATGATTTTATACGAGGTTATAATGCTTTTCGCAAAAATGTCGTACATAAATTTTTTGGAACCCCGCTTGTGGTTGGCATGACTCTCGCTGAAATTAAAGACTTGTTGAATTCATTCTTCGCTAACAAGGAAGCTGGAAGGATGATGACTGCTTCAGAAATCAAGGCAAATTATCTCGAGATTTTTAAAGTAAGCGAAGATCAAAAACCCACTAACGACGTCATTGGTAGATTCTTTGGAACCCCGCTTGTGGCTGGCATGACTCTCGCTGAAATCAGTGAGTTTATCGGCAAGCACACTCACAATGCCTACATCGCTAATAATTTCTTTGGTGTCCCGGCTACATCTACAATGACTCTCAAAGATATTAATATGTTTATGGTGAGACAAACAACACTTAATACCATCGTGGATAAATTTTTAGGGAGAACACCTGTGTCTGAAACCACATCGTTGACAGGCATGACTCTCGCGGAAATTAAAAGCGCTATTGACAAACAAAAGCACACCAGCGATATTGTTAATAAGTTCTTTGAGGGCAGTAGCCTCCAAGATATCACGACGAAATTTTCTAACATCGACAACCATATTAAAACCCAAGCAGAGCTTAAAGTTGAAGACCTTCTGGTTTCATTATTCTTCTCTAACAGGGAGGAGAGTAGAAAAACAATAGATCCTACCAGAATCACGGTAAATTATCTCGATATTTTCGACGATCTTTTTAACCTGAAAAGAATATCTGAAAAGGTAAAGATTCCACATCACTACACGGGCGTTAAAAATATCGTGTATACGGTTAATCATGGAACCATGGATTGGATAAGAGACGGTTATACTACATTATCCATCGGTATCTTGGGTCTCCCCGGCATAGTGGGCCCTGACTACAAGCCAACATGGGCCGATGGTATCTACAGGCTAACGTGGATCTCTATCGATCAATTTAATATGATCGCGGACGGTAAAACCTACTCTGGTGGCACCGCGACGTTAATTATGGATGGTCGCAAAAAAAGCTTTAATGTCGTCGCGGTTGATAGCTCCACCATTAGATCAAAAATAGCCTGGTGTTTAGAACTCGTAGCTCATTTTTCCGACTGAAGTACTAACAATTCCCGCTAACGATGACAAATAATTGAAAACACTAGCGGGTTTAAAATAACAATGACTTTGTCATCGACGCAATGTCGCTATGATCAGGTCAGAGAATTTCAGAATAGACTCAAAACCCTCACTGAGGAGTATCAAATAAAAATAAAAAAATACCGACGAAGAATCACCGCAATTGATGTTACTATATACTCGGTGTCAAGCGTTCTCACTGGTGCCGGAATAATACTTGCATCGGTTACAATGATTGCCCCGGTCGTAGTTCCAATTTGCATTTCTGCGGTGGCTACAATCGGGGGTATATTAACCGGGATAGCAAAAAAGATATCATCATGCAGCCAGAGTAAACTGCAGAATTACTTACTTCAATTTCATATTGCATCAACCGCATACTCGCAATTATCCCTGATGATATCGTCGTCACTCGATAATACGATTATATCAGATAGTGAATTCTCAGCGATGGTCAGTATTTTTGATTCCGCGATATCGAAATTAGAGCGACAACATGAATATAATAACAATGACAACACCGATGGAATCAGAAAACACGAACCCAAAAAAACAAAAAATGATCTCAATAATATCAACATTACCAGATTGTGAGTTCTCAGTGATGGTCAGTATTTATGATTCCTCGATACCAAAATTAGAAATAAATCATGAGTATAGCAACGATGACGACACCGATGGAATTACTTCAACGAATAGTGGAGAACACGAACCCAGTACAAACGAGTATGATATCAATAACATCAATGAATCCAGAATTCAGTGTGAATTTCCCCTCTCCGGTCCCAGTGAAGGAGATAGCGCTAGCAAAACTACGAGTGTATCACAGTTGGCCTAATATCAGATCGGTTGCATTTAGTGGTCAGCAACCCAATAACACACTGGTGTTCTCGTATAAGAATAAACCCGATGGTACTCCAGAGTGGGAAACAGTTTCGTTACCAACTGGGTCGTACCAAATTAAGCAAATCAATGCTGAAATTCAGCGTAGAATAAAATCAATCACTGGAAAAGAATCAAAAATAGCTATTAATCTTCATCAACCGACGCTCTCGTCGTCGATCAAAATAAGCACAGAGGGATACATTGTAGATATATATAACAGCTCGTTAAGAACAGTGTTAGGATGGCCTGAAAAACCACCGGAAAAATCCGCCACCGACTTAACCACGGACATACAATCATATCATGAAATCAATCCCAGTTATCAAGATAATTTATCTGATATAAGAAAAGGAAGAATCGCCGATAGATTTATATTTACCAACAAAGACACATTGCAATGGGATTTTATCATTAAAAGAACAACCGACTCATCTGTTACTATTTCATTTACGCTAACTGACGTCCGTGGTTATTTTAATGAGATTAAACAATTATATGACACACAACTAGAACAACTACGGAAAACAAAATCGCAAAAACACGTTGAAATAATAAATCAGCTTATATCGGACATGAAATATATCTATGAACTAATTATTCAAACAATAATTAATGACAACAGCGACAATAAACAACGATTCTTAACCGATTATAATATCACAGAGGACAATCTGAGTAATTTCAAGTTTCCCAAATACAACGCTGATGAACTAGCAAGAATTGTTAAAACCGATATCAAGGCGCTACAAAAATCAGATTCAGCTGTCCTCTTCAGGTATAATAATGATCCAGATGGTGGCGGTAGGCATATTGCCCCTCATAATGTGAATATTTCAACGGTGATTGCGCTCAATTTAGTATGTGATGCAATTGAAGGAAGCTATCAAATTAATCTAGAGCAATCAAATCAAGCTCAGCAGGGATATATTCTTTATTCATTTGCACCAACAGCTCCTCCAGGATTCCTAATTATTGAAAACCCAATTAATCCTGTCTATATGCGATGCCATAATAATTCATTAACCAGAATTAATTTCAAACTCACCGACCAGTCAAATAATCTGATTGATTTACAAGAAGAGGTGTTAGCGATTAGTTTGTTTGTAAAATCCTAAAAATCTTCGATTTTCAACAAAGGATTTTCGTCCTAAAGACTCGATCAAATTTTCGGTTGAAATCGTAAATGATTTTTGTTAACCCAGTGATGAAATCACTAGCAGCAGAGAGGGTGGATGACAACGACGTTGGCGTATATAAGGAAATCTTATTTTATCGAATAGACGCCATTTTTTTTACTATTTGGCAGAAGCCTCAGATTTCCGAATCGACGCTCGGAAAGTTGTAGGGTTCACCCTCTCTGCTGCTCCACATATTACCAAAATAGGTAGGGAGTACAAAAAAAAGGGTAATGGGTGAAACGGATATAGTTCAAACTCTACCTAACACTAAAATAGACGTCTCTTATATTTCAACTACTCTGTTAGGGCTCTATCAAAGTCAAAATCTTCAAAATATGTCTTTTCTAGTTGTGATTATTGTTGCTGAGCTTAATCTGTTCCTAAGCTGTGTGTGAACATTGTAAAATACGCTGTCCCCATTGCGCATACTACAACTGCAGATTTTACTCTTTCTCTAAAATACTGGAGGCAGTGGCTTCAAAGTCAGTCTTGAGTACATTAGCCATTATGTTACTTTGGGTGTCATGAAAGAGTTGACACCCTAAAATTCATAGTCGATTTCCAATTTAAATAGTGTTACTTTTTCCCACAACTTTTGCAAATATCACAGAACATACCTCCTGTCTTGAAGTTGTGCTATATCCATTTGTACTCAGACAAGCAAGAAGTTTAAAACATTTTGGTTTCTTTTATGGCAGTGCATCTAACTCAGCATCTGAAATTGCTGTTAAAATATCATCTTCTTTTTCACAAGAAATTCCACTGCTTTCTTCATTCTCCCAATAACTTTCCATATTCCCACCACCACTGACTTAAAAGTCCATTTCCACAATACCACCACCACCAACTTTATGTTGAAAATAATCAGTAATTTTAAGTTCCACCACATTTGATTTCACTTTTCAAAAATGGTCTATGCACTTATGAATGGAGAAAGTATCAATAGTAGAACCCCTCTAGTACACACAAATTTCAGTCATAAACGTGTGTGTGATTAGGATTTTTAATGTAGCTTTTCAAAAAAATTCAGTCATATCAATATGATGTATGCAGTGAGGCAGTTTATAGTGATGTCTAGCACTGGGGCATCATGCCACAGACATGTAGAATGATGTCCCACCAAGGATTCCCAGGCTACTCGGTAACAGGCAAATCAGTCTCAATCTTATCGGTAACAGGCTAATTGGTAACAGGCAAATCAGTCCCAATCTTTTCAGTACCAGGCTAATCGGTAACAGACTACATGGTAATCCAGTAATTATAGTCAAAGAAATTTAATACATGAATCCACTGAACCGATGGTCCGGAATACAGCATATAAAACCATACGTAATACATTTATTATCAGAAGTGAACATTTTAACTTTACGGTCTTCATTGTCAGTTGTGAAGATTTAATTTCTATCATATTTGGTTTGAAATTATGTTGCACATGAATTTTATTTAAATTGTTCATTATGCAATTAGTCAAAAGTTCAAAGGATGTCGAATGGTAGGACATTCGTGTTTTTTTTTTACCAGCAGCACAAACTTACTGTGGATGGTATCATGGAATACTGGCAATATCACAAACATGATTTGTTGAAATGCAATGGCAAAGGAATTCTACGTCTACAAATTATTAAATGACAATATAAATTGTGCAACTTTACTGCACTGATGGAATTCTTATTAATTGACATTTCTTATTAAATGACAATATAAATTGTGCAACTTTACTGCACTGATGGAATTCCTTATTAAATGCCTTATAAATTGTGTGACTTTATTGTTTTGTTGTGACCGAGTTGCCTGTTTGTTACCGATTAGTTCGGTACCATAAAGACTGGGACCAAAGTGCACGTTACCGAATAGGCGGTGGCCAAATTGCCAGTTACCGATCTGCATGTTACCTAGCAGGCCGGGCACCCCCACCTAGTCACATTATCCTGACACCAGGGTGACCAGTCCTAACACTAACCTCTTAATATTGAGCACCAAGCGAGGCAGCTGTTAGTACCATTTGTGTAAGTTTTTGGTATGACTCAGCCAGGCATTGAACCTAAGACCTTCTGCTTCCGTGGCGGACACTCTATCAGTCATAAATAATTATTCGATTCTGAAGTATCCTTCTGTATAACGTACATCGGCAGAATTTGGAATGGAAGGGTTAATGATTCTTGTTTGTTATTGTAAAAGAAATAAAATTTGTATATTGCCATGCGTGGTGAACTTTCATATGAATGACTTGGAACTAATTTGCAGGAGTTCTCACCATTTCAATGTTCATGAATTCATACAATTTTGCACAAATCACACAATCGCACACCACAAGAGCATCTCTGGGTCTATGAGTCAAGCAATCCATATGACAATGATGTTATTTCATCTTCAGCATGCATTGTTTTTATGTGACCCTTCAGTTCTTTTCAAAAGATATTAGACACTGTATTTTCTATCTTCACTACACTACATGATCAGCAATTGGTACAGAGCAGCCACATTTTGTGAATGTCCTGTACTACTTTGAATCTCTTGCAATTCTTGTACCATGTTGTCATCTCTCTAATGAGAATAAACAAGCAGGTGCATACAACAGTTATATACAGTATTGAACAAAATCCCATCTACATTAAAAATATAATTAAAAATTAAGCAAAAGCTTAAAGACAGCACCAAGGATTTATGTTGCCATTTAAGTCAAATGTGACAAAAAGAAAGGTACGATATTTTTAAAAACAACAATAAACTGAACAGATTTGAAAAAAATTGCACCACATAAAACACTAATTTTATACACTGTAGCCCTGAAAAAGAAATGTAGATTAAATTTAAGTTTTATCATTTGTAAAAGGACTATATTGAATAAGGGTCATTTTCTGCCCCCTCTCCAAATGTCCTTATATTATGTATACTGTATATATATGGTGGTTAACATTTTTTTCTGACATCAGTTTTGTGTTCCCGTGTCCGTTGCCATGGTTACGGGGTGTCAAAACACTATAATAAAAGACATGAAAAGTATTCATATTTTCCTATTACTTATCATAGATACCGCTTTATCAAGAACTATTCACTCAGTTTTAAATTTTGCAATATGAATTCATTTTAATTTTGGGTTATAAAGCTTTGTAATTAAAATTTTATTTCTAAAACTATACCAAATTGATCTATAAAAGGCAAAAACAAAACTATATAAATATCTAACGTATACATCAACTGAATACTACACCTAAATTACATTGACAAAAAAGGTACTCAAACATAAAATAATACAAATTGTTCAAACATGAAATATTAATTAACATTATTTGACGATGTTTAATTGTAATGAATTAATTGAATTATTGTTTAATATTACTGAAAGATAATAATACATAAGATGCACTGACAGAGGCTAATATGTTTGCTTCATCACCAAATATATTGGTTTGTTACCTTCACTGGGAATGACAAGTGTTCTTTCTGTATTTGTATCCTTATAATATCATGGCAATATATCACTCACACAGGGTTCGTACTCAAATATGAATGATAAATTCAAAGACTTTTCCCAAACTTTCAAAGACCACAAACAGAGATTTCCAAGACCTATTTTTGCTAACATTGTGTATACAGGTCATATGAGAAAACAACGAATGCCAAATACCACAATATTGTTTACTGATTAAAGTCAAACTATAATTAATTTCCTAAAATTACATTATAATGATCGAGAAGATAGGTTAACATTCATTGTTTTTTTCTCCAGAAATAAGTAACATATGTGTCAGATTTAATACAACATAAATTGTTCTCTTAAAGACATCAGCACTGCTTTAAATGCATTATTTTATTTGCTTTTTTTTCTCTTCAATCATTTTGGAAAGAGATGCCACCACTGTCATCTTTTCCTCTGCTCTTCTCCTAAGAGCATTTGACTCTGTGACAAGCACAATGAGTCCTTTTAACTCTGCCTCTTCTGCTTTCTGTACAGAGGAAGCATGTAGGCTGGCAATGTCAGCTTCAAGACGCAGCTTTTTGGCTTTAAGTTCTTCCACTTCATCCAAGGCCAACTCCCGTTTCTTTCCTTTTGGGTTTTTCTTCTCATCCTTCTCCTCTGCTTTCTTCTTATCCAGATAGGCATGGTACTTATGTCTTGCAGAGGAGGCATATGTCATCATTTCATTGCTAAAGTAGAAGTTGCTAGAGCTGCTTTGGTAGGCTGCTTTGTACTTGTCACACCATCTGCTGCTGGCTGTGAAAAGTATGCACTTACTGGTGCGACTTGTTTTGCAGATATTGTATTTTGTTGGTGCTTACATCCTAGAAACGAAACAAAAGTAATTATCACTGCAAGAATTTTAATGAATCTAAATGAAAACATACAACTTCATGATGCATGAAAGTAATTTTTAAATCGGTTTTACATGCTAGTAAGAAAAGCTATTTAGACACAAATTACCATTTAAAAATGGCTTCTGAAAAAGTGAAATAAAATATTGTTTTTTTTTTATTAAAAAAGGCTGTGATGTGTGGGCACCTAATTCTCTGACTTTAAAATTAGGTTAGGCGGGTTTTCCCCCATTTTTTGTGATAAACAATTCAAGAACAATAACTCTTGTTTAACTCTAATATAGTGTACGCATGCGCACTTTGAAACTGTTTATCCGTGAATTTAATTTAGTACAATGCATGTTTCTGTATTAAATCAAGTAATATTGTTATGTAGAACAAAATTTTCGAAAATGAATTTTTTCCTCAAATGTGTTAAATAAACCGACCGTAGAAGTACATTTAAACAGGCCCTCTTTTGCTATATCTACCAAATCATCAAACTAAACGATCTTATTTTATACCCGACGAGTAATGAATTACCATTATTTTCCCAAAAATACCAATTGCTTATACTTCTGCATCTTTGTTCCACCAAATGAACATGTAGTTACTAATTTGCAACTTACCTTTGGCATGACTTGTAAGGGCTCCTTCTCCCATTGAAGCCAAGTTGATCGTCTTTTTACACAATGTACAAAACGCCTTTCGTTTGCATAACTTATCCTTTTGCAGCCATTCCTTGTACTTCTCTTGTTCAAGCCAGATATCGTTGAAAGAGCAAAGACCTGGCATTTTTAAACACTGAACTTGCAGAAGATGTAAATCGAATGAAGAAATTTTGAATTCTCGAGCGTGTAACTTTCGCGAACTTCCTACGTAGAATTAGTGTAATTAACATTTTGATTGGCTAAAACTGATGGACTCGTCCAGTCAAATTCAACTATTCGTCAAACGAAAGAAGCCAGGAAAACCAGCTGCTAACGACCATGGGCAATTTTATTGGCGACTTCCTTTGATGAAGTGTGTAGCGGCACCGTATGGCTTTGATGAAGAGTGCATGCGTGATTGAAGTCGCCGCCGAGGCATACTTTGGATGGCCAAACAAAACAAAGCCTCTTTTGTTAATGCGGCGGCAATAAACTGAACGGGTCATCAAAAGAAAGAAACCAGGATAACTGGATTACATCTGAATCTAACAATCTCGGATATTTTTATTTGTGATTTTGGAAAGAAATTAATTTTTGAGGGGTTTATTTCAATTTTCAAAGACTTTTAAAGACCTCAGGGTAATATGCTCGATTTTCCCAAACTTTCAAGGCCTTGAAAATGCTACCTCATTTTTCCCAAACTCTCAAAGACCTTCAAAGACCGTACGAACCCTGTCACACACACACATAAGCACGTGTTTCAATCTATAGCAGAAATCAAAATAAATACCTTGAGATCCATACCCTTTGATGTAGCCTCTATTCAATACATGATCCGTTTATGAACTATATATTTGTCCGCATATTAATGTGAATGCCAAGCAATATTTAATATACCTTATACCAAAACTTTTGCAATTTGTTCATACTTTTGTGAAATATGAATGATAATGGGTAAATTGACCACCACCAACCAAACACCAAAAATGCATATATTGTAGGCCTAATGTTTAGCAGCACAATCGATAATGGCACGAACACACTTTATTAATATGCCAAGAGGCACAATATACTATTTCAAATTCTAAACGAATGATCACATGATATTAGCCGACTATCATAAATACACTACCTAGTCCGTAACTAAGTTGTGTTAAAATAAGTGCAAAAAAAGGCAACAATACTAACCGCATCAGTGATTATATATTAGTTTTAAACATAAATATACTGATAAATCTACACTTTACAAAATTGGCAATTCTAATATTCCCAATTGCAGTATTCTTTAAATAGAGAATATGGACATTTATAAAAAAGAAAACACTATTGGTTTAAAAGTTTTAATAAATGGTTAAAAATGTTTTAGAAATAATAAAAATGGAAGGTTTTGCGTACATGACCTCAAAGCTGAATATATTAATATAATCACAACATCATGTATCCCAGTTTACTCTCTCTCTCTCTCTCTCTTTAAAATGTTCATTGCAACATATTTAAAAACAAATAAATTACGGTGGCTGATATGATATAAACATAGAACAAAGAATACAAGAAAGAAACAGACTATATGTACTTATCGCCATATGCGGCTATTTTTAAACTAGAGTGGGAATACAACATTAAACTCGCTACATACAGTTTTCTGTCATTCGAAGGGATGTGTCCATTTATAAAGAACTTTTGTCTGTAATGACCAAAAGGTAACGCTTATTTTATTATTCACTTTGCGAATGCCATTAACCAGCACTTAGCCTACTATGACGGTGATTTACAGTGTACAAAAATCGGATGTTGTGGGATGAATGCAACTTCATTCAAACTTGGGAGGAAATCCCGTTTGCAACCATCATGAACGTAAAGTAAAGGTTAATGAAAAGTCATGGTAAGTATTTATGAATTTTTTCATTGATTCAAATATATGACTCTCTCTCTCTCTTTTTATTTTCTCTCTCTCTCTCTCTCGTCTATTCAAGTCATTTGCATGAACATAAAATTAGGGCTCTCTATGGGGGCATTGAAGAAATTCACATAATTATAGACATATTGGAACGAATAAAATAACGTTAATTGAATATATGTTCATATAAACCATTAAAGTAAAGATAGTTATATTAATAAAATAACTATTATAACTTGAGGTTTCAAAATCAAATTTTGTGCACATATATTTTAAGTAAGTTATCCTATACATGTGCACTATTTGTAGGCCAACATGTCCATATTCCTACGCATCAACAATAACAATATCTCACCTTAAAGCTATGTAAATAACTGGAGGTAATGATGCAGGTTAAAATGAAATGCGCTGAATAAATAATTATTACCTAACATTAGTATTTAAACACAATTAATCGCAAATCCCGATTCTTGTAACATCCACATCATTCCTACCACAACATTTAGTAAGGGTGTTAATACACCTGCTATGAAAATGTTGAGATGATTAACCGTTTATGTGCTTGCCCATTTAACCTTTGACCCCGAATAGAGACCCCAAGGTAGGTGGCCAGAATTTTTCAGTAAAACTATTTCCATTGATTATTATATGGGCAACATACACGTCACAAGAAATTATGATGTATTCAGCTACACCTTTTCCATTTTCTATAGACAGAAGAACCAGTACCATGACTGCACAGTCATCAAAGATAAAAAATTACTGAAAACCAAGCTAGTCAGTAAAACACCAACCAAGTCCAAACAAATGAAAATCATGTCTTAAAAGTATATCTTTAATATTCATTTGATTGTGGAATGTATTATCATTCTCGCTTTCTCATCAACCAAATGACATGTGATAATGATATAAACATCCTGATGTTGATGAAAATTTTAATCATATAGAAAAATATATTTAAACACACACACATAAATATATAACAACAAATGCTGAAGTAAAGTAATGGAATAGGGTGCAAATCCTAGTTCAAGAAAATAATTTTTGACTTGATAAATCCCCATTGTGATGTAACGCAGGTAATCAACTGAGAACCTGGGGATGCATCCATCTTAAAATAGATTTTACATTTATTAATCAAATTATTTTCTTGAACTAGGATTTGTACCCTGTTCGGTTCCTTTGCTTTTTCAACCATCCTTCTTGCAGTTACAGCTGTTGATGGATCCATCTTGGCCAGTGGTGGTCGAAATTTATTCATTATTCCACAGATGATTCTAAGGAAGTCACCAATATGCAGAACAAGGGTATTTGGCACTACTTTGTCAAAAAACTTCCACTGTTTCACTCGTGCATTTACGCTCTCTACTACCCAGCGCACTTTTGTGACCAGTCTTGAAGTGTTGGCATCTTCTGTTGAATGCTGCTTCTGTCCTTTATGTAAAAAAACAGGCATTTCAACTTTAAATCCATGCTCCTGTAGGAAATCTACTGAGTCACAGAACCCCCTGTCTACAACAAAAACATCACCCTCCTGTAACCAATTTGTAATGTCATCAGCATTTGTTGTTACAATGTGTTTAGTTATGCTTGCATCATTGTTATAATGATCAGTTAAATATGGGCCTAAAACAGTTAAAATATAACCATCAGTTCCCACAACCATCATTGGCTTAACTAATGGTCGATTTGTATGTAAACTGTAGGAACGGCAGTGTGTGTGTGTGTGTGTGTGTGTGTCATCAAGGACCAGGACTGCATTGTTGCCTAAAGGATTACATATTTCCCTTGCAGTTGGGGTAGTGTGGACAGATGAGATGACAGTGGACATCCAGGCATGTCAGTGGACACCTACCATGTGTATTACGCAGTGTATTCAAGAAAGAACACACTTCCAGAAATTTATCCCTTTTCAAGCCATTAAGACGAAAATAGTCATCATCAGACAAGTAAGAAGGAACATCAAAGTTAAAATATTACTTTGTTTTAATTAACTCATGCACATTTTGTAAAAGTGAGGTAATATCTGTTCTTGAAAAGTCTTCAAAGTCTTTTGTTGCACTGATAGATTGTAAGGATTCATTAGTGAAGAATGAGTTTTCTAAATGAAACTTGCAGCATCTACTATAAGAGTTTATAAATATACCACACTCTACAAAAGACTGGGTAATGCCACAGATTGGGACATTAACAAGATGATTTTGATGCCCATGAAACTTTTACATACAACACAACGTCTGTGTGTTCTTGGTGTTGATGGAATTTGAAGTTGAATTGATTGTGGGCTTTTCAAGTTGGCAGTTGAAGTAGATGGTAACTGAAAATCTGGATCATGCTGTGAACTTGGTGACTGTATTACTGACATATTTCTGTAATATTTACTACAGCAACTAGAGCAAACAACATCATATTGTGTTACCGGCCTTTGCAATAATTCCTCTGTATGCTTTTCAAGAGTGCCTGTAAGTATTTTTGTTCTAGCTGATGGTTTTACCCATTTGTAGCACCAGGAACATTGATATGCTTTAGGCATTTCAGATTTTGTTAGAAATAAATTAATTGAACATTATGATTTTATACCATTTAACAAACTGTCACATCTGACATAAAGTGTTATATAATTCTCATTTATGGTTATTATTCATTATATTGCAACAATTCACTTAGGCAGTCATATTTATTATATATTGGTACTCGAAGCCTGCAACTTCAACCCACTCAGTTCTTGTAGGGATGCAGCCTCAAACAGATTGTATGTAGAATATTATGTATTAATTGTCATAATTCATTTATTTATATAATAATTTTATTGTGTATTAAGTTATGATGTATAACAGAAGCCAACATTTTGTACTTCTAAATCACTTTGGTGTGAATATATGTTAACTTATGGTTAATAAGTACCCCCCTTTGTTTATTTCCCGTACAAAAAACTGTATGTTCGTTATGTTTTAGTACTATTTTACTTTTGCTTTTATTATTTATTATTAATAGTAGTAGTAATATTGGTATTCAAGCCAGTTTTACTTTGAATAAAGTATTTTCACCTGTAAATGTTATTGCATTATAGTTTTGATTTTGTTTTATTATACTCGAGTAGTAAGTTGTGCATTTTGAAAAATGAGCTGTTAAATTTTTTATTTCAAGCTTGTAAATTCACAACTGTTGATATTGTGGATATTAATTCTTTAAAAAAAAAAAATTAAGAAAATATGGAGTTTTGAACTTGGTTCAACAATTTGACCACTATACCGTTTGAGCTATTGAAGCTTAATTTTTGCGGCTATATATCATGCAGATGACAAATTGTTTCCCCATCTGATCTATATAATTGCAGATTATTAGTTGTTGTTTGCATAGTTAATAGTTTAATTTTACAAAATTACTATTGGTACTATATGAAGAATGAATCAGTTAGCAAAATTTAATGAAATAATATGCCGGTTGTAAATGTTAGTTCATTCAGTTGACTGATTCATTTAGATTACACTTACGGAACTACATTGTAATCGTGAATTACTGGTTAAAAACATAACGTTATCAATTGGTATCGTGATTAAACAGAAGAAAAAACAGTGTTATTATTGTATAAAATAAATAATATATGTATATACTTACCCTATTTTTTAAAGTATCCTTTTGTTTTGCCAAATATTGGCAACGTCAAAATATAATTTCATTGAATGTTTTCTCCGCGTAGTCTTTGTTTACATATAGTTTCCAATGCCCCTTCAGCGCCTCTTTAAAAAATCCTGTTCTCTAGGCAATTTATAAAAATATGAAGAAAGAGAGAAAAAAATGGATAGTATTGTTTTTAAATTATCGGAATTGTTATTATTCCCGGATTTTTAAAAAATATAATAATGAATTAAATAATATAGCGCACTCTAGAAAGGCAGGTCTAATTGTTCACGCGTAGCGATACTTCAGCAGCTACGGTGCAACAGGTTCAACAACGACGAAGATACTTAGCCAGTCAAATTCACGAACTTTTTAATTTTTAATGATTAGCGCAAACGTGAACACGTAAATAAATTTTATAAATTAACCTTTTGAATAAAAATGAACCAAGCAGTGTAAATACCTTGTCTGATCAAGCCTGCGCTTATATTTTATTTCTAGGTTAAAGTTGCTCAAATGTAGTAATTTCTCGTAAATTTCCCATACCAGACCATGTTCAAAGGTCGTATTTAGGTATGAAAAAGAAATTTATATGCATATTTAATGCATAACAAGGTGATTTATACAGCTAATAATATAATGAGACACAGAGTTGTGATATTTACAAGAATTTTTTTTTCACCATTAAAAAGGGGGCAGAAAATGGCCCTTATTCAATATAGTCCTTTAACTGGATTGTCTAGTGGATATGGCAAGTAAAAAAACAGTTCAAAGTCGATATACTGATGGCCACCTTGCTTCCTTTTATAATATATATATATATAGATTTGGAGATAGCATTGTAATGTGTTGTGATCAATCAAGTAATTATTTACAGGAGAAATATGTCTCAGCATTATAAATAGCAATAGTATTAAAACAAATGAATGATGCTTATGGCATGAGGTGGAGGGGGTGCATGCTTTGAATATCAGCTTGGTTAAAATTTTGTTGACTTTCAATTCATTGTCAAGCATGGTAAAGAAAATAATGAAAACTGGTACCCTATGAATAATAATGTTTTAAGTATCAGTACAACAATGTCACTAAATGAGACTATTCCCACCTTGTCATTGGTGAATTTGGGTGTACCTCCAAACAGCCCAAGGACAAGCCCTGCTTTTACCATCTAGAAATAAAGAAAAAAGTCTTCATTGTTTTCTGCATCTGTGACATGGTCTGTAAATAAACGATTACATTGCTTCCTTGTTAACTCATGACCAAATAACTCATAAACCTGCTTATAATGCAGGGTCAGGAATGGTTTCCATTTTTGAGGGAAAATTCCCCCCCCCCCACTGCTCTCATTTTTTTAATACAAAGAAAATCATGATCAAAACTGGCAAATAAAAACCCTGATAAATTGTTAATTTCATCATCAAAAATGGCATTTTGTGTCGAAAAATTTGAATCATGAAATTTTAAACATTAAATAGTCCTGTTATTGTTACAATTTCTTTTAAAAGAAAGATTCTTATTACACTGTAAATAACAATCTTTGATCAAATTTTGATCAGTGAAAATGTCACTAATGCCCACTGACAGAAATACTTTTAGCAATAAATAGCAATGTAATAAGTTTTGTCAAGTAAAATTTGTGTTTTGGCCATACATTTTAATTTGGTTTTTATTTAATCATCATAAATGTGATATGCCCTCTTGCATTCAACCAAGAAAAATGTCAATCTGCCAACACAGCTATGTTTGCAAAGTGTTTCTGTGCAAACCTTATTAACTGCAGACTGTGTATTGGTCTCTGATTTGTTATATTGCTACAGAAAATTAAAAGCAGACCTGATTTATATTACCATTTTTAATTATAACTTTGTATCAAATCAATTAAAGTGAATGGAATAAATATAAAAAAATTCAATAGCAATAAAATCCTACCTGCATGAGAGCTATGTCACATCATGTGTCAGGTAAATTCATTTCAACTAACCACTTAAGCACTGTGTAAGTTACAATTAAACTACCTTAAATTATCCTAGTCATCTGCAAATGTGATCAAATATGGCAAGGCACCCAAGCGAAATGAGTACCTGGTGAATTCAATTCTTTGATAGATATGGTTCATCATGGAGAAGCGAGATCCTAAGTTTGTAGTGAACTTAAAATTACTTAATTAGCATCCAGAAATTTGCTCAAGGATAAGCAAAAGTTTCACTATTACTAGCAATAAAATCACAAAATTATTTCAGTTATTTAGTTTAGTTATTTAGTTTTAAAATTTATGGCTTTTGCATGAATCAAATTTTTTAAAATAAATGTAATCTTGTTTTGTTGTGCAAAAAGCAGCAATGTAATATACAATGTTTTGCAGGTAAACAACAAGGCACAGATGTGCTGATCACCTTGGAGTAATGGTCTTTTAGAGATTGGTTATCTTAAAATAAAAGTAATTTATACAGAAAAGTGAACAATTTCATTAGAAAAAGCTGTCTATCGACAACTATTCCCAATATGATTATAAAATAAGTATTCAACAATTAAAACAGTACCACCATCACATTTTTTATTTATTATTCCTGATGCCTGGATGGTACTTGCTTCTTCAATTTTCAGAAGTCCCTAAGTAACTCACACCTTTGCTTAGAGTGTGGTCCAAGTTTTGACCCTGTTATGCAAGTTTCATCTTAGGAGAGGCGAACATGGAATTTTCATTACCGGTATATAAATTTTCTTTAATTTGAAAATATACAGCTTAAAACTAAAAGTATGTATCACTCTCCATTTTGTATAAATCATGGTAAATACAATGAAACCTTCTTAAACTAACTTCAAATTTGTTCATCAAAACAATAGGATTATAAGATTATTTGGGCTGAAAATTTTATATATTTTTCATTTCAGACCAAAAATATTAAATCTGAGTTTAATATAAATGGTTCCAATATAATTTTTTAATCTAATGCATGATTAATCAGGCATAAAGCACAATGGTTATTTTAATACATACGTACCTCATGTCCATATATACTTGGACAAAGGGACCTAGAAAGAAAAGGCAAGAAAAGCTTATTTTCCTCAAGATTCTCTCCCTCTTGTCTATCACTTTCTCTCTGTTTCAAAAGGTAAATCAATCATTTGAAACTTTAAGGTATGTAAACGGGTATGTAATAAATAAGAATTAATTCACAAAGCAAAACAAAAGTTATTGCTTACAGAAAATGATCTAACACAAAAATTTAAGTGATGCTACAAAAATGGTGACTAACTGCTTGAACATTCTTTTAACAAGCATTCCCAAATTTAAAACTTTTGAGCAAAATTGAAAAAAGAAAGTACAATGGACGAAATAACAACCAAGCAATCTATTTTCCCATCTTTACTTAAAATGACCATTTAGTAAAAGTCTTTTCTGATTTTCTGATAATACTTTTCCTAAAGCATGAATGGTTTTCATATCAGATGTGGCATCACCATGAAAAAGCTGAATGTTTGTGAAAATTAGGTGTACCACAGAATACACAATGCATCAAGTTCAGCTAATACTGACAGAAATTCCAATGAATTACATTAACTACCTTTGAAAAAATGTTTGTCAACAAAACATTTGATGACTAACATTTAATTTTTAAAGATAAAGATTTCAAATTGGATCATCCTCGTACAATTTTTAATCATCACAGATCCATAGAAAGTCTTTTGGTATGACTTGACCAGGATTTAAACCCACAAACTCCCGCATCCAGGGTGGTGGCCACAGGAGCAGTCTTTCAATGGAAATACCTGTGCGTGGAATTAATTCTTCGACAAAGACAGTTTTAAAATTTTTATTTGGAATTCAAACACTGGAGTTATTTCAGTTATTTTCTGAAATTCAACAGAGAATTGTAGACACGTCAGTATTATGCTGACTTCTGCATACGTCATTGCCTTCCATTTTGGATTTTCATCAAGACTTGAACTCCAATGCATTAGAATATTTTATAACTAGGATTTCTAATTTTTATTCTTGGATCATTCATGGAATATTTTTGGATTTGATTCTTAAAACCATTAGTTCCATTTAGGACCTACTAGACCATGGAACAAATATGTGGCAAGATTGATTACAATCATCAATGTAGTTTAGGAGAACCTGTACTACTGGATGGACAGATGATGAACAACTAACTACTCAATAAGGTCTTTAATTTTCAATTTCAGAGCTAAATTAGGCACACAGAGATCTTATATTTCACATGAATTAATCTTGTGGAACTGGGTTCTGTACTTCTATGTGGAACCTTAAAACAAGTACCACCTTAATACTAATAATCTGCTACATCTTGCATCTTGAAAAATGGTACCTATATTTTGTGTATGCTTTCCATGCAACATGAAAATGCTATTACTCACAACACAAGAAGCCTGAAGAGATTTTCCTGGCTCTGTATCTCCTCTATAGCATACAGATCCTTCATGGAGAAGTCCAAGGCCACTCCTCCCTCACTGCCTCCTTTGTTACCCTTTGTGTTTTGTACAGAGTTTGCATAGATGTACAACAGGAACATACACTTGTCCTTATTTCTGGAACGGCCTGAAATATCAGATGTAATTAATGCAATGGTCACAAATAAATACCAGGAGAATGCACTTTTCCTTATTTCAGATGTAAATAATATAATGGTTGTAAGTTTTAATTCGGTGAGAAGCATAATATTACTTTTATTCAGAGGAGTTACCTTCCTTGGATTATTGGACAGGGCTTGACACTGCTTTTAAAATCACCTGCCCAGTCAGGCAAGTTCCCAAAGAACCAACTAGCCCTTACAAATGCATTCCTTACACAGACCTTTTTTTGGGTCAAAATGAAATGGAAAGCAATATCTGAAATAGCAGCAAGACTTATTGATATATGATTACTGAAAATAATCAGATTTAAATGTATAAAGTTACATTACTGTATAATAAACACATTTAATTATAAAGTTACAGATACGTGATTTAAAAATAGTCACTTTTAAATGCAAATGTATTAACACAAGACTAAATAAATAATCATATTAAATATAAAGTTAAAACAGGATACTCCCTTTTTGCTAAGCCTGCCTTTTTAGTTTGGAAACATAAATCTTAATCTAAGTACATCAATAGTGTCCTTAATCTAAGATGTGGACAGATAAACATAAACATAAACCAAAGTGATTACTATGTTGATCTTGCCACTTGTACCAATGCAGGCCAGATAAAAAAAAGAATAAAGCAAACTAATAAACATTAATGGAGGTTTTTTTTATAAAGAACAATAACTTTAAAAAAATGAAACACAATTTTAAATGATTACATATCATTGCAAAATTAAAAAGAGACTTGTTTGCAGGACAAAACATAATAAACAAAAACATAACAAAATATGTATAATAGAGTAAATCAAAATTAATATAAACTGAATAAAAACTGTCATGAATCTTCATCAAAATCAGACTCCTTGTCATTCTAGTTTGGTATACATTCTATTCTATGTTTTTCGTTATACATTCTCTACGTGTACTTTCTTATCCATCTCCTTATTTCTTAGCCTCTTTGTTCAATGACGAAAACCCACACAAAAACCACAATTTACATTTCACTAATTTCCTCAACACATTTAAATGGTGACATATTGGTGTGCCTGTGCATGACTTGGTTGTAAAATGAGATTAAATGAGATTTGACAGACAGAATAATGTTATTTTCACACTAATACAAAAAAATGCTGGTATGTAATACAGATCTTAATAGATTTATCTACTTAAAATAGGGTAACATCAAAAATATATTTGATGCTTATAATCATGAACTTTAAAGCATCCAATGCATTGGAACTGATCTAGAAAGATTTGATTGGAAGGCATCTGTTTTGAATAAGGAATGGAAATATTTCACCAAAATTCTTGTAATTGTCATAAAGTAGGCCAAATTGAGTGAAATACAAAGTTTTCTTTACCTCATCATTTATTATACTTTCAACAAAATTTACTTCTAATTTTTGTCTGTCACACCTGAAAATCAATTGCCTGCTTGGACAAGCTTGTATAGCTTTCACTTGTCGCGACCAAAGGTTTTCCAGCCTTGAGGAATTGAGCAACTGTTCAATGTCAAGCCCTGTATCATCAAAATAGCAGCTTATCTACACCTAATATTTAACATTATCTTTATTTGTGTTCGAGTCTGAATAAATGGGTTTCTTCTTTAATTATTGTCTGAAATTATCTGTACTTTCATTGATTATCTTTACGATGTAATAAAACAATAGAAAAAAGAACAATTAAAATTCTTGGGCAATTTACAAGCATAAATATTTGCTGATCTTCATTACAGCAATGTGTTTTATGAATAATCCGAAAGGTTACAGATTATGGCCTAGAACTAAAGCAATTGTTGCAAAGAGCAAGGTTTCTATTATCTTGACAAGACTGAACTGCATTATGCAGTACACAGGGAAACAACTCCTACCTTCATCCATACTGTTGACTTTAACAATGCCAGAAACAGTAACAGTATCGCCTGGTATACAGCTGTCCACTGGATGAATAAAAGGAAAAGAAAATTCCAGAGAAGTCCCTTTCAAATGTTGCAATTACCAAGTTAATTAATACAAATATCTGAATATAGTGAAACAGAAACATTGATTTTATTTTACAGTGAAATCTAACAAATTCAAATACTGTAAAAATGAAACAGAAAATATAGTGAAATTTTTTATTTTTCTTGTATAAATTTGAATTTAAACTAGATAATAAATTTTTTAAAATAATTTACTCAAAGAATATATGAAGAGGAGAGGGGGTAAACTTAATCAACCTAAAATGCAAAAAATTAATAACATTAATAATAGAGTTAGGAAAATAAAGGAATCACCCAAAAAAAACCTGTGGGAATCATTATAAAAAATCAAGGAGGAAAAAGATGACAGAAAGATACATAACATTATAAGACAAGAATACACAAAAGGCACCGTAATAAAAGTACAATGAAGAAATGGCCAAGTTCACCCACTAAACCAATCTGATTAATCCAATTCTAACAAAATAATGACTACTAACCATTATCATACATGAAGGAAAAACTTGCCTATATCTAATATAGATTATATTAAACTCAATGCACTTAGCTACAGAAAAGAAATATGGACAGGGACAGGGATCTGCGAAACATGGGAAATACAGGGTGCAGATACCATGAGGCTATGCCACAGGGTACTACATAAAAGGGACAGGCCTATGGAGAAGCCAAAGAAAACCGAGCTATCAGAATATATGCAAACAAACATATAGATTCTTGTCATATACCAACACAAATATTAAAATGTTTTCCATATCAACTATCTACTGAAACACACACACAAAACATAAAGACTTAATTTACCCCATCATATTTTTTACTCATTGTTTCATTTTCAGTCTTTTTCTTAAACTTTTGATTAAACATAAATAGCACAAAAGAAAACAGGTTGAGTTGAAAAAGAGGAAAAAATAAAGATGGACAGAAGATAAAAATATTTGGAACAAGAATCAAAGGGATCATGAGAATAGAAATAGATTTCTTTCCCGTTTAAAAAAAAAATTATAACAATAAATAACTTAGACAAGTAAATCTGAATTTGATTATAAAGCCAGTCCTTACCCAGACACAGGAAAGCATCCACACAATATGGCATTCAACACATAGCAAACATACGACAACAGGGAGATCTTCTGGCTAAAGATCCCTAACAAGGAACAGGGGAAGAAAACGGGCCTTGGGCATGTGCCTCTGGCAGGAAGCAAAACCCCCATATTCTCAACCATTTAGAATCTGGGAAAGCTGGGGAACCAGACCAGGAACCGCAATAAGTACCAACAAAAAAAAAAAATCAAAGAAAAAAGACAAACCCAAAATCAAAATCATATTTAAATAAATTTATATATCTAAATTCTATTTTTTTAAAAATATTATTATGGAAAAACAACATTTGAAATCTAAGGGGGAAACATAAACATCAAATCCTTTATAAACGTTTGGCTACATTGGGGGGGGGGGGCACCTCAAAGGTTACCTGCTAATATATATAGCTGGGAGCTTGAGGTGCCCACATATAAAAAAAAACAACAGGTTCTTCCTCCACCATTTATACTGGTCGCCATGTTTGGCCTATTTTGTGCTAAAAAACGGTGTTAAACCCTACAACAACAACAGCAACAGGATATAAGACATATATTGAACATGGTTTCCAAAGAAAGATGTCTGATGAAAGTATTATTTATTGCAATCCAAGTAAAACTGGTACAGTTGGGAAAAAAGTTGTCACATACAAAGTTGAGAAAAAGAATTAGCTGTAAGCAATCTATGATAACTGCACTGCATGATAACCCAGATAAATAACATATAATATTCACTGTATAAAATTAACCAAATAAAAGTTTTAAAACAAAGCACTGTTAAACTGTTGGAATACAAGAGAGAAAAAAAGATTAAAATATCAAAAGTATTCCAAATCAGTGGCTAAATGCATCTGTGAGTGCAGTCTCATTATCATGAAAAAAGAATATAAAAAAAGCACATCATTTATGATCAGCCTTAAAAATAAAGATACAAAATAAATAATAATAATAATGAGGACTTTGTATAGCACATAATCTTTAGAAGCTCTAAGCGCTTTACAACATCTATGACTACAAAAACAAAACAAACACAAACACCATGACATTAGAAAACATACAAAAATGCTGAAAATATAGCATACACCTTAAGAAGAGTAAAAGAAATGGCATATTATACACCTTACAAATGTTTAGTACTCCTCAGTGATGGCACTAGTTGAGTATGGTTGCTTGAGAGACTACTGACCAACAAGTCTCAATGACCTTGACCTTTGGTCAGTGTATGTGATCTTTAATTTAACTAAACTTACTAAGTGCAGAAGCGATGATTTTCTTATTAGCCTTAAAATGACCATTACCTCTGACCTTAAGACCCCTAGAATCTAAATGTTTCTTCGCAAAATAAGTTTTTCTTTGAGACACAATGACTTTAAGCTTTGACTTTATGACTCCTAAATCAACAGGCCTCTTTCATATGTAAATTGCAAGCCCTCCGCATACTTTGGTCAAAATACATTAATAAGAACTAAAGTTATCATGAAAAAATGACTGTTCATTTATATTGACTGTAACATTTTATCCTAAAAACCAACAAGCTTCTCTCATGTACCCATTATGCAATGAATCCACAAACTTTGGTAGCAGTTAATAACTTCAGTTTTAGTGCAGAAACCACTTTCCTTCTTTCATGCACATTGACCTTAATCTTTGACCATTGAATCCCGAAATCAATATACTTCTTTTGATAAATGCAAACGATCCAAAAGTTCAGTTCAGTTATGTGATTTTGAACTAATATTACTGCTCAAAATCTATTTGCATTCTTTTAGTCAGTGACCTTGACCTAGGATCAGAATTGATAGGATTCCTTTTGTCCACAATGCAAACCATACACAAAGTTTAGATGATGAAAACTTCTAGTTACTGTGTGGAAACTTTTTTCTTCCTTCAGTCACAGTGACCTTGGGTTTTTAACATTTAGAAATTTATATCATTCTTCCTTATCTTAAGTTAATTCAGCCACAAACTTTGCTAACTAAAGATGGCAAACATCACGAGTTAGTATGCAAAAAAGAAAGTTGTAACAGATAGATGAAAAGACATAAAACTGCATAACATAATTTGTATGCAATACAGCAGGTGTTAATAAGTGAGGGGTGTATACTGTGGTGGATGTATTTATTATGTTTGTTTGTTTGTTTTTTATAGTTTAACGCCATTTTTCAGCACAATATAGGCTATACATGGCAGCCAGTATTATTGGTGGAGGAAGAACCCGGACAAACCCCAGAAAGAACCACAGACCCACGAGAAGCTACTGGCAAGCTTTCTCACATAACTACATTTGCCGAATCTTAGACTCGAACACACACAGACAGAGGTGAGATGGCAGCGGTCTGTAACAACAGCGCTTTAGACCACTCGGGGCCCCTATATATTATGTAAGATATGGAAGGATTGGAAGTGCTATTAATCATTTAATATGGGAAAACTTGGCATACATGTGTCTTCTGTCAAAGTGAACAACAAACACAAAACCTTGACCAATGTTTAGTAGATAACAAAGTGATCTGAATTATTATTCAAATAAAACTAACAATCTTTTGCTCTAGTTATTACACTGTTACTAACAAAGTAAGTATACAAAAATAAGCAGCAAGTCATGGTTCAATGAAAAAGACAAATTATAACTGTTATTATAGTAACTCACTGCTCATACTATCATTTATCATTCATTCAGTTATTAGAGAAGTACCAGAGACTGGCACTAACAAGTAAGCAGCATGTAAGTACCAGCCATTGATAGAAAAAAAAACCCACTAATGATCCATTTTTTCTCTGGATTTTCTTTCTAAAAAAAAAGAAAAAGAAATCTAAAACATCAAAATTGTTCAATAAGGACAATTTCTGCTCTTCTAGCAATGAAAACAAAACCTAAAGTATTGTTGAGTCCAACTTTTTTCAAAAGCATAATACACTTAGCAGTAACAGCATTAATTTTTAGGGGCACATACAACTTGGGTTTATGTGACTATTTGTGAATGTTAACATAGAAAATTTCTCACTTGAAAACCATATTACTAGAGATCTTATGTGAATTTTAAAAAGAAATTCAGATGAAACTGAGACACAAAAATATCTAATTTGTAAATTTGTTGACAGCCACCAGTGCTAATCATGACAAAAACTATACTTGTGTCTTGACATCTGCTAAAAATGGTGAAAACAATATCCTGACCAAAAACTGACCTAGATCATTTGTAAGCTCACAGTCCACAATTCTTGGAATTCTTCCTGACTCTTTTTGGTCATCAGCCATGATTTCTTGAACCCTGCAAAACACAAATGTGAATGAGTGTGATTAAAGTTATGAAGCTTTAGTTTTAACACCTGTTTTCAATCAAAAAAGCTTCTATGTTGTACCAGGGAGACAACTCCAACTTTACTGTTGCACACAATCGTGAGTACTGCATGTAAACTTGGGTTACTTTATAAAACCATACAAGTCTGACTTGAACTAACTTCTTATTGTTTCAAATCAATAATTTTTAAAATCTATGGGACAAAGAATTATTTTAGAGAACATAGGAGATACGAATTCATGTACATCAATAACACTTCCCCTATCCACTTCTCCCATTTAGTAGAATAAATTAGTCTATGTGACTCTCTCACACCAACTTTTATACCATGGTCTGTGTTTGGACACCATTTTTTGGCAAAATATCAAGGACGAGTTTCATATACAGTCCTACCCGTTTATCTTGACATCCTCGGGCCCGAGGAAATATTGTCGACATAGGCGGATATCGAGATAAGTGTTGAGGGGGGAAGGGGCGCTGAAAAAAGATAAAATTTAAAATTCGTCAGCAAAGGGTGACCTGTCTTCAGTGAATAACATTTACACTTTGAGAAAAAAAATTGGAAATTTTGAGTACATGAAGACAGAATCAGTGTGAAATACACTTGTATATTGACAAATTACATTTTGGTTACCTTTGTGTAATAAAATCCAAATAAAAATATTGCATTGATCACATCCTGATACGAACAACATTAGATATTCAACGTTGGTATTAACACATAGTTGAGAAAAGTTGTCAGTTACATGCTTCATGTACATGTACTTAAATTGGCCTCGATTTTGGTCAGTCTGTTCCCATCTTATTGAAGCTACCAAGGGGACAGGGCTATTCACAAGGAAGTGAAAAACTGTCAACAATACATGTATTCTCCACAAATACTTTTGTATCCAATGTTATGACGAACATTAAAGCGACTGCACCAATCACTTGTTGCAGCGAAGTTCTCTGCTTTTTCGATAATGCTTCATTGAACCGTTCAGATGCTTCCTCCACGTCCTCAAATGTAGCAGTGCTGCTTCTTCCTTTGGGGAGCGCAGTTACATTCAACTTAGTCTTTCTTTATAGACTCTGCAGCTTTCATCCTTCCTGGACGTGTTATTTTTAAATGAGAAAATTTCACAGACCTCTTTGCGAGATGTTCATCCCTTAACTTCATTGACAGCCAGATATTTAGTTTCAAAAGACTGTAAATTTAATTTGCGTTTTACCCTTCTGTCGGTAGCCATCGTAAATGTAAATAAAGTTAAAAAAAGGAAACTTTCACAGCGAAAATCACCGATCACTTTCAAAGGTCTCGGAAACGCGTAATCCGTATTTTCACGCATTTTTTATATATGGGATTCAGAAAATCACGTATACAGGAGTCCTCTGTACGCATCAATTTCCTGGACGGCAAATTTAAGGGCTTGCTAGTCCTGCTTTGACCACCTGTTGATTGG
Organism: Unio delphinus; assembly: GCA_029339505.1. NCBI lineage: Eukaryota > Metazoa > Mollusca > Bivalvia > Unionida > Unionidae > Unio > Unio delphinus. The sequence goes on from JAQISU010000008.1 coordinate 22,334,129, forward strand.
GAAACTGTGTTCATCAATTGATACTTTTCACTGTGCTGACATATTTACAATCAGAAAATTCAATGCCTGAAAGACCCACAAATGTACATGCTGTCATTGTAAGAGTACATTTGAAGAACATGACCCACAAGCTAGGCGGCAAGATCAAAGACTTAACTAGCTGCAGAGTGGTGAGAAAATGTGCTGCTATGGGTTTGTTTTTTTTTTTTTATTCGACTGCGACATTAAAGTCTGGCGGCAAGATCAACTAATTGTTGAACAAAGTATTGGTCTTAATTGGCAGCTTGTCAACATAAACGTTTTGAAAACAAAGGATTTGTTCAAGCTGGGACCAAGGGCTTCTGTCAACATATACGTTTTTCTTTTATCTCGACGTCGACATAGGCATGACAATTTGATAGCAATAGTAGACCATGGGACCGGGACTTTGCTTTTTTGTCGACATAGGAGGCTTGTCGAGATAAGCGATGTCGATATAAACGGGTAGGACTGTACTATATATTTCTTTCCATAGATCTAAACATTAAAGAGAAATACCAGTAAAATTATTATAATCTAGGATCTATCAACCAGAGTACGCATTCTTTTAACAGAATATTTACCTGATCGTTTGCCAATCTATTGTCTCTGTTTGACTGGAACTCCTTCTAGGATGGAAAGTCTTACTCCTACAGCCTTCCCCTGGACACTAAAATACAATGTTGAAATAGAACATAGAGGTTATTTATCAGGATGGAAAGTCTTACTCCTACCCCTGGACACTAATATACAATTTTGAAATAGAACATAGAAGATATTTATCAGGATGGAAAGTCTTACTAATACTGCCTTCCCCTGGACACTAAAATACAATGTTGAAATAGAACATAGAGGTTATTTATCAGGATGTAAAGTCCTACTCCTACAGCCTTCCCGTGGACACTAAAATACAGTGTTGAAATAGAACATAGAGGTTATTTATCAGGATGTAAAGTCCTACTCCTACAGCCTTCCCGTGGACACTAAAATACAATTTTGAAATAGTAGAGGATATTTATCAAATTTGTGAAGAACACAAAAAAAAAGGAAAGAAACGTAAAACTAGCTAAATTATATAAAAGGACAACAAATGCAGTAATATATTTCATTATAATGAGCTTGAAAGCCAACTAGTACTTGAAACCAGAATCATTATGATCCCTTGCTCATATCTAACATACCAGCAAAGAAGTTTAACAATTACTTGTAATAATTATAAAATAAAAGATTGGGCATAATTTCATTGGAAATGATTAGGTGCTTTATTAAAAACATTTTTAAAAACCAGTTTGAATTAAGTATTTTTCTGCTCTAATGCAAGTGACGTAGGAGGGTGCATGCTAATTTAGACCATGGGTGATTCAGATTACGTTGTTAATACTATATTAACAGCATATTTGGGCCATGTGAAATATTATTAAGTTTTATCTTATAAGTAAATATGACATTTACAATTCTTGTTAAAATAATTTAATGTGGATTTATAATGACATAATTAAACTTTTACATGCTCTATGTTTTCTAAATAGAAATATTTACTAAAATAAAATAGTTATGTGTGATCCAGTTTTTCTTTAATAATAATATATTTCACATGGTCTGAATCAGCCCATAATTTGATCCAAAATCTGAGTTGGCCAGTATTGACCTGGAACTCTTACATATCCTGCATCAATTTTACTCACTAAACACTGTACATAGTATTAAATTACTTAAAATGCCATCCATCCAATTGAGCAAGCATCTTGAAAAAGTAACCTGACCTTTCTCTGCCAACTACAAACAGAAAGTCGAATTTTCTGTCTCTGGTCAATTTGACATGAATGCCCCTGCCAAATTTCATACAATTAAAAAGCCCCATGCAATTAAAAAGCAAAGTTCGAAGTCAAATAGGCATCATAATAATTACATGGTTAACATTGAATTTGACCAATACCTTATTGCAAAGCCTTATGCTAGATTATGTTATAATCCATGAAGTCTTTCATAAGTAAATGAGCTGAAATTAAATTCACACTAGATGAGATGGGATGATATGGAATGGGATGGGACAGATGGAGATGGGTAACACAATATGCCCACTTCACATATATGATATGAACATAAAAACACTATTCTAATAGCTTCAGTTTAGGACACAAACATTTGTTTGGTAGGGCAAAATGATTAAAGATGCTTTTTAATGAATTAGGAACTAAAACAAATCTTTCAAAACTTCAGTGATAATATTCATTGAAAATAGAATTTAAATGGTCAAAATATTATATATTACCTTTGTTGGAACTATGTATTTCCCATCTGGCAAGTTAACAGTCTGAAATATTTAAGAGAAATGCATAAAGGTTTGTATGTATATGCAAGCTGAATGTTAATGCAGACTAATGCACTTGTATAGGTGTATTCTGCATCAAAGCAACATTAAATGATGGTGACAATTTTTAAAAATACATAAAACTGTTATCCCTATAACTTTGTATTATGTCATTAACAGAACTATGCGGAAAACATGAGAGAGAGAGAGAGAGAGAGAGAGAGAGACAGAGACAGAGACAGAGACAGAGAGTGAGAGAGACAGAGAGTGAGTGACGAGAAGAGATTAAAACCTGACTGTTCCACAACAGCTGGTAGATGGATAAATTTACTGCCTGTTTTGCCATCTGTCACTGGTTATTTATTTCAAGAAGGTATCTCTCAAAAATAAAGTGGTGTTAAAACGATAAAGATCATAATGGATCTAAGTCAATACATTTCATTTTATTATCCTATACAAAAAACACATAAAGCCAATGTTCTACTTCTTTCCCATGTGTCATACTCCTGCTAGTCCCCAGTCAATGAATACCTTTACTTGGTTGCTTGATCAATTCCCTTATGGTTACCAGTTATGTGGTACTCATTCAGCTTGCCATATTTTCTTACCAGATTACCAGTATTGATGCAAATGGTTCAGAGTTTTTTTTAGTACAAAGAAATTAAAACAGAAGTCTTTGGGTTGTTTTTCTTCAAACATTACAGATACTGTAATATTTTGATATAAGTGGTATATATAAATTACGGACATTTTCATTAAGCAAATATTGTTCAGAAATTTATTTTAAAAATGTTTTGTTAATGTCATATTATCATAAACATGACCATATCACACTGACAGCTAAGCTATGAAGCCAAGACCTCTCTGGAATTAATATTTATCATTGGGAATCAGTTTATAATCTTGGTGGTGGAAGTGGTGGCAGTGGAGTTATGTTTCTATGTTCTGCTTCTCAGTAAAAACTGGCTTGCAAAATTACTTAATTATATGAAATTTATAATTTTATTTACACAGGAACATGACCATTTCTGCATGTTTGGTTTCAATTTTTTTAGCAGGAGCATGCCCTTAGAACACCAGCTCCCCAGTACTTGCCTATATAGCCACTGTTGTTTTCATAGTCACCTGTTCAGAAAATTCAGGAAAACTACGCTAAATATTGCCTCAATTCAAACATAAAATGTAGACTATGCGAGCCATGATTCACATGTTAGTACAATTAGTAAAATTCACCAGGACACTATTTGTGTGTCAGTCCAATTAGTACAATTCACTAGGACACAGCTGGTGTGTTAGTATATTCAGCCTACATGGATAAAGTTTACTGATGTATTTTCAGTCATCTTTTACAATTTTGTGTTAAAGATGGTTGTGAATCCATGGAAGATGCCATGTTCCTGAAGACTATTTATCTGTTACTGGTGAGTGGAAAGTAGCAGCTGTGAAGGTGGTAATGAATGAAGAGATGCCCAATACCCAGTGGAACAAATTTTCTTTTATCACAGGAATCAATTTGTAAGCTTTTTCTAAAACTAAATAATAAATTTAAAGCTCATAAATTTTTGTGTCACAGGGATCCAACATTTGATGAGAGCTGAACAAGCTGAGACTCAGGCTGAGATCAACAAACAGCTATTCCCCAAATACGAAAGAGTGATAAGAGACATTTGACATAAGAATGTCACAGATGAGGAAACATTAAACTTCACTCATAAGAAAATAATAGCATCTGGGTTGGAGAAAATGAGTAGAGATTATAAATTGCTCAGTTTAATATATGTTGTACCTATGGTTGACACAGCTAGTGTCACCTGACATTTTATCCCTCCAAAGTAAGTCTTTCTCATGGAGCACAGTACCCAAACTTTGCCACATTGTCCATACACCCTTGATTTAGCTCAAAGTGATTCTTGGTTTAATCACAATACATACAGCCTTGATTTAGCTCAAAGTGATTCTTGGTTGAATCTCAATACATACAGCCTTGATTTAGCTCAAAGTGATTCTTGATTAAATCTCAATACATACAGCCTTGATTTAGCTCAAAGTGATTCTTGGTTTAATCTCAATACATACAGCCTTGATTTAGCTCAAAGTGATTCTTGGTTAAATCTCAATACATACAGCCTTGATTTAGCTCAAAGTGATTCTTGGTTAAATCTCAATACATACAGCCTTGATTAAGTTCAAAGTGATTCTTGGTTAAATCTCAATACATACAGCCTTGATTTAGCTCAAAGTGATTCTTGGTTAAATCTCAATACATACAGCCTTGATTAAGTTCAAAGTGATTCTTGGTTAAATCTCAATACATACAGCCTTGATTTAGCTCAAAGTTATTCTTGATTAAATCTCAATACATACAGCCTTGATTTAGCTCAAAGTGATTCTTGGTTTAATCTCAATACATACAGCCATGATTTAGCTCGAAGTGATTCTTGGTTAAATCTCAATACATACAGCCTTGATTTAGCTCAAAGTGATTCTTGATTAAATCTCAATACATACAGCCTTGATTTAGCTCAAAGTGATTCTTGGTTAAATCTCAATACATACAGCCTTGATTAAGTTCAAAGTGATTCTTGATTAAATCTCAATACATACAGCCTTGATTTAGCTCAAAGTGATTCTTGGTTAAATCTCAATACATACAGCCTTGATTTAGCTCAAAGTGATTCTTGGTTTAATCTCAATACATACAGCCTTGATTTAGCTCAAAGTGATTCTTGGTTAAATCTCAATACATACAGCCTTGATTTAGCTCAAAGTGATTCTTGGTTAAATCTCAATACATACAGCCTTGATTAAGTTCAAAGTGATTCTTGTTTAAATCTCAATAAATACAGCTTGTATTTAGCTCAAAGTGATTCTTAGTTTAATCTCAATACATACAGCCTTGATTTAGCTCAAAGTGATTCTTGGTTAAATCACAATACATACAGCCTTGATTTAGCATAAAGTGATTCTTGGTAAAATTTTAATTTAAAAAAGAAAGTGAAGTTTTTAATTATATGAACTACATACCAAAATGGTACTTAATAACTAAATAATCAGACTGAGAAGGTATTTGAGGTGCATATACTGTTCACTAATGAAAAATATTTTGTACTGTGCATAAATATTCAGAACTTTTTAATGCTCTCGTATGACAAAGTGCAGTAAGATTCTTCTTAACTGCTTGTCATCATGTTCAATAAACACAATCATGATTAATGATAGCAAGGATGTTTTAAAAGTGTTCTTCCAAAATCAAGAAAAAACTCCATTACTTGCACAGTGATAACATACATGCAAAGAATATAATTTAATAACTCCAGATATTTTAATGAAAACCTAAATCCAAGAAATTTTAATGAACATCTAAGTCCATAAATAATATACTGTGCAACCTATCTTAAAAGAACATTCCAGGGACAGATGTCCATTAATCAAAGATTTTAGCTGAATAAAATGAAGAAAACATAAATGTTTTCCTTTGTGAGCAAAGATCCTTTTTAAGTAGGTTTTATTGTATATAAGTCTTCATTGAATGAAAACATTATTATTATTTGTGTGCAAGATACCACTATCAAACGGATCTTTTAATTTGGTCCTCATAAACCAACAATTTAATCAACACTATTAACATTACCTGAATAGTTCCACAGCTGTTACATTCAAAGGCCAAGAAAGTACACAGAGGCTTGATGCAACCAACTCGAACAACTGTGCCTTTTACTGACACAAATTTCCCTGTGAACAAGTAAAATGATCAAAATGGTAACATTGTAACTTGTCATAAAATGGGTAATCACCTTTTATTTAAAAAAATGGGTCCCTATGAAAAAGGCATAGAAAAATAAAGTTAATATAACACCATGGCAGTTTTAAACTTTGTGATGCAAACTATTTTTTTCTTCTTCACAAAGTAGAATATATTTTCATTTTATTATTCAATAAATAATTTGATAGAGCCATTTGGCCAAATCTTTAACCCCATTTCTACATAAAACGTTATACTGTGTTTTTTTTATACCAATAATGAAACTCAAATCCCAACTGCATTAAACAATAATGCTATTCATCTATGTGTATTGGCTGTGAACTTTACTTTATCATATTACTGCCTACTATAAGCTGGTGGTGCTGATTTCATAGCTCAAAATCTCCACCCAATGCACAGGTGGATGGGTACTACAATTTCACACCAAGAAGCAATCAGTTGAACTACAGAATAAGCAAAAACATTTCCCTCTGACAAGTCATAAGGATAAATAATCCAGTCAGAGATCATGGGTGGCCAGACTACCCCAGCAGATGAGACAGAATGCCACACATTACTTAATGTAGTACCTTCTTCCAGTTTGAACTTAATTGGAAGTGAATGCAACTGTAGATCTCAAATCCACTAACAGCTAATGAGCCTCAATCAGAGTTTCTCATCCAAGTCTTCTACAACAACAGTTGTTAGAAGCAAAACACAAAAAGAAAACTGCATGAGCAAGAAGTCAGGTATTTTATTTATTTCTAAATTACTTATACCTGTTGTATAAAGAGACTACAAAAAAGTTTTTTCTAAGTATGTCAAGTTATCATACTCCTTCAACAGTATAACCTTTAAGGCAAAATAGTAAGAGATCTGCTGAGCAACTTGTACCCAAGATTTATAAATTGACTCATAAATCCCACTAGACCTGATACAGCCCTGTACTATTTATAGGGTATGAATTTCACTCCATCTTGCAAACACTAAGGCAAACAAGAAAACCATTTTGAGGGTAAGGTTAAAAAAGAAACTTTACCCAAAAGCTCATAGGAGGGTTTTTAAGAAACCACAAGACAATAGCGAGATTCCATTTAGGCAGTAGAGAGTCAGACACTGGTTTTGAAATTCAAAGTATCTGATCAGGCGTCCCAAGTGAGAGTCTGCAGACAGTCATGCCTTTGGAGGTTTTATGAGTGTTGGAAGTGTTTAAAAGCCCTTACAAGTTGTGATCAAACATTGCTTCTCTTCAAAGAGAAAGATAAGAAATTAACTACAGTGTTTATAAAGGGACAGCTAGGAATGACATGTTTCTACTACACCAATCAGAAAACATTCTCCATTTGCCTATCTTAGTTGTCAAGCTTATCTGATTGAATGAACTTTACAACTTTGAATGGAAACCTTTCCTTGCAGAGAGATCTTTGAAATGAGCTAAGCATGATAGAGGATAATATAAAGATTACCATGCAGGAGAAAGCCCATATGTTGTGACAAGAGGTTCTTCTTCTGAGGCAAAGTCCATGGATGGTTCACCAGCATATTGAGAAGATCATTGAACTATGATTGATGGGACCACCAAGGTATTATCACAATGGGCTTTGCTATGAAGTACCTACATTTGTAAAGGACCTGTGGAATCAACCTAAATAGAGGGAAGCCATATAAGAACAGGCGATCCTAGTTCAGACTGAAAGCATCCACTGCTGAAGCCCTTTGGTTGGGGACTGGAGTAATGTAAAAAGGGATTTTGTTCAACCTGGTGGCAGACAAACACATCAGGGGAGTTCCCCAAATTTAAAGCAGGGAGTCCACTATGCAGTAAAATATTGACAGAATGTCAACCAAAATGTATTTATTGCCTCAAATGTTGTGAACATAGAGAAAAAATTCCTTTTGAAGTTGTCCAGCAAGAGGTTCCAAACCTCCACACAAAGAGAAGGTGTATGTGTGACTCCTTGTCTCCTGAGGAACACAACCACCAATGTGTTCTTGGAAGAGACCATCACACAGTGACATATTATTTGGTGAACACAGTCCTGAAACCTAAAACTACTGCCCTCATTTTCAAAGCATAAGTGGAGAGTTGATTCTTCTGAGGACCATGAGTCTTGAAGAATTAGTCTAACCTGCTCTTGGTGAGAGCCTCACCCTGAATCTGATGCATCTGCAAACATATATGAGTGATGTTCTTTGGGGTGCAAGGGGACTCTGGCTAGAAACTGGTCCTGATTTGTTCACCACTTTAGATGAAGGTGAAAATCTCAAGTTCGATAAATCAAAGTATTTAGAGGATTCCTGTATGATTTCCATGCAGCATTCAAGGTCACCAGCAATGCAGACTTTACTCACAGTGTCTCCAACAAGGTCATGATCTGATCTAATCTCTGCAATGGGACACAAACTAACCCTTCTGTTGGCAAGCAAATTCATCACCACATGGACAAAATATTGAGAAGGCGTAAGCCCTGATTTCTCTAAGTTTGGTCGAAGACCCAGCCCAGTCACCATTGACCAACATCAAGCCAGGTCAAGACTGAGGGACTCTAGACTGTCGTCGTGGATCAACCAATTGCTGAAATACTGGAGGACTGGGAGTGGAAGCAAAGCCAAATGGCAGAGCTATACCTTGGAAGACCTCCACATGAAGACAAACAAGAGGTACTTCTTGTGTGGAGGAAAAGTAGGGATGTGAATCCTGAAGCTCAATGGAGACTGCCCAATCGCCAGTTAAATGTGCTAAACCAAAAAGAAAATAATGCAAATATAATTTTTTTTATTATCTGAATGCAAGAAAAGTCTACACTAATTAAATAATAGTAAAATAAGGGTTTAGCAATAACAAATAATGTAAGGGGAAGCTACTCTATTTCCCTAGATAGCAACAAGAAACAAGAATTTAGTCATCAATGCTTAAGAAAGCAAGGGACCAACTGAATATGGAAAAATCTTATTATTGTCCATTTCGTACAAAATGCTATCAGAAATGTTAAGAAATGCCTATGTTCAATGACAGGATATGTAATTATAATAGCAAATGGTGTTTAACTTGCTACAACATATATTTTCAATTAAGAAAAACACGATTCACTACATGGATATAGTGAATTCATATAAATGAAGAATAGATTTTAAATGGGCCAGCAATTACGCAAGGGAAGGGAAAGTTTCTTAAAAATAAACAACAGGTACTAACACACATCAATGATTAACATGCTGTGAAGACTAAAAAACAAATTAAACTGTCGTGATATACACCACATCTACATAACAAATATATCTACAAACTCCCAAAAGATCAACGAAAAAGGTATATTTACAGCTAAAATGACATCTTTCAGCATTTCACTACCATTTAGACATGCAACTTTATGATACTGGCATGTGCCAATGATGTCACAGAGACACCAGTATAAACACTTATTAATACTGTAACATGTTATGACAGAAACAAGTCACTTCATGAAAATGTAATTTTTACCAGATTTTAGGACTGTAGAGTGTGCACTGCAAACATTGTCTTTTATGTATATATGCTACGGAAATATGAAATGAAAAAATGTTCATGAATCAAATTAAATGGAAAGAGAAAGACCCATTTTATATACTTGAATTGTTTTAATTTGTAGTTCAATCAAGTGGTAAATGTTATAATCTCCATGAACAGTCTTTCTCTCTATCTCTCCACTCTTCATCATTTATAGTTATTAAAAGTGTATACATCAATTGTTAACATTTTTTCCAAACTTGTTCAGGAAAATCTGTTGGCAAACAAAGTTCTTTTGCTGTTTTTGTTCAGGTTCAAGATGCCTCCTAAAACCTGTAATAATCTCAATGTATAGGGAAACTACCTACCATAACAATTAGCCTTCAAATTTTTTAGTGGGATAGGTGATCCAAAGTTAAGAATGCGGGCATGTATCATAGGCACCCTGTAACTGTCATCACTGGTGTTGGTCTGCCCTTCTTCTTGTGCTGCCTGTCTGGCCTCATGTGCCCGTTTATGGCTTATCAGCTGAAAAATAATTTGCTTTAATAAATACAAAATACTTCTATTTGTATTAACCTGCACAAATGTCCAATTTTCATTCACATTTATATAAATTCTAGGCAATTAACATAAACTTTCACTGGCCCAGTGAAACTTCTTCACATTTCATTTCTCATGAGGTGAGGATGAAATCATGATATTTCAAGATTTATGTGATGGATTACTGTTACCAGATCATATATTTTTTTTAAAAATTGAGTATTTATGCTTCATTTAAAAGCAGATACTGTGCATGTAACTGGAAATAAAAGGGCCTGGTTTACCAAGGATTTGAATCATGAATTAAATTATAAAATGAGAGTACTGTCAATGGTACATTATATGTCTGCCTTGCATTTAATAGTTAAATTTGGTCAATGAACATACTCTGACCTTTGACCTTTGCACCAACAAATATCAATAGGCCTCTTCCATATCTTAGGCCTCCACAAACTTTGGTCAAGGTATGTGGTCTTGAACAAAGTGAGTGAGCAAAACAATGTTTCTTCTTCCAGTCAGTGACCATGACCTCACACCCTTTTACATTTCTTACCCAACATGTAAGTCATCCACAAACTTTAGTGAAAAAACCACCTTTGCTCAGTGACTTTGATCCTGGACTTCCCAAATCAATAGACTTCATCCTTACCCCAAATGTAAGTGACCCACAAAGCTTGGTCCAAGTCTGTGACATAAAACTAATGTTACTGTCTGGAAACCATTTTATTATTTTGTCACAGTGATCTTCACCCTTGACCTTTTGAACCTGATATCATGGTTTTCTTTATCTTTACATATGAACTTTTGACCCAAAAACCGATAGGTTTGTTTATTCAAGTGCAAGACATCCACAGTGAGAATAACTTTGCAGAAATGAAATTGGTAACAGACCAATGGGCAGGCAGTCAACAACATTATATACTATACTCTTCCTTATATCATGAGCACATAAAAATGAGAAGCTGTGGTTAAAATTATGACATTCATACATAATACGGCAGCAAAAATAACATAACACAGAGCCAAAAAAAATAGGCCCCACATGGTAACTTATTTTATCAAGAATAATATGTGTAAATGTGCTTATAGATATGTCAAACAATACAATAATGAATAATGAGAGTAGTCAGTCATATTACATAAAACCATTTACGCTATATGAATGTAGTAGTATTTTAAGGCACCTCAACACAATACTGACTACACAGTGCTAACTAAACATAATGCTAAATTTTTTTACAAACATGGCACATACAAATTGGAAGATAAACCATTTAAAATAAATGTAATAATGAAGAACAAGAAAATAAAAAATAAAGTCCATGAAAGAAATATAATCCATTTAAATTTGCTCCTAAATAATAGAAACAACTGATACATGTTGGTACTATTTCAAACTAGCATATTTTATATTCAACATAGATTTCATTTTTAACATTGATAAGAGACCAGTGTGTGATTTACCTGGTGCATTGCCAGTCCAATGCAAGATACAATCTTCTCTGGTGTTTCTCTCAGTTCTTTGATTAAGTCTGGGAATCCTTCTGTCACAACTAATCACATGGAAAAATAAAAATGCTGATATTCTTCATAAATATATATCAAGCATGAATTTGTACTTCAATCCAAATCTAGTGTATGCTCCTTTTATTTCTTTACCGAAAGTGTGAAGATTATTTTGTAATTTAAAATGCAACTTTTTGAAATTGAGTTATCAATACAATAAACTCAAATTCAAAATAATATGGAGTTCAATACTACATATAATGGTGTATTAACTTAAACTCTGCCAACAAATAATTTAATAAGTAAAGAAAACAAAAAAAGAATTTTCTTATATTTGTATTTATTACTTATTTAATACTGTAAAATGTAGCCCTGTGTTGTTTATTCTACTGAATACTCCTAATAAACTGCAGAGACACAGATATGAATTTACATTATGTGACAGATCTGGGTCTCTATGGGCTGCAGTTAGACACAATTAACTGAGTATATATGGTACAATGTTCAATCCATGAATAAATACTAATGAAAATGTTATTTTTCCAAACCATGAATATTTAAATCAATGAAAATATTTGAATTCAGAGTTATATATTCCTGGTACTTTTAAAATATTACAACTGATGAACAAATGAAGATGCAGAGATTATCTAACGATTTTAAAATACTATCAAATACTCACTGCAGTCTGTTGCAAGCTCATTGAAGTCAATTGTAACACTGCCTCTCATCTCAATATCATCCTTAAATATTAACACAAGACGGTGTAAATGAAAGCATAAAATATGCAAGGTTTGCAAGAAAGCTTACCAAATGTACTTTCTTATTAGTCAAGTCCAAATGCAAACTGCAATGATGCAGACATGTCATGTGCATAAGGCACCAGAAGATCTGGTCCTATACAGTTTGGTGTAATCTGCATAACAAGCACAGAAACTAATCTTCTGGCACATTATGCAATGACAGATTAGGGTCTATGTTGTTTACAGTTATACTTGACTTATAAGCGAGTATTACTGCATGCACTGATTCCACTCATCTAAAAAAAGCAACAATTTTGTATCATTTGCATATCAACAATGAGCATATAACAAAATTTACCTCAAAAGTATGTCAACAATACTGAGTTCACAAGATCAACAGCACACACTGAGAGAGACACACAGAACGGGTCTCATCTATTGAAGGTGTCCATAAAAAAAGAAGCTATTTATAAATGTTGCTGTAACTGCAGTTTGTATTTATTTAACCGTTCCCCACTCCAAGGAACCCAGGTGACCACTAACTACAATACATCTTTTGGAAATGGCCATCCATTAGACAACCTATGTGCAAAGTTTAGTTAAATCCTATTTAGAAGTTTAGGAGGAGAAAAAAATTATGGACAGATAGACTATGGGTATCACAGCATTAATCGCTAAAGCATAAGGATAATGATACTGAAATATTTGGTTTTCTGCATTCACGCTTAGTAGAGATCATAACAAAATTTACATGCAAAATAATTCCTACTGTACAGTCTTATACAATACAGGTTAATACCGTTATGTCCCCTCTGACTCAATGGCTACAAAAGATCCAAAACCTTGGACTATTTGGGTCAAGGCTGAAATGCAACCTTGTGTTGCATTGCATGGTACACTTATGTACACAATCTGTTGACGAACATCAAGGTGATATTCAGAAAGGCTAGTGTTATGCACTGTTGGCATGGAAACCATTATGTCTCTACTGAACAACCTGTCCACTTGGTAGAACTTCCAATATGGTGGACAAAAGCTCACATCAAGCAAGCATACCATTTTTTTTTTTTACAAATTTTAAACTACAATCTTCAAAATATTAATAAATAACAATAACAAACAGAAATTGTTTACTTAACCCATATAATTTCGTAAATAGGTCTAAAATAGGAAAGGAATACAACATACAAAGTAAATTAACCGGGTATCTCGCGTACCCGCCCGTTCATAAGTACCCGGGTAATAAAATTAGGTAGTGAGCGAGACATAGAATAATGAATACAGTTCTAGGCTTGTGACATTGATCCACTGCAGACTTTCATCAATTGATCCTGTATTTTCAACATGTGCGACCATTTGGCTATCTATGTCAAACAGTTTCCTTAGTTTTTATTTAAAAGGTAACTGTACATGATACATTCATAAGAAATGGACAGGATTCTTGAATTTGAACTATGTGCTACAAATTTATTGTGGCTTGATGCACACTTCAGTAGTAGACCAGTCTAGAATGAAGAAGAAAACAACAACATGGTGCCAAATATTAAATGAAGTGGGCTTTACAGATGTGACTCATGGATGTTATATGACTAAAACATGTTACAGGAGAGTAATTTTATTAAATGGAAGAACATGTTGCATCAAGAAAAAGACGAATCAATGGTGCTTTACAGACTAGTGAAAGTGAATGTTATCTATAAATAATTTATCATTTTGTTTTCTGTCTGTATTCTTGTACTAATTCAGTATTCTCGTACTAATTCATATGGATTTAGCTGATTTATGACAAGATTTTTAAGTAAGTGCATATGGTAAGCAGCACAAAAAAATGTTTTTCTGCATTATGAAATGTAATATATAGATTAATCTCTTTATGCTAAGAATGCACCTTTCTGCCACACAAATTTGTAATAACTGTGCTTATACCTCTCAGGGGGATGACATAAATGAATATCTTGTGAAAGCATCTCATTTTCGAAGGTTTAAATCCATTTTTGTTGACATGATTTAAGTGTCCATGTTTCACAAGCATGCATCAGCATTTTTTGGAACCAAGAGCAATGTTGGTGTCATTCCATAATCGTTGCAACCTTGTTATTGCTGCTGATGTCTGTGCAATCCACCAAAGTAGTTTTGGTTTCGAGTCATCGTCTGTGATAATTGATCCCAAGTACTTGAAGCTTGAAACTCTTTCTAGCTTTTGTCCACTGACCTTTATTTCTGTACTAATGTCATTGGTGTTGTTTGTCATCAGTTCTGATTTTTTTCAGCGATAATCTCTATACCTTATGCTATGATGGTTCAGTCGAGGCACTCAACCAAGTCAGCCATTTCATTCTCATGTCCTGCTAATCCATCAATATCATCTGTGAAGCAAAGGTTGGTTCTTGTTGCAATGGTGAGAGAGCAGCACTGTTGGTCTTCCAAAGCATCCTTTCCAGGAAAATGCTGAAGAGTGTAGGTGAGAATATACTGACTTAACTGTTGATCGGAACCAATCTCCGATGCTACCATTGACAAGAACAGCAATAATGGCTTTGTCACTGAGGTGCTCAACAACCCATACTAGGTTTGAGCTTGACACTGTACTTCCTCATAGTAGCCCATAAGGCTGCATGCCATACCCATCAAAGGTCTACTTGAACTCTATAAAGACATGGCATAGACTTTGCAAATGCTTTAGGTATTTCTTGCAAAGGAGTCTGAGATGTTCTGTGGTGCTCCTTCTGCTTTGAAGCCTTCCTGCTCTTCAGCAATAATTTTCTCTGCTTGAGGCATTTGTCTGTTAAAAATTATCTTCAGCATGACTTTGCTTGGGTGACTGATCAGACTGATGGTTCTGTAGTTTTGGCATATCTGTAGGTTTCCTTTCTTGGGTAGCATGATGACCAAAGATCAAGTACATGTGATGGGCCATTCTCCTGTCTGCCATATATTGTTGCACATTGTTGTTTGGACTGTGGCTGTCATCCAGCTTGAATGAGCTCTTTCCTTTCTTTAATGACACAATTGCAATTACTATTTCCTCACAAAGAATGGGGTTGTCATCAATTTGTTCTGCTTGAGGGCAATTTAGTACTGCTGGTTCTCCTTGGGTCTTTATGATTATACAATTCTGAGAAGTATTCTGTCCAACACTTAGGATCTCTTGATCTAAGAGGCATTTTCATGACTTGTCTTGAATGCTGGTAGTTTTCCCATGTTTATGGGTCCTGAGTATATACTCAACTCTACCATCTCCATTGAATCAACACAGTATGAGGTTGACATCACAGTCATCACTGTTAACAGTTCTCAGTTTGGCCTGAATATATTAACAGAATTTACACTGACAAATGAACCGTGTGCATAGACTTAAATGGGCCTGGATACCAGACAGTGCCAGACACCATCACGATCACCTCTACTCAACAATTAAGGTTAATCTAAAATATGATACGATCAGGTGTTGTTAACAAAAAGTAAACCTATCCAGTTCATCTAGTATCATGCTGTTCAGATATTCTCAAACAAAAACTAGTTCCAATTCCAATAACAACAATAATGCCTGTCCTGGTCAGAAAAATTATTTTATTATCTTGTCTTGTGTCAAATGCAATTGTGGAATGTTTCTACAACGATTTAGTGGAGTGCACTGATAAATACACTCCAATTGCATTCCACAAGATTATGTTGCAACAACATTGACTTCATCAAGAAAAAAATTACTGGAATGTTAGTCAACAAGGATCCACTTGACCATGTAACAGTTTTTGGATGAAAAATAATTATTGTTTCAGACACCAATCAATGGCACAATCAATATGGTTCTAAGTTAAGCATGCGCTAAAACCACAAACTACACAACTGCCAGAGACTTAAATATTCCCCATGAACATATCTCCTATGACTGTATGCCAGTTGTACAAGGAAAAACGGGATAACTTGTTGGAAGTGCATGTGAGTATTGCACCTGAACAAGGACAGCATTTCAAGCAATTATACTTTGCACTTACATTATTAATAGAACAAATATGACAGAGAATCAATTTTGCAGATTTGCAAAAATCGCTGAAGCAAAAACACAGCTGCAAGATGAAATCACCAAGATAGTCACAATATTCATGAAATGAAAATGCATGTGTGTGATTGTAGATGCTATTTGTGAAATCACCACCATGACAACTGTTGGAGTTGCTGACACATCAAATTTGCAGTTAGGGTTATATCAATAGCAACCGGTGGCATTGGCAGTCATGGCAAAATAATCTCAAGATAAAATAATGACCTGCAACCCTGAATGGAATGAAAATCAGGATGCCATAGGGGAAACAAATATATACACACACACACATACAAAGGAATTAACATCACTGTTTTATGCTATTTACTTAATATGAAAAGCATATCCCCGTCATATGATACCATTAAAATCAATAATTTTTCATAAAAGATGAAAATGGAAAATTTATTGATTTTTATGGTATGACTGTGGCATATACTTTTCATATTAAGTTATGACTGCAGTGTATACCTTGAAGAATTTCTAATGAACCAAAACAGGTGATTTACAAACAGTAAACAAACACAAAGTAAATTTTTGCAAGTGTCTATCAATCTGCAGATTACCATTTACACTAGCAGATAATGATTTGCAGAATCATTAATGGAACCAAAGAGTAAAATTAGTTATGCTAGCTGATTCTGATGCACAAAAACATTAAAGTTCCCAAAGAGTTTCCACAATGACACTTCTGGTGGTAGCATATACAAAGATGAAATTGCCAGCAGCTGTGGCTCCATCATTTTGTTGGTATCAATATCCGCATTTCCAAAGAATGAATAATTGTATTTCCAATAATTAGTAATTAGCTACACTGTTTTATGGCAGCAGATTTTGCATTTCAAAATCATATATGCAATAGTTAAAATTTGTTTTTCTTTTCAAAAACATCTTATACACTTACGTGCGATGGGAGTGGTAAAAATATTAAAGTCATGGGGTATAGAAGGTACTGAAATCTAAAATGCCCATTGTGATTCTATTTTCTCCAAACCACTGTTTACATGTCACAGTTGGTAAGCTCTTCTGTAAATGAAACAAAACTTTTCAGGCCTTGGATGTGGTAAACTACTTCATTTACTCTTTCACTGTTAGCTTTTGCCACCATACACCATTCGCTGGCATCTTACATGATTTGTTAGTATAATGCCTCATTCTAGCCTTATTTCACACAGACCTTATGTAAGCAGTAGACTTACTCATTAAAAAATTATTCCATAACCTAATTAACATGACTGATGTCTAAATGTTAATTATTTAAAAAATCTTCTACCTTGAAGATAATGCACTGTCACACCTTTGAATGGAAGCATCATAACATAGACAAGAAGACATTGAATGGTAGCATCATAACATAGACAAGACAGACTTTGAATGGTAGCATCATAACATAGACAAGACAGACTTTGAATGGTAGCATCATAACATAGACAAGAAGACATTGAATGGTAATATCATAACATAGACAAGAAGACTTTGAATGGTTGCATCATAACATAGACAAGAAGACATTGAATGGTAGCATCATAACATAGACAAGAAGACATTGAATGGTAGCATCATAACATAGACAAGACAGACTTTGAATGGTAGCATCATAACATAGACAAGAAGACATTGAATGGTAGCATCATAACACAGACAAGAAGACATTGAATGGTAGCATCATAACATAGACAAGACAGACTTTGAATGGTAGCATCATAACATAGACAAGAAGACATTGAATGGTAGCATCATAACATAGATAAGAAGACATTGAATGGTAGCATCATAACATAGACAAGACAGACTTTGAATGGTAGCATCATAACATAGACAAGAAGACATTGAATGGTAGCATCATAACATAGACAAGACAGACTTTGAATGGTAGCATCATAACATAGACAAGACAGATGAAATCCTGGCACATCAGGGTAAAAAATATTGTAACAAAGTTTCAGTTTAATACTTATTCAAAAGATATATGACTTAAAAAAATATGAACACAGGACATTAACAATGTTGATGATATCATTGATGCTATAAAAGTTACATATATGTCCCACTGTTTGCTGTGACACTCCATACATCAAGAATGTACAGTAGATAACAATTTCATTTTTTTCTAGACTGTACCATATAAAAGAACAGATGGCTGCCATCATTTCTTCCCTTCAATGCAATCATATCACCAGATAATTCTCCTATACAGAACAGTGTAGTCACATTTTTCTAGTTTAAATCCAAAGAGTCAACAACATTCTGATACCTTTTGCCATATACTGAAGAAATCCATCAGTTTTTAAATGTCATAGTGAAAAAGATCTCAGACAATGGATTGGAAGTTTGCACTGGATTCCCCACCTCTGATTGGTCTCAGGGTGTACGTACAATAGTTACTGGAACAGACCAATCATTGGAGGGGAATTCCAGAAACACAGGTAGACGAATTTGTTCAATGTACGGCAAGATCTATCAAAGTGTAGTGAAGTCATTGGATTTAACCTGAAAAATTTAAATGCAACAGTCTATAAAAAACAATTATCTGCCAATAAGATTCTGCCAAAAGGGGACAAATATAGCAACTATCCACTATTGTCTTTATTATACACAACATACAATCTTGAAATAAAATGTAAACACTGTCGAATATCAAGATCTCATGCAGAGATGGAATAAAAAATATCAACAAAACCAAGGCATGGGATCAGTAGTGCTGCATAATAAAAGAAATCTTAAAAGTCATTAGCTAACAATTTTTGCCCTAACATACCAGATTGAAGAGCTGAATCCAACTTGTGAAGTACTTCTCCAAGACCTGAACTTTCTGTACTAGCGGAGAATGATCAGAGTACACTGAAGCAAAGAAATACTAGCATTATAAGTATTATCATTTTATATCTATAGATTCAGAAAACCAAGCTTTAATATCTAAAACAAAAAGCTATTAGAACAGGAACATAAATTTGTTTGTATGACTCTTCAGTCCAATGTGCATGATAAACTGACCCTAAATGCAAATATAAACTAAAATCATTGCATACAAATTTAGATCGCAATGATCTCCTTTAGTGGGAGCAGCAATACATTTACTAAGATGCATCCACATATGAAGTTGCATGATGCCATAGCCAATAAAACCTGATAAACTCAAACAACCCAAAGTCAATACAACATAAAATTAAAGTCATATTGACCTACTGCTGGTAAAATGGTGTTGTACTCATCAAGACATACATGAAGGAAACAATGCATGAGAAAATGGACTAAATACACAACTTGACTGACATGTCTGATAGATAGATGGACCAGATCAATACCATATGCCACTTTAAAATCTGTACAAATATGGAATAACTATTATGAGAACAAGAAAACTTACAATGTCATTCATTTTCCTCTCCCCAGGACATAACTTAATCTCCACATAATTAAATTAGCACAGTAGATTTCATCATTTGCCAAGAATAAACATGAGCACAAACATGTTAAAAATTAAGCATATCTAATACACAAACAAATGACTTTGTCTTATTATTTGCAAATTCCATATTTTTAAAACAATGACAGTAGTGGCCAAAAAGAACCTCCTGGAAACCAAGAACAGAATTTTTTTTATTCTTAACTTTAATAAATGTTCAAATCATCTCTGATAATCTCAAAAGATAACAAGAATTTAAAGATGACTGTAAGATTTGTACCATATTCATTTAAGACCAACCAGATATGAAACCATTTTGTTAAAACCCCAAATAAACATGACCATCCATTTCAGGAGCAGCCATTTCAGGAGCAGCAAAAGCAAAATTTGAATGAGGGATATAAGATTAGCATTATTTTGAATGAGGGATATACGATTAGCATTATTTTGAATGAGGGATATAACATTAGCATTATTTTGAATGAGGGATATAAGATTAGCATTAATTTAAATGAGGGATATAAGATTAGCATTATTTTCACTTAAGACCAAAAATGTAATCTGGTAAAAACACCATGTCAATGTGATTTTCTGTTCAGGAGGAGTAGTGAAAACAAGATTTTCAAGCTGACTGTTGCAGAGAGTATACTAGATGTCAGATAGTCACAGTTTTCATTTAGAACAAACTAAACATCATAAGAAAACTTTTTGTGAAAACCCCATGCTGATATGACCATCTATTCAGCAGGTTTAACAATAACAAGATTTTCAAAGTGACCAATGTATTTACCATAGATCGCAAAACAGCAACATTTTCATTTAAAGTTTCATGGCATTACTCTAGATAGTTTAGGAGGAGTAGTGACAACTATCTTGTGCTCATGGATAACAGACAACAGACCATTCCATAACCTCTTTTGGTCAATGCGCAGAGCTAGCAAGCAACTGTATCAAGTGGACATTACAATGGTTACTGAAAAGTTGAAACAAGTTACATCTTGTGCCCATCAGCCCATCAGACTTAATGAACCTTTTACCTGCTAAATAATAGGTATTATTCTATTGTACATATGCAAGTATATTTTCTATGGAAAGGTTCAATCCTACAGGTTTGTATGTTAGAAGCGTGGCCCCAGGTATTAAATAAACTCTCAAATAGCCCTCCTAAAAATAAGCTTTTAATACAATTTAAAAATTGCTTAAATGCAACTGTTGCATCCTGGATGCACCCTAGATCAATCCTAAATTGTTTAAGGGATACAACAAGATGGGAATTTACATATTATCTGCCATTGTTCTTGTTGCCACATATCTGTAACTCTCCATGAATTGGGAAATATTTACAAATAACCAATACCAAAACTATATTTAAGTTCTTATTTCATTAATATTGGTATATATAATGTTCACATAGTTCAAATCAGTTACATCTCCTATGGTAACTATACATGCTGCTTTTGTTTAGGATGTTGACTTCTGAATTAGTCTCTTTTCTAATCCATGCCTACCTATGTGTGTGTGTGTGTGTGTGTGTGTATTCACTATTCAGTCATGACATTAAATTATATTCAGTGGTTCAAAGGTTACGCTCCAAACAAGGCATTCTGTGCCACAACATAATATGCCCAACTTAAATAATAAAAAGCATGAGGATAAAGTTGTCATTGATAACTGACCTTCATCTGGAAAGTACAACCTCCAACCTTTGTATGGCGATGCCACCTCAATCCTTGTCTGAACAGTCTGGGAGGAATGAATTCTTTTAGTGTGTGCATCTACCATCATACCAACTTCACCTGCCTGGATACTTGAAAAACCTGTACAAATACAAAAAGTAAGCAGATGATAAGGTTATGGGACCTATCTATGCAATACAACTGGGGCTGAATATCAATAACTCCATTGCACTTTGATATAATGTAGGGGTAAATAAAGGAAAATGATACCCAATTAGTAGCAGCATAATGAGGATTTTCAAGTAAAATTTATTTTAAAAACTATAAGAAAAACTTAGCAAATTTATAAAACCATACCTCATTTAGTTCATACAATAAACAATACCCATTTGAAAACAATACAGAGGAACGGTCATCAACTGTCATGTATATCATATACTCATTATTCCCACTATGAAAACGAAGTCATACAGACATTCTTTTGCATACCAGGGCCCAGCAACATGGAACGAATTGCCCATTAAAATTAGACACAAACACACAGCGATCCCTTTCGTGAGTGCTCTTAAAACTTACCTTTTTAGACTGAAAGAACAAACTTAAAGACCTAATAATGTTTCCTACCTTAAATATAATTAGCATGTTTTCTAAGTTTTTTATTTTATTTCATGCTGTTGTTTTAAAAAGTCATACCATTAGATATATTGTAAAGAGCTTTGAGCTTCTAAAGATTAGGTGCTATACAAAGTCTTCATTATTATTATTATTATTATTATTATTATTATTATTATCTGGAGAAATGAAATCCAATAATTCTTCAATGACCAGTTTTATGTATTCAGTGACTAATAAGTGCTCAATTCAAGTTATTAATTTAAATACAAGAATCAAATACAAAAATAATAATGTAATGAAATATGAAAGGTAAATGATGCCTTGTAAAAATACAAAAAAGTCATTGTAACTGGACCCAAATGTTACCACTGGTCTTTAGCTTCTGCAAAGTCCTTCAACTGCAATTCCAATGTTTTCACTTCAGATATGCTGCCAGATTATTATCTAATCAGGGTGGGTGTGATCCCACTTGTCACCAAAATAATTGGGCAGTGGAACAAAGAGGGTAAGGCGGAAATAGCAATAATTCAATATTTATCAAACACTTCAATATTCATCTATCTTTCTATCTACTCTAATGTTAGAATCCTAATGAAATCAAAATATTTAAATGTCACCTTTAGTTGTAAAAGCATTAATCTGTGGGTGTTTCCTTACCTTAAACCTACTATATTTAAAGTCCTAATCTAGTGTTTGAAACGTTTTGTCATGTTGGCAAAGAATTTTATGATTCTAAGTACATCCCTGACCAAATTAATTCAACACTCAATTTTTTTTCAGGCTAGGTGCATCAGCTAAAATTCTCAAAAATATCTTAAAAATGGGTAGAAATATATTTTTTCTTCTAAAAATGTATGAGCTGAGCACACATCGGGCTCAATAAGAGGATCATTTACAATTTAAACATTATGTCATGCATTTACCCACCTTAAAATGCATGCTAAAATTACAATTTGGCCAGATACACAAGATATGAAACTTATGCTTAACATAAAAAATGCAATAATTCCATGCCAGACATTATCATGTGAACACAGGGTATGATGCAAAAAAATGATGCTTTGATTTCTGCTTCTCATGTTAATTTCCAAAAGCTGCTTAGATTTATCTCCCCTTAATTGTACATTGCCAAACTTCACAAGTTCACTTCTATTGTTTTTTATTATGAACTTTTGAGAGAGCGACAGGTATGAGATGAAATTGTTGGTACATGCAGCATGCATAGTGAAGTGAATTTCGGCATACCTCTACCTTCATGTCCTGTGGCTGAAATTTCTTTTGGATATTGCACTTATTGTTGTTGTAGGGATTAATGCCATTTTTCAGCACAAGATAGGCTACACATGGCAGCCAGTATAAATGGTGAAGGAAGACCTTGGGGAAAACCCCAGAAAGAATCACCTAACAATGAGAAGCTATTTGCAAGCTTTCTCACATACCCACATTGGTTAAACATTGAGTCTCAAACCCATGCTCAAGCTTTCTCACATACCCACATAGCAGTAATCCACTAACCAAAGTCTTGTAAATTTACCATCAAACTGAACATTTTCTAATTTTATATTCTTTCTTGCTTGTACAAATGTGGGTGGTAATCCCCCATATTTATATGTGATCTGCAATTGTGATTAAAATGGAAAAATTTGCAAGTTTCCATAACTTACTTCAATTTTGTAACATCAGATAAAAATTACACATTAATAAGAACTAGTTATTCTGTCACTGTCATATTAACGTTCTGAGGGTCCCTGAGTGGCTGAGTGGTCTAAAGCGCTCTCTGTTATGGATCACTGCCATTTCACCTCTATCTGCGTGGGTTCAAGTCTCAGATTCGGCCAATGTGAGTATGTGACAAAGTGTGCCAGTAGCTTCTCGTGGGTCAGTAGTTCTTTCCGGGTGTTTTCCAGGGTTCTTTCTCCACCATTAATACTGGCCGCCATGTATACCCTATTGCGTGCTGAAAAATGGCATTAAACCCTACAAAAACAACAACATTTTGAGACCAAAAGCAATTCTTGGAAGGACCATTTCATAATTAAACCTATTGTTCCATGTGTCTGTGCAAAATAAAAGCTTGAAGATAATGAAAATATAATTTTTATACCTCTTCCCCTTCCTCTGTTGCCATAGTGATTTAAGTATTTGCCCTGCCCTCCTCTCCATCCACCTCTGCTCCCTTTCCACCCCCTTCCACGACCCCCTCCCCTCCAGCTTCCTACACTTGAGCGACTGGTTTGACTCATTTAGCCTGTTTAACGGTTGACCTGAAAAAGTTAGAAATAAACAATTTTACTTATTTTATTTGCAACATACTACATCATCAAGAAATTATCTACCCCATGTGGGAATATTGTTATACAGTCATAGGGACATGTGTAGGTAGGTAGGTACATACTTGAAACTTTGCTCAACGAAAGATTATGCCAAACCTTTTGGAATTTTAATCTCACTCTCAGGGGGCTGGGCTGCAGTCAATGGCTCTCCTTGTTATAACTATATATACACTGACATGGCTTACAATCAACAATTACATTGCTCACCTCTATGACGCTTTTAGTAGTCTCAAGTAGTCCTTGTAAACATTAATTATCATGCAGTAAGTTCAGATTATGGTAATATGGACAAGAAATATTTTTTCGTAATATTTTCTTATCATATTTCAACCGGGAATCTTCTGTACTGTTTTATCAGAACAATATAACAAATATTGTACTCACATACCATTAATCCACCTTCAAACCCATCCAACCACCTACCAACTCACCTCTAGTGACACGGCATAAAAGACAAAAGAATACAACAAAAACATTCTATTCTGTAATATCAAAGTACAGGTAATATAACAAGTTAATAAAAATCCAGTAATTAATGTTAATTGTGTATTAATTTTTTTAAATTCATTATTCTCAAAATTAGTTTGCACTGATATTATCATTGTCCAACCATAGAAGCCAGAGTTTTGTTTGGCAAAAGTCAATGACTTGAAGAATACTAAAAGTAACAGTCAGTAGTAATACAAGAATAATTCATGCATCAATAATTATCTGATTAGCCACTAAAGAAGAAGCCTCACATGAAAAGAATGCAATAAGCAGTTCATTCATTTTAGTTCATTCATTTTCTTCACACTCAATCACATGTACAACATGCAGTTGATCTGATATTTTGCACAGCAACACAAGTAGGTTATTTATTGCTTAGGCAATTGGAGTAATGTGTCTTGCCAACAGCAGCTGAACTGAGCTGGTCTGATGGTAGGATTTGAACCTGCACCCTTTCATTCACAAATTCAGCTCAGTAACCACTAAGACAACAACATGTACACTACACACCAGCTGAGGGTAACCTGTCACAATACACAATGTATGGTCATTAATATGGAAGATTTACTACTGAAGAACAGTTATTCATGCTCATTCATACTACAACAACACTGGTTAGAAATGATTTCTGAGTGGGCTAAGATATATATAGTGTATAAGAATATATGATTTTAGACACAAATACTTAACTCTTGTTAACAAATAATAAAATTTAGAACTCATGTGGTCATGAGCTAAACACAAAAATGTAACCAAAACCAGAAACGATAAAATATAGTCCACAATAAGCTTCTTTTGTCGCAATGTTTTGAGTACTATGAGAGATGCATATCATTATCATTCATGATTTTAGCATGAACAGTATCTGAAAATTGAACATCAAACACAAAAGTCAAAGATGCTTACAATATGGGCCACAATGACCTAGTACTGAAATGAAATAGTGTTCATCAAAATGCATCCCTTAAACCAGTTTCATGATTCTAGATAGGATACAAACACAGAATGCAAAATTCATGTGGTCATAAGCAAATTGCAAAATCTTAAACCTAGGTCACAATGTGATTTTTTGTTGGGGTGTGGTGCTAACAGAGATGAATGTATCTAGATTAATGAATCAAGCATCAAGAGAAAAAACAACAAATAATCAAAGCCAGTGAAGCATGAAATATGGGTCACATAGACCTACTTTTAAGAAAAGGATAAGAACTCATAAAGATGCATCCTCTCTCTAGGTATAAATATACAGAGTGCAGAAAACTTTTATTTGGATGTTTTTTAAACTGAAATTAGAGTAAGGCAAAATAGTGGTCATCTTATATGTGTGATATACCAAAGATTTTGTAAAAATATAGGGGTAATTGTGAAAACTCTGAACATTTGGAGCACATTAAAATGCTGTCAATTCAAATATTTTTATGTTATCACGCCACTATCCCTTCAGAAATGCATATATGGTATGCACTATTTATACGTTTCATAATGCTAATTGGATTTTAATAATTTGAAAATATTACTAGTAAATTAAATACTAACCACCACAAAGTAGTGTCCAGTACTGTTGTTTACCATAGGTGTTTACTAGCAAGCAAACTGCATCATTTACATGCAAACCTGAAAATTCTGTATTTGTATTAGTATTTATAACTTGCAATATCAACACTGTTTGACACAATACAAATTTTTATTTAATTTATATTTTCCTATTTGACAAGTTAGATTTAATCTCCAAGTAATATTTTCCATACATTCTTCCAGTGAATGTGGATCTATAAACCTTTAGCTTGTAAAGGCAGCACTCTCTTTGTTTTCAAGTTGACAATCCTTTAGACTGAGCCACCAATTTAATAGTATTTTCAGTGCCAATTCATTTACACAGCTTCCTGTGCATGTCTGACCATAATCTCTTATCTTGTAAAGGCAGAACCTTTTTTGTCTTTAGTGACAACCCTTTGACAAAGCAGTGAGTTTGATTCTTGCTCAGCGCCAGGTAACAAAGGGTGATTATTTGAACTCCCTGTGATCTTGCCACACAACTGACACATGTTCAGTTACAGCCCTGAATGAATTTCAAAGACAATATGATCAAAGTCTTACTTACACAGCTAAGTTCAGTCTCCTCATAAGTACCCGCAAATGACAGTAATGCTGAGGAAATGGGATTGAACAATATTTATGATGATTATCATGTCACCCTTGATGATTTACAATGATTAGACGATGATGGAGGATTTTAGAACTTATCAATTAGAATTATTGGACTTTGTATCAGATGATATTAGAAAGAGTGATCTACAGGATACTGTGAATCACAAACTTGAGGTTTAACATTCATTTTTTATTTATAAAAACATGTGTAATTATCATATTATGGGATATTGTGAACTGGATCATTCAAAACTATATACAAGTATTTGACCTATAATTGAATTTATGGATTTATATAAATGGATTTAAAATGTCAAGCTTACTTTATTACATAAAAAAAACCACAAAATTAAGTAATATTCTGCTCAAGAAATTTATACGGTAACAATTTACAATGGTTTGATGTTCATTTTTGCTATATTTGTATATGTATCCAGTTTGACTTATTTATTATTCTAACAAACAACTCTGACTCACCAAAGACAAGTCACCCATCAGATGAATTTGACTTACCAAATGCACCTGAACATATTGGAGGGTGAAAGTGAGATTGGTTTTTTGTAGTCCTAAAAGGGGGGACTGACCTATGGTTGAGTCAACTTATAATCAAGTAAAGACGGTATCTGATTATGCAAAAACCTGAGCCAATAAAATGAATGAATGATGAATAAATTTACTGTTTTGTGCATTTTTTTAATATATGTTTATTTTTTAAATGGGTAATGGGGTACAAATAGTAAAGTGTGCAAACTCTTTAGTATACACCACCATGTCTGCCAATATTGTGCATCGGGCAATCCTGCGCAACAATATGTTATATCTGTAAACATTGGATCTCATGCTATTCTGGGTAAAAAAATCCACTTTGTATCAAGAAAGAATAGTCGTACTTTAATTAAAAGATTCATAAAGTGTACAAAAATATACACTTCAACTCAAAATGCATATGAAAATATGATTTCTGAATGCCAACATGAAGACCTACTCTATGAACTTCTTGAACCTGTAACCCAAAAAATTCTATATACTATGTATTTTTTACAATCACATAAAAATACATTATTTAAAAGATGGAAATGTATATCTTGAAAAAATTCTGCATCTTAATCCAAGTTTCCAATTTTGCAAAAACTTGTCCTACACATACAAAATCGTCTGCTACCCAATGTGTCAACTTGTCGATAGAACGCGATTCTCAAGAAATTCACCAGCGTATATATAGTTGGTTTATAAATTCTTTAGTAATTCTTCCATATAAACAAGACATTGTAAACACATTACATCCTATTCATTGTTGTTTCTCTTTCACATAATAGCTTTTTTTTTATTAAAATGTTGAACTTTACTAAACATTTTACAGGATTGGTTTAGTTTGCTTAATATCTCATACAATTTATTGGCATTGTTATGTTGAATTTTGTAAAACTAACTATAAACCTGACCTAATTACTCAACTGAACTGCTGACAGAAAAGTCCAAAGTAATGTATTGCATTTCATTAGCCCAATGGATGTGCAGAATTGACAAACATATCGCGAGTCATGGAAATAAGGGGGTGGTATCCTGTGTGTCCAAAATTAATATTATTTTGAACAGAATATTCTGGTGACAATTGCCTCTTTTCAAATGGTAAGCATTGCAGTATTTTATTTACATCAATTGGTCAGATTTGGTATACGTTCTTCAATATTAGAGATGGAAACCATAGGTGTGCAGAAATGCCAGACAGCATTGTATGTTAGTACTAATATTAGTGCCCCATCTCCAACCACACTGACAATAAACTACAACAAATCAAGTTGAGGCTATGACATCCTAGCTACATTGAAGGTATGACTGATGACAGGGGCTAGTATCATGGCCTAAAAATTGACCTGTCAGAAATCTCGGAAACACTTAATTACACATACATGTATTTGGATGCAAATATTTGAACTTGGATGCAGAAAATCACCCATGCAGAAGTCCCCCGTATGCATGCAAATAGCTGGATGACAGTTCAAAGATTTGCCAGTCAATCTACTGAGTGAGAATATGTTGATTAATTTATCATTTTATCTGTGCATATATTTACAATGACAGAATTCATGGTTAAAATACCCCCAGATGTGCCAACTGTATTTATAGGAGTACATCAAAAGACCATGTTGCAATAGCTGGGCAGCAAGTTCAAAGACTTATACTAGCAGCATGGGTGGGAAAATGTGCTGAAATTTACAATGACTGAATTCAGAGACAGAAAGATCCTGAGATGTACATGTGATTATAAGAGTATACCAGAACTTTAGCTTCCATTATTGTGTTCATATCCAATTGTAGCCAAATAATTAGTGCATGCAACCATGAAATCAATACACATCAAAACTTGGACTAAATGTCATTTGCAAATTAGATAAATATTTTTCGGTTAAATGGACTACTGACAAAGATTTTAATGAGATTCAGAAGAGTGCTGAAATTTCTAGAACTGACAGTTTGTATGGAATAGTAGCCAAGTGATAGAAAGTGTGCAATGATTGGCTTAGTGTTTGGAATATTACCATTCCTTGGATTGACAAAATTCAGTCTCACCCTGAAAAACTAACAAGATTTACACCACTGTCAGGCTATTCTGTATATCTTAGGTCACCAATATTGGTGCAAAACCCATACTGAATTTAATTGATGAAAAAAATATTCTAAAATGCTTATCAATTGAAAAGAGGCAATTGTCACCAGAATATTATATTCAAAATAATACTAAGCTTGGACAAACAGGATACCTCCCCTATGTTTCCACGACTCAAGATATGGCGGTCTATTCTTCAAGTGGTTTTGAAAAGAATGTTTATGCATCAGGCTATGGAAATGAAATATATTACTTTGGACTCTTTCTGACATTTCAGTCAAAAATTTAATTTTCATTCAAAACATCACATGAACCAATGTTTACAGAAATGTCATATCGTTGTGCAGAATTACCATATGCGCCAAATAGGCTTACACGTTTGTACATGTCAGTGTTATAAAGAATGTATAAATTTAACTCACTGGCAACCAACAGTTCTATTCTGCAAAGTTCAAAATTGTCTGGGATGGGACTGCAACTTTTGCTTGTGGGACTAAGGACTACCAAAATGAAAGTCCTGGATTCCTAGTTGTAAAATCCTAGCGAGACCTCTGCCTGTCATAAATGTACTATGTAATAACTACAAAGGAGGATACTTATCTCCGTGCTCACGCGACCTTTTTAAGAATAAACGCTGATATTTCAAGCTACGCTTTGCATAGCTTAAGAAATTTGGTCCCGATATTGAGCTCAGGCATTCGACTGTATCCCTATCAAAGGTCTGCTTTAATATCATGCCTTGACAGGACCCTGATCGCGCCCGCTTAATAGTTATTATATAGTACACGTGTGACCGGTCAATGGTATGCAACGATAGGAGCTCCCGTGTGACTGGCAGTACTCGTACGGTCCGTTTTTAACGCTAATGTTAACGTTGCTTTAATCATTACCCAAAACACAGAGAGAGATAGTAAAGAATCAGGTCTATCGTGGATCGATACACCATTTGTATTTTAAACATCTGCAAAATGGCGTTCAAAAATTGATTGAACCAGCTGCTGGTGTCTGCTGCAGGCAGATTTGTATTGCCCGCTGGACTCTGACCTTGAACTTTATTCTTGATATTTAAACGCGTGAAAATCAGAATTAACTTTGATAATCAAGCGTTTTTGTGATATGTGCGTAAGAAATCCATCGCTAGGGCTTAACCTAAAAATTCCACAGGGGCTGGTACCGTTGCTTACAATTTAGCTATAAAGCAGTGCTGTCCAACGTTTTTGACACCATGGGCCATTGAAGTTTTGTTTCTTCTTGAAACCGAGAGCCTTAGCAGAAACTTAAAAGCAACGACTAAACGAAATTATTCACAATTGTTTCCCCGGTTAAAAAGATATATTAAAAAGATATACTATGAAAGTAGGTCAAGGACTCTTTTCCTCTGAACATAAATGCACAAAAAATTGCTCGAGCTCTGGCAGGCCATTTAAAATCAGTTCGCGGGTCACATGTTGGACAGGGATGCTATAAAGCATACATCATTATTATTACTTAGTATATTATGATCTTTGGGTAAGTTGTAAGCAACGATACAATCCCTGTAAAAAAAAAAAAAAAGTCTGGACCACCAAAATTTCGCTTTTTAAATATCGCATCCTCCCTACACGATAACAACTCAACATCATTCATATTTTGCACATTTCACCGACAATTGTGACGATGTATACAAGCCCATTTAAAGAATATATGTTTAAAATTAAATGTTATGCTAGATGTTTACATTACGAAACCGGCCACTGGCTTAGCAGCAGAGGGGGTGAACAGACCAACTTTTTAGGCGTCGACGAGGCTTCCTTCTCGTTAATATTTAATAGAAAGGTCTATTTGACAAATTGAGGCTTCCTAGTAAATATTTAATAGAAAGATCTATTTGGTTCCTTGTAAGGGTCCATTTGGCAAAAAAAAAAGACGCCATTGTCGTTGGAAATCACCCCCTCTGCTGCTATTGGTTAACAATTCTTTTACGAGATTCAGTAAACGATTTTAATCGAATATTTTATCAAATCCGACACGATATCGCGTCCGAGGATCTGATAAATTTATCGTCACAAATCCATGTGGGACTGACTGAGCGTGACTAAAGAAGTTTCTAAAGAGATTATGATCCATATCACCGCTGCACCAAGTTTGCCAAATATTTCTAAAAGTATTTGTATCAACTCCGTTGAATACGGCAAGAATATTAGAGTTATCTCTGATCACTTTTGGTATTTGTGTATATCGTTGAGTGACATATATCACGTCAGTTTTTTTATGCCTACCTCTGGAAAATATAATAGCGGGATTCTTTTGATTGTCTAACATGATATCATCATATACGACTAAATTGTTAATATCTCCATCAATATCATCAATGTTCGGTGCTTCATCGATATCGATTATAAACTCAATAATACCCTCGCCGGATTCTTCTACTGCTTTGTCGTTAAAATCTTTTAACACATTGTAACATTGTTGATCATCTAGACTGGGAGCTATCAAATACAACTTGTCCCATTTCATCCATTTCGTTATTAAATTAAGTAACAATTGTGTCTTGCCACTTCCAGATGGTCCGATTATAATCATTCTAATTTAATTCGGCAACATCGCATGGTGTTTAATAGGTTCCCGTCGTCGGGTAGCTGAATAATCAATTACATTCATGTTATTATAAATAAATTATGGATCTATATTGTGTGAAATGTAAGAAGCGTACTGACACAAACGACTTGATGACGATTACAACTAAAATTAACCGATCAGCACTTTCTGGTAAATGCGTACAATGCAGTACAAAGAAATTTAGATTTGTTTCTATGAGATCTGCAGATAATTTAAAAAAAAAAACGAGGAGGTGATATTGCAGCCAAGCTAACTAAACTCCCAGGAACACCATGGGCGAAGTATCCAGGAGAAAAACATCTTCCAGGGTATAGTTATTGTGGACCCGGAACCAGACTCGATATCAGACTCGATAATCAAAACCAACCCAAACCCGGTGAATATCCAATAAACGCCATTGATAAAGCGTGTCATGCTCATGATGTCGCTTATAAAAGCAGCAATCTGAAACACAGACATATCGCAGATGTGAAATTGATTCACGCGTTGAATTCTATCACTGATAAATCCTTCAAAGAAAAATTAGCTTCATGGTTAGTAAAATCGGCAATGAAAGGTAAATTGATGTTAGGTGCCGCTAATTAATAATAACAATGGAATCCATTTATTATTCTCCAAAAGGATACTGGAGGGGAAAAGCGGCAATTGGTAAACTCGCTAACGCCGCGAAGGTGAAATATACCACTGCAGCGGATTGGTTATCTAAACAGGCGAGATGGCAAATTTATCTACCACCGCCTAAACAAATTAACTACTCGCATTTTGATGTGACCGTTCCTAATGAAGTTCATCAAGCTGATATATTATTTCTTCCACATGATGGTGGTTACAAATACGCGTTAACCGTAGTTGATGTTGCGAGTCGGTACAAACAAACAGAACCGCTAAAAACAAAATCATCAACTGAAGTTGCTTCTGCATTTGAGAGGATTTATCGAAGGGGTCCTCTGCACTGGCCAAATCTGTTACAAGTTGATCCTGGTAAGGAATTTCAGGGTACGGTTCTATCAACAATGAAGCATCATAATGTCACTATCAGACGAGGGCATACTGCACTACATCGCGATCAGGCAATTGTTGAACGATTTAATCGTACACTTGCTGAGCGGTTATTTGGATATCAATATGCTAAGGAATTTATTCAGGATAAACGATCCCGTGAATGGGTCAAGAGATTACCAGGCGTAATTACCGCGCTAAATAATGAGATTACTCTAACAATTAATATGAAACCTAACAACGCGATTAAAAAGAAGTATATACCAGTAAAATCACAAAAAGATTTTTCAAAACAACCAATACTCGGTAATGTCAATGTTAGGTATTTATACGAACCAGGAGAGCTTGAAGGTGGTAAAAACAAAGGGCTACTGATCCTATTTTGGAGTGTTACCGCGCATAAAGTATCCGGAATAACACGATCTACGGGTAGACCAGCAATCTATAGATTGGATTTGACCGCTCCTCAGCGAAGATTTACTCGTGAACAACTACAAGTGATACCCGAGGATACTCAATTACCGCCGCGTGGTCTTAACTAGCACCTCTTCGTCTGTTGCACTCAAGACAAGTCAGCATTTCATTATCTCTGGTATGACCTACGCTGCTATCTTTTCTGTCTACGGTAAATTGGCGAGGATCTTTATCCGACCAACACCAAAGCATTATACAATTGCAACTCGCGCAGTGATTATTCTGTTATTGCTTTAGCGTAATTATTAATTCATCATCAATATCAAATTCTCTGTTTTTTTTGTCTTGTTGTTTATAACCAGAAAGTTTTTTTCTGATTATGTCCTTGATGTTGTCGACGCTGACAATATCACTTATTGTAGTGTCGTTATCATCTAAAATAACTCTTCGAAGTTGATTTATTCTTCGTACTCTGGATACTGCGAGATAAACTAAATTCGACCACTCGATGTGATTATCCACCATCCAAACAATTGTATCTGATATAGCCAATCCCTGTGAAGAATGTATCGTCGCTGCGTAACCTAGCGTCCACGAAGATTTATCAGCGCGCAATGCATCTTCGACGACGCTGATATCAACTAACACAATATCATTAAACACTAAATTCTGCTTTCTTGACTCTGTCAAGCCTGGAATATCAACTTCAATATTCTGTTTTCGTGTATCCGAAGGCCTATAACACAACGGTACTGGAAGTGTTGTAAATTTTTCTTTATGCAATTCAGATAACTTCATCTGAAGTGTATCCCTGACTATTTTTCTACTCGCTACTATCAAATCGTTTGGTCTCCACGGTTCCCAAAAATCTTTTAATGGTGTTTCCGAAATTATTTTACGCGCTATCTCACATTGGATTCTATCAGGTTGTAATCTAATTAGTTTTTTGAACTCGCGTAATTGTTCATCAAGTGCTCTATGATCAGTAGTAATTTCTTCATAATAGTCTACAAAATTCTTTAGCCAATCATGTGGAGATAAACCAACAAATGATGGTGGTTGGCCATGATCTCCTCACATGACGACTTTTGTATTCGCTAACAATAACCAATCGAGAAATTTTTGTGATACATCTAACGACATCATGCATATCTCATCCCAAATAACGACTTCAGGAATAAATTTCTCACCCATTCGTTCAGGAGTCCATTCATCGCCTTTCCATCGAAAGAAACTGTGATAAGTACAGGCATTTACCCCTCGTTGTTTCATCTCTCTGGCGAGTCTGTGTGTTGGTGTTAGTACAATCATATTTGATTTCCCATGAAATAACTCAATCGCACGAGTCGTCTTTCCTGATCCGCCACAGCCGTTTAGGTAGCTGGTTTTATATCTACATATTGGATCAGATATCTGCGTGCATTAGATAGTTCTGACATCTGATTATTTTTCAAATATGTATCTTGAATCGTAACATCTGCTGATTTGGAATAGTCACAAGGTATTTCCCGCTTAATTCTCCACAATCCCCAACTCTCATCAGAATTAGTGAATTTAGCCACTGCTTCGCTGTGTTTCGTGTCTATATAAAATTAATCAGTAGCTACTCTAACTGCGGTGTCAGGAAATCTATTTATCATCGAAAATAAGTTGATAGAAGCATAAGCTAGCATAGACGCTCTCAAATGTGTATACTGATGATTTTCTCCGTCTGCGTAAGTAACAATTGTACCAAATTTGGTTCCATCGGACAAGAAAGCGTCTTTACGATCCACGTATATACCATTAGAAGTAATAGACGCGATTATAAAATCGTATTCGACGCTATCTATAATCAAACGTGATGAACATCTTTTATTGTCGTATTTTCCACCTTGAGTAAATTTACCAATTATTTTTCTACCGAGATCCTTTTGTGTCTTTATTTCTGATTTCAAATAACAGTTTGGACCAATTCATGATGTTTTCTTCGTCAAGATCGGGAAACTGTTTTCGTTGTTCGTTGATTATCCTCTCTAGATTGGGTTGTGGTAACCAGACTTCAGTCTGAGCTTGATAGGATATAATCGCTTCACTGACAATCAGCGATATACACATTCTACAATCAATCATATACCGTAACAGCACTATTGGCATCCAGTGTTTTTCAGATGTATGTCTACCAATTCAAACATAACAGCACGGATGAAGTCCTGTAGCCAATTCAAATGATACCACACGAGCGAATCCGGTTAAATCAAAATCGGGTAGTGGTCCATTAATAGCAACACGGGCCATCTCTTGTGTTGGATGTCCAAATCGCTTGAAGTATTCAGGTCATTCTTCGTACCCGAGAAAACTCGCCGGATAACACGCGACTATATCAACTGAAATAATACTTTCACGGTCATATTTTGTATTCCATAATCCGCCGTGGTTATATTCAATGCAGCTTGATTTGATGTCTGTGAGAAACTCACCTAGCGTTGGTTTCCATGGGATTTTCTTTCTCGCAAAATGAGCTGCAACCGACGGAATTGTAAAACAGTTTGTTAGTAATTGTTCGTCGTCGAAACTTTTCGAGAAACTACTAGCTAGTTTTTTCATCGCCTCATGGAGGGCTTCAGTGCGGTATAATTCGCCATTGGGTCTTCCAAATTGATCGAATCTGCCATCGGAGTTAAGTAACCACACTGACACGGGATCGTTTTTACTCAACTGGTGAATAAAATCAAATTGTTTCTCTTCTCCGGAAACTTTCGCGGGTATATATTTTATGGTTCTATCCCGGGGAAATATTGTTACTGCAGATGTCCATGCGTGTTCGTTATGATTAATAATTTTGATTGGTGCTCCTCTCGATTTATATTTCGGTTGGTATAATATCTCGCCTGTTATCGTCGCTACTGTGTCTGAACGGATAATGAATTTTATTCTAAAAAAAAAAAACTTTTCCGCGTAAGATGTGAAATTATCATTGCTGCGTTTTTATCGTTCATGGTAGCATCAACGCTACCATCGATTCGAAATGCCGACCAAAAGTGAGATGCTCCATCACGCTTGAATTCATTAAAACAATCACGAATTTTACTTATCATGGTTCTATCACATATTAGATTCTTTGGTTTAGAGACTCTATCGAGATTGAATTTAGTATTTTTCGAAGGTGTAATTTTCGATAATCTCTCGAACTCCTTCATATTATAATTAAAACAAGTATTTAAATAGAGAATATATTATATATTGAACATTGCAAATGGCTTATGATTGGATCAGTAACCACGTGTAACAAATCATGCAAAAAGGAGTTCTGTGGGTATCATATGCAAAGCGTTCGCAACGGGAGTTATGGGCCTTTACTCTGCATACGATGTGGGGTTGGTGTGAGAGGAATATCACAGTTGTGTCTCGGTTGTGGTGGCAAGCGATACAGAGAGCTAAAGCGCTACTATGAAAACGAATTAAGAATTCCATTAATGACTCTGACTCTGACAGTGTCAAAATCATAAGAACTCCTCAAGACTACATCGATAGATTTCCAAGTAGTGTTATCATTCAAGCAAATAATGAATTAGACAAACAATAGTATAGTATATAAATGAACCAAAAATTCAGACCACACCCTGTGATTGATAACTATGAATCGTCCCGTGATGGTATTGTCAGACACCGCAGGCTGAAGAAATCAATTGGCGTTGTGAATAATCGGGGATATTTGATATTTCGCGTTGGAGGGAAAATGCATCTTAATCATAGAATCATATACGAGTGTTTCCACGGATTGATCAAGGATGGTCTTGTTATCGATCACATTGATTCCAATCCTCGGAATAATAAATTGGATAATCTGCAGGCTATCTCACCAAGTGAGAATTCCAAACGAGGAAAGACTGGGAAACATCAAAAAATGCAAGACCTGTAAGATCCTTTAATACAGGAACTAACGAAGCAAAAATATTCAAGAATATGAATGAAGCCGGTAGATATTTTGATATTTGTATTCCCTCAATACGATTTGTTGCAGAGGGAATACAAAATTCCGCCTTTTCAAATCGTTTTAACAATAAAATTCAGTTTTTGTATGCCTAATCATGTTTTTTGCATTATTTGGTATTAAGGGAGATAACTTGTGTGGGTATATTTACAGCCTATGAAAGAGTTACAGATCTCAATGGGTTTTTCCGATTATTTCTCAGTGGAAAGTAAATTAACTGAAAAATGTTGTTTTTTTTTGTCTATCTGAGTCGGGTTAAAACGTATGATGATAAAATCACTATATCGTACATTAATTGGAAATTGCTTTGCTGTTTTAATAATGGTAAACGAAGCTTTAACAACTAGATTAGCGAGAGAGAGATTGGCTGCAATTAGGAAATTTTTACCAATCCGCGATTCCGTCAGAAATAAATTGCAAACTGGACAGAGTCTTCAGACTGATTTTGCCGTGGGTTCTGAAGAACTGTTTAGACCAATAACCTCGGTGACCAAGGATGTAAAATCAACCATGGAAAGAGTTGCTTGGGGGGACGCCCCAAAGGAGGGGGAACGAAAAGAACCACCTCTTTGCGACATACTTGAAAAAGTTGCAACGGAAACTGAAGAAAAAAAAAACATCAGCGTTGTTAACAAAAAACCCTCCTCCTCCTAGTCCATATAAAACGAATGTTTCTTTAGTGGATAAATTTACAGAGACTGCTAAAACACTAATAAACAAACAACATAAATAAAACTTAAGTGATTTTGCTATTAAAAGCTATAATTCAAGGGGGGGGGGGTTAGCGGGCGAGTATAAAGACGATCCAATATCACCCGATGACTGTGCTAATGCGTTGTATAAAATAAATACTGGGGGTTTAGATAAAAGGATGAAGGAGTATAGAACCTTCAAAAGAAAATTTGATTATTATAAAAAAACAAGAACGACAACAAGAAAAAAGCACCAAACACCCACACCAAGACGAAGAAAACAAGAACAATCTCAATGGGATGATGATGATAATCCTTTTGGGCGTTTACAATATGATGATGATGCACAGGGTGCAACCGGGGAGGAATTTTCTGGGAGTGGAATTTCAGGTAATGGTCTAGTTAGTTGTCCTGGTAATGTTCTTGGTGATATAGCACGATTAGAAGTACTCATCGGAGGGAAACGAGCTAGAAATAACTCACCGGAAATAATTAATGAAGCAGCTGATATCTGCATACGGTTATTTCAAGGCGGTATCATGGATATCAAAACATATCGAGATTTCATTGACGAGTTAGTGGAAAATCTTACGGATGGTTACCACTGCGACTAAGTCATCGCATTAGATAAATATCAATTAAATAAGATGATCATACACTACAACCATGACAAACCAACCAGCGTCTATGTAGTTAATTCACGGTTTACAGTTTATAAAGCGTACTATGGTGATGGTCTCGGTGATACAATTGCAGGGTTATTTGCAAGAATGGCTCCAAAAGTAGCGCTGCTAGCAAAACAATTATCCATGAAAGCTATTGATGTTATTCGTGATAAAGGTATTAGCGCTGTTGGAGATGCTGCCCAGGAAAGCGTTTTCAGCCGCTAGGGATAAATTAATAGCGCTAGTTCGACGGCGAAGGAAACCAGGACCACTACCATCTACAGCGGAAATGCCCGCGAGTGTTAGTAAAATAATAAATAACGCAGTGAATCAGAAATTAGCGTCACTTATGACTCCGTCATTGGCAACTTCATTAGCCGGAAGTGACCAGGATAATATAACCGCAAATATGATAGCGGGAAGTGGCTTAAAAAAACCACGACGACATCGACGACGATGATTTTGACCAACGAGTATATAATAAAATGTTCAAACGGTCACCTGATACAGCGTTTGATAGGGACGCTCCAGTGCTCAAGATTGATTCGGTACGTGATTATCAATTTTATTCTTATCACGCAACACAACCAGATCTTCGATCAAGAATCGAACTTCAAGTTCATGATACCAGTAAATACTTTTTTGCCTTGTGAAGCGTTTATCGAAGTGGAAGGAGAACTTGTAACAAACGATGCTGATCATAATGATCCACCATATGACAATAACCCAACTATCCGAGTTGGTTTTGTTAATAATGGTATAATGGCGTTATTTGAAAGCGCTAGATAATCTCATTGATGGAAAAGAAATTGAATCTATAGAGCGTGATGTTGATGCTGCCACAACAATAATAGGGTTAGCAAGATATTCTGATGATTATACAAGATCAGCGGGTCCATCTATGATGTTCGCAAAAGATCTCACTGATCACCCTAAATACGTCCAGTATTCCAGAGTAAAGGCAACACTAGCAACTGCAGTTAATCCAGCACAAGAAGGATATGTAAGACCAGCTGATGATTTTGATGTCATAAATACTATTACTAATTACAACCTAGGATTTGCTACACGTGTTGCAACGTTACAAGGACAGCGTCGACAATTTTCATGCGCGATTCCACTGCATCATATATTTGGATTCGGTAGAAACGTCTGAAAAGTTATCTATGGAGCGAAGCATACAATAGCGCTTGTGCGAAAGGGTACTGATAATGATGCAATCTGGCGTGCTGCTGGTGTTGCTGCCGGTAAAGTTATTTTATCAAAACTATCATTATGGATGCCAGTGTTAACTCCATCAATCGCCGCAGAGGAGCGATTACTATCATTTATGGACCAAGGAGGAAAGTCGTTGCTGAGCTGGTTATCAGTGACTACGGATATTAAACAGGATAATATTGATGGTATATTTACATGGCACCTGGCATCAAAACAAGGTGTTTCAGCTCCACGTCATATATTTATTGCGTTACAAAATAATGCGCGAGTTGGTAATCAAGAACGAAGTCATATGATATTTGATCAGATGGGTGTTAATGAAGTCTCGCTGAGAATAAACGGACAGCAGGAACCATCCGAGGATATACTACTTGATTACAACACTAACCATATTGCACGTGT
Organism: Unio delphinus; assembly: GCA_029339505.1. NCBI lineage: Eukaryota > Metazoa > Mollusca > Bivalvia > Unionida > Unionidae > Unio > Unio delphinus. Next base: position 22,374,760 of record JAQISU010000008.1, read on the forward strand.
ATATCATAATATGTTGTCATATATGTCACGCGATCAAAATGTCGATACTGGTTTGCAAATATCACAATTGGATTTCAAAAATCTATATCCGATTTATTACTTTTCACTGGAACATCTTGATTTAACAAGAAAATCCGTCGTTGATGTACATTTTAGAGATCGTGTAGCCCGTCCTGGTGGTATTGAATATTCTTCACATCACATCTCGGAAACTTTTATTGCTTTTAAACGAAAACATAAGAATCATTTAGATTAATTACGGCAGAGTTTTCAAGAACAATCGTCGAAAACTTCAATTATCAAATACACGGAAATATTAAATCAAATTGTACACAATATAGAATTGTTTCACATCCGACTTATTCAAGGAGTATTAGATGCTATGGTCGGTTCTGAGAAGATAGAATTTGCAAAGAAATATAATATACGCGTTGAAGATATTCCGACATTTAAGTTTCCTGAGTATAATGTTCCAGAATTAAAAAAATCAACCAATGATCTCCTCGATGAGTACTTTTCCCAAATACTCGCCGCATGGAAGAAATTGCAACCACCAACAATTCTTAAATACAATAATGATCCAGATGGTGGTGGTAGGCATATCGCTCCTCAAAATGTGAATATATCCTCGGTGATTGCATTGAATTTAGTATGTGATGTTATCGAAGGAAGCTATCAAATAAATCTCGAGCGATCAAATCAAGCTCAGCAGGGATATATTCTATATTCATTTGCACCAACAGCTCCTCCAGGATTTCTAATAATTGAGGATCCAACTAATCCAGTCTATATGCGATGTCATAATAATTCGCTAACGAGAATTAATTTCAGACTCACTGACCAGTCAAATAATCTCATTGATCTACAAGATGAGGTCTTACAAATTAGTCTGTTTGTGAAATCCTAAAGAACTTTCATCGTAAAAGAATTGTTAACCAATAGCAGCAGAGGGGGTGATTTCCAACGACAATGGCGTCTTTTTTTTTTTCGTTGCCAAATGGACCCTTACAAGGAACCAAATAGATCTTTCTATTAAATATTTACTAGGAAGCCTCAATTTGTCAAATAGACCTTTCTATTAAATATTAACGAGAAGGAAGCCTCGTCGATGCCTAAAAAGTTGGTCTGTTCACCCCCTCTGCTGCTGGCTTCCTCACTTGTTAAGCCGAACTATAATATATATATTTCGGTAAATTTAATCTATCCAGCCTTAAATAAAAATTGTCCATTTTAACGTTAAACAGACGGGGATTGGGAGGTGGCAAGATTAAGATATAATATGATTTTCATGAAAGAAAAATATACATCTCTAAATGATACACGAAGTATTTTTTTAATGCACAGATTGATGCGTATAGTATTTTGAATAGATTTATGGGTATATCTGATCTGATTCTAAGATTCATATCTTAGTGCAGTGGAGTGTGGGTAATTCGACATAACAGTAACAACATCAAAAAAGGATTGTTTTAGCAAAAGAGCTCAAACACACCATGTTATAATGTTCGCAGCAACAAGACAGCCAATCGAATCCGGTCATGGAAACGTCGCAAGGAAGGGTATCAATTAACAAAGATGAGTTTGTCACCGATTGACAACTAGAGAAGGATATTGCGGAAGGGTATGGTCATTTACGCGTACGAATATCACGCGATTGTCAATCACCTTACGATTTACATTGATGTGTTAATGCATCAAAATGACTTTAATGACAGTTCCATATCTGCAGGAAAGACTTGCAATACCTCTAGCACAAATGATCTCATAGGATGCTCCACCTTCAGAGGTCGAAGCCCACATGCCGACGCTGCTAATGATAACATGATAAAATATATTTCCGGTCTACAAAATTGAATTGATGTGTATCATAAAAAAAAAATACTTAAAAAGATCAAATCGACACAAAACAGCAAGAATTGGAAGAACGAAACTAACGAAAAAAAAAAAAACAGCAGAAAACACAAGAAAGGGGTATTTTTCCATCTATTCAAAAATTAATTGTTAAACTTGAACATATGAAAATATTAAAATTATGAATGATGATGAATTAGCTAAATATACTGACGACGATTAATCTATTTGTCTGATATGTTAGCAGCACATCAAAATTTGTATAAAATTAAATATCGTAAGATGATCTGTAGAATTTCAACTGAGTCGTCACCATACAGTTATGATGCAGAATTTCAGCGACAACCGTTAGGAGTATTTGAACCTGTTTCTATTGATTAAGTACGGACAATCGTGATGAAAAGTGCACCAAAGTCTTGTGAACTTGATATATTATATCACCGTCTCCAGCATGTATTTGGCATTCAGAATATAGCCTTACAGTGGTTCAAGTCCTACTTAGTCAACAGGACACAAATTATATCTGCAAATGGAATACACTCCAGCCCAATTGACGTATGTTGTGGTGTTCCACAGGGATCTGTTCTTGGACCTGTTCTCTTCATTCTGTTTACTCAGTCGCTCTCAAGTGTCATAGATCATCACCCAGTGTTGCACCATTTGTATGCTGATGACACCCAAATATACAAGTCTAGCCACCCATCTGAAGTTGATGCTACCATCCATGGAGTAGAGAAGTGCATTTCTGATGTGAAATCATGGATGACATGTAACAAGCTGCAGATGAATGATGATAAAACTGAGGCTATTCTAATCACAACACAAAGACTTTCTCATTCACATCCTTTACCTCAGACAATAAATATCAGCAACACCAACATTAAATTCTCACAGTCAGTACGAAATCTATGCGCTACTCTAGACAGTACTCTCACATTGCACCAACATGTCATGAACATATGCAAGGCTGCATATCTTGAATTGAGACGTATCATATCCATTCGTAAATATCTTTCAGTTGATGCCACTAAAACACTTGTGTATTCATTAGTACTTTCAAGACTGGACTATTGTAACTCAATTCTGTCTGGTTCGTCACAATATTTACTCCAGAAACTTCAAAAAGTTCAAAACACAGCTGCGCCGATCATCTTTAGAGAACCTCGATCAGAGCACACCTCACCAATGCTCTGTACCCTACATTGGCTATCAATTCGATACAGAATCAAACACAAAATTTGTTCTATGTGCTATATTTCAATGACAGACTCCAGTCCAACATACCTATCAAGCCTCGCCCATGTGTATATACCAGCTAGATACTTACGCTCTTCTTCTGATAATCGTATACTCATTGTTCCCAAGGTGAAAAAAGTCATATGGACAACGTTCGTTTGCACACCAGGGCCCGGCAACGTGGAAGGATTTACCCATTGAAATTAGACACAATAATCGTATACTCATTGTTCCAAAGGTGAAAAAAGTCATATGGACAACGTTCGTTTGCACACCAGGGCCCGGCAACGTGGAAGGAATTACTCATTGAAATTAGACACAAAGACACAGTGGTCCCTTTTAAGAGTGCTCTTAAGACTCACCTGTTTCGACTGCAGGGACAAACTTAGCGACCTAATCATGTTTTGTATCTTATATGTTTTCAGCATGTTTTTATGTTTTCCAATTTCATTGTTTTTGTCATTTGTTGTTCTGTAGTGTAGTCATATCATTATTGATGGTATAAAGCGCTTAGAGCTTCGAAAGATTAGGCGCTATACAAAGTCCTCATTATTATTATTATTATTATTATTATTATTATTATTATTATTATTCGAAAACATAATAAAGATAGTATTAGTGCGGGTGATCAAGATTTTGTAAAGTTTTCTGCAAAAGTAGATAAACTAAAGGAAACTTATTTATGTAAAATTTCACCTCCATCAACGTGTGAAGATTTTTCAATCCCTCCGCCTCTTCAACAAACTAAAAATCAGCAGTTTTCTGGATCTAAAAAAGTTTGTTTCTACTGTTCAGCGTCAACTTGAAAGAATTTAAAAAGAAGAATAAAAAAAACACCAGCGTCTCCTAGAGATATGTTGATCGTTGGAGGTCTTTCAAAAATTAGTACTATTGATAACGCAGCAAGATTTTTTGCAGATTTTGGAAATAAAAGGTTCTGATCAGTTTGAGAGTGAAATGCATACTGGAAGGGAAGCCACTGACCCTTTATACATACAATGGTCTGACATGGATATAAAATGACCCATGCCGTGTTAAATGCAGTCAATTAAATTTTGCAGTCAATATGAAAGAATCGCATCATGTCGTGGATAAAGGAGAAGAAAGTAAGAGACAAAAACGTGATTTATCGCTTCGCACAGTAGCTGAAGTCTTGGCTCAAATTCATGCCAGCGATTTTGAAGATGACATGAGTGAACCCGAATACAGACCCAGAGATTATACACCCAACCAAAGTTCACCGCCATTAACCCCTCAAAATTACTACAACCTTCGAGAGACGGAGACGCACTCCTCTGGAAATTTTAGAACTACGGCTAAAGCTTACACTTTGAAATTTAAAGATTTCAAGTCCCACGAAGTGGTGCAAAAAGCAGAAGAGTTCATCGCCGATGTAAGGGATTCTTTGTTACCCACACTGAAATGGCAATGTCAAGCCAAAGATGACAATCGCTTGAGACTTTCCATTCATCACAACAGTTAAAAGTCCCCCGCATGGTAGAACGTTTTCAACGCACATTTAAAGAACGCATGTGGAAATAATTTACGCATCAACACACTCAAGTACATCGATGTCTTACCCCACTTGGTCCAAGCGTACAACCGATCTTATCACCAGAACATCGGAGATGTGGCTCGCGACAACCAAGACTATTTTTGAGGGCCTGTTTGGAACATCCCCGACGTTGGCTGTAGCCAATAAAGGTGGAATTTTGGCAGCAGGAGATTGGCAAAACCAAACGCACTTTCGACAAAGGTTACTTACCCAAATAACCACTGAAGTGTTTCGTGTCATTGGACGAGTGCGTGGCCATCATCCTGTTGACATGAACGCGGAAGTCTTCAAAGGAACGATATACTTGTTCAAGCTACAACGCGTGAACAAAGAAGACGACGAAGTGTACGACATCGAAAGCATTCTTGAACGAAGAACCCGTAAAGCGTGAAAACTCCGTGTCTAAGAAGTCTAAGTACGTTGAAAAAGATATCCTCCCAGTTTTGATTCTTGGATTGACGCTTCGCAAGTCATCAACTATAAAAAGAAGTGACCGTCATGCCCTTCAACAGCCTCAGCTGCAGCTACCATTGCAGTGACCACTCCTTTTCCCAGTTGTTCTCTGCAAGGTCTACAAAAGCAACCATTGTGGGTGTGGTGATAACGTGTACCTAAAACGCAATCATATCGTCTTTTCTGCCAAATATTTTTGGTGTATGGTTCATTAGTGCAGCTATTGCGAATTGGACTTTGCAACAAGGAGACAAACAATCGTGGACCATTTTATTGAACATTTGCATCGGTTAACTTCTTCCCAATCCTTCCCTGAAATACTCCTCTAACGGGAACATAGATAGTCGTGGGTCCAACGTCAGTAACTCTCTCAAAAGCCACCACTGAAACAACAATCCTCTTTTAGACAATCTTCTGGCTTCGAGTGACCACTCAGACAGCATAACTCTGGAATTTTTAATAGTAACAACCAATTTGCTTAAGGTTACCCAGTGACAGATCTATGGAACTTTTTCACAATAACAGATTATGTTGTTCCACAGCTAAATTACCCCAGGGCATCCAATTGGATTACGAAGCCCATTGGGAAGTTGTTTTGGTGGAAATGATTTACCTTACACAAATCAAAAGCATCACTGAAACTCAAAACACTTTCCAAGTCAAAATCCTCAACGTCCAAATGCAAGAAGAGATGGATTAAATCGGGTTTTCAGGTAACACAAAATCAACAAGCAATCCATTATTTAGTATCTACATGTTGAAAATTTCGGCAGGCTATTATTTTAGCGGTAAACGTCTGGTGGACACAATTGCTGACAAGTTCGACGCAGCTTTTGACAAAGCCCTTAACAGAGCCATATAAATGTCAAGACTGAGTACCATAAAGTGGCTTGTTACATAATGATGAGATTTCAGGATACCCACACATTATCCATCAGGTTAAAGGTACTTTATTTGAAATTTTGGGTGGACATGCGCAGATGGTAGCACAGAATCTGGGCCAGAAGATCGACAACAACATGGATTTTTACGGGGCTTTTGGATCCCCGGTAGAACTGAACGAAGGACTCGGTTTGATGTTTGTGTACACCGATGAGGTGGGGTACAACGTGGTGAGACACACCTCTTTATCGCTACTGAGTGTTCTTTCTTTCAAAGTGGATTCTACCGCGGTCAATGCCGGTGGAATGAAGGTGGAAACACGTATCACGTTCACCTCGACTTTGTACATCCTCACTATTTATCGGTCAGTAAGTCGTATTTCGATACTGTCAAATTGCTATAAAAGGAGATCTAGGACAAATATTACATTCACCAAAGGGAAAGTCGCAAGTCATGTGTCTTGTGTACCGAGGCATCTATGACAGCGAAAACATGGTTTAGAAGATATATTAAATTCGGCCTTTCGTTTGGTGGCCCCCGTGCTGAAACCGGTGTCAAAACGGGGTTTGCATGCCTTGAAAGATGCCGCGTTGACGCAAGGCAAATAATTTCTCCAAATTGTCATAATCGACAAACATTTAAAAACCACAAAGAAGCTTTCTTGTGATCAGGCAAAATGTCTTGCATCTAGCAGTCGAAGATATTTTGGGCCAACGAGAAACCGAGTCAGGCATTCCTGCTTCCCTGCCGCAACAGCAAGGGCAAAACAGAAAGAGACAATGAAAACACCCCTTCAGAGGACTTAACACTGATAAAGCTAGAAAGACTCAAAAAGGAAGAACCGTCTGAGACTTAGACGTGTTTGATTATTAAAATTCACAGAGAGAGAGAGAGAGACAACATGATACACCGAGTCTTGCACCTTTTCCAAGTCGGAACTTGGATCTGTTTGCCATGCCACCCACTATGATGACGATGCGAGAATCCCATTGGGTCGAATTTTATCCCGTTTCCTATGTCAAGGATCAGGATCAGCCCCCACTGAATTTGAAATCAAAGCATAACCTGAAGATTACATCGACCTGAATTGCAGTTACCTGTACCTGAAAGTGAACGTTCTCGATACGGATGATACCGAACTAGACGATGACAAAGTAGCTCCCGTCAATATTTTCATTTTCAGCTCAGTGGATTTGTAATTGAATAACAAACTGACCAGCAGTAACATGGATACCTACCCTTATCGAGCGTACCTGAAAAATCTCTTGACATACGGAAAAGAGGCCCTATCTGGATGGCTGTGTGGTATGGAAACTAGACACTCTGGGCAATTTAAAAAAACATAGATGACCGCAATACGGGGAATAAAGGCAGTAAAAAGAAAAAAATCAAAGCAAGCCGTAGTTTAGACCTGATGGATCGTTTCCATGTAGACATGTGGTTGCAAGAGAAGTATTTGCTTATCTCATGGTGTGTGGACAATATTGTGTGTATTTTCTGTATCAACGCAGTTTTGGAAATTTAGTGACTTATTTTGATCGTCTCTTTTCTAGAAGAGATGACAAAGTAGATCAATGGTTTGTGACCATTATGGCTATCTGTTGTCTTTAGCTAGCAATGGTCCAATGACTTGTATCAGTGGAAGTCGAACTTGACGAAATGCGTCTGTAGTTTGTTTTCAATTTTTCATCAATATACATGCTCTTAATCCCTCACTCTAAAATCAACAATCATAGCATTTCGACCCAAAAAAAATCGTAGGGATGTTTTCTATCACTTCGGCGCTTGAACAATATAAAGCGAAGCAGTCTTCAGTCTAGCCATCCATTGTTGACTCATCCAGCTAAGAAGATGTGTTCAAGACAAACCAAACTGAACGAAGCTTACGCTGGACTGCGTCTTGTCAGGCAAAGAAGGAATGATGGATACCGAAGCCCGAAGAGATAGAGAATGTGAAAATGTTAAAAGTGACCGAAGAGCTGATAGAAGAGCTCTTCAGAAAGAAAATTAAAAAGAAGAAAGAAGAATGGACGGAGAAGTACATACTTCAGAGGCAGCAAAGAGAGCAGAAAGAACAGCAGCGCCAGCAACAGCAGGAGCCAGACAGGATTTGTGGACTGTCTTGTAGACACGAAAGAGATTTCCTCTTTCCGAAAAAGCAGACCCTATCCTGCGGGAAAGCCTGCAGACGGGGACGCAATCTTAGACGATAAAAGATTGACATAACTCCCCGTATAAAAAAACAGCCTCTTTCAGGAATATTCCAATACTTTAAAAAAATTATACTAATTCAATTGTCAATTGTACGTAAGTAAGTTAAATAAATAGTGGGTCTATAAGCACTTCGTTTGTTTGACTTCTTTGAAGTGTGTCTATTAGCACTTCGTTTCCGTAGTTTGTCAAATAGTACGTGTATTTGTGTTTGTAGTTTGTGTTGTAGGCAAAAAGTGAGTGAATGTTTCTTTTTGGTTCTCACATTCCATATTTGTTTTTGTAATGATATGAATCTTGTAAGTTTTAGTATCAGGGGATGTTTTCCTTCACGTCCGCGCTGTACACAGATAAAGCGAAAGTGTTCGTTCCCGTCATTGATATAGCAGCTGTAAAAAAGGTAAAGTCCAGCATACAATCTTACATTACAATAGTATATAATACATTTGTTTGTAAAAATCTAACAAATAAAATCAAATATACATAACAACCCTAATACAGAAAAAGAAGAATTTATGCAATCAAGTTTTCCTTTTTCTATAAGCTTTCTTATTACTATTAGTCAACTATATATGTGATAAAATAAAATTACATAAGATAATATAGTATGAGTGACACGGAGTATACATGAAACACTATAACATTACTATACACGTGAAAGTGCATCCATTATTGAATTGTCTTTCTATTAACGCGCATAATGTTTGTATTGTATTCCTGCAACATCAAACTCGACCTTAATAATCTCTGATTTTAGTTTCTCATCTTGCTAATGAAAGTAAGGGGGTTGTGATCTCGAAACACAATAATCAGAGAAGGAACTGGACTAATATACACTTTAAAGTGCTGAAATGCCATTATCAAAGCCAAATTCCTTCTTGATCGTGAAATATATTCTCTGGTGCTTATTTATTGTCCTAGGAAAATAGCACACTAAATGATCTACGCCATTTTTGTCTTCTCTGGTCAATGCTACACCAACTCAAAATCATTTGAATCAACATACATTTTAAATTCAAAAGTTAAGAGTTGAAAGAACTAATACACTCTTAAGTATTGAATTTAGCTTGTCAACGGCCTTTTGATATTTTTCAGACGAATGAAACATGGTTTTCTTACTCAAACAGATTTGTCAGGCGTTCAGCATTTATAGAAAAATTCGAAAAGAATGTCCAATAGTATCTGTCCATATCCAAAAATCGCATTAGTTGATTTTAACTGATAGGCACTATGAATTCAGAGATAACCTTGACCTCAACTTCTACAAGTTTAACTTGTCTGTGTCCCACGACATATCCTCCAAAAAAAATCCTGGTCAACGTGATGTTTACCACATTCGTTAATATTAATTTTGTCTACATTAATCAACACTCCAACAACCTCATCATCACTTACATAAAAGATATTTTAAATGATCAAACGTTTGGAGCTGAACGAACTGGTGCGCTCTTAAGTATGGCCTGTAACAAAATTTCCGATAATGTCCACACCAAAAAATAGCATCAGCTGATTTATTTTGATAGGCACAGGGAATTCAGAGAGAGCTTGACCTTAATATATTTAGGTTAAACTTGTCCGGGTCCCTCGATACGTCCTAGAAATGTAACCCAAGCAAAGCAATCTGACCTGTACAATTAATCCGCAAATTTGCATCACTAAGTCTATCAAAAAATCACCAAAATGTCTCCAATTAATCTGTCCAGGTGTCGTTGTAAATGATGACATAATTGATGTAAGCGTCACAATGATCTAGACAAGATGTAATCATGTTGGTTAAACACTGAAAAGTATTAGGCGAACCGTTCATCAGATAAGGCATTACTTTATATTGATAATGCACTTCTAGAGATACGAATGCTGACATTTCAGTTGCCGTTTCCGTTAGTGGAATTTGAAAGAATCATTTCAGAAGGTCATATTTGGTGACATATTTTGCATTTTAAATTGTTTTCATACAGTAATCGATTCTTGGCAACGAAAATAAATCTGTTTTGGCCACACCGTTCACTTTTCTGTAGACAGTGCACATGCAGAAAGCATTATCTGGTATCGACACAGAATACGCGGTGAATATTAACATGGAGTAATCAGATTTATTTTGCTATATGAAATCATTCTCCAACAAAAAGTGAATTTCTTTCTTCAAACATTTCTGCTTGATAGGGTTCAACCTGTCGAGTGCTGTTTTACTGGTGTGGAATCTACATAAAGATCAACACCATGGTAGATTTTATTTGTTCGTGTTCGATACTTGAACTGAAGAAGAGCTTGCGGTACTGGCAAAAGACCCAAACTCTATCATCAGGCTGAAAGCTCCTTTCCCTTGTATTTCTGCCAATCATTCATTTCATTTTTTACCTGGTCTTACGTATGGAAGTGACACTAAACTTAATTCTACTAAATGGTTCGTCAGATGCAGGAATAATTTTCAAATGAGAAATTTGTATTTCCGATTTTTTGACAAGTACAACAAGATCTAAAATATTTTGAAGCATAATTTGTAATTTTCGGCCTATAACAATGATTTAAGATTATGTGACTAGTCTTAGATGGCCAGACAAAGGAATTTATTCGACTAGACGAAGAAGCTCCTGTCTATACGACCTAGGAACACACACTGTGATAGATCGCTTACCAATCGTCACCACCAGGTACCTCAGGTACTCTCAGTTTTTTTATTACGACCCGATTTTTTAAGAAAATAACAACCAGGCACGTGTGTGGCTTCCGTTTCGCTAATGACCATTTGAAACAAATAGTAGATCAGAGGTTATTATTCCTGTTCAACAAAAGTGATTGTCATTTGTCACCCTGATTAGCATCACGAGAATGAACAGTAACGAGAGGATCACTGTGATCAATATATTTTGACTGATCCATACGAGGAGCAAACATCGCCTCATTCAAAATTTAAAATCATGTCCAATAAATGCAGAGGCGTAGCGATGATATTTTGCGCCCAGGGACAAACTATAAAATTGGCGCCCCAGCGATCTTGTGACAGATTTATTACCGTTGTTTTCTTATTATAATGTAACGTTGCACGCCTCATTTTGGCGCCCCTGTACCTTGGCGCCCGGGGACATATGTAACCCGCCCCCCCCCCTCGCTACGCCTCTGAATAAATGTGTCAGTAAAGGAATAATTTTATGATCAAAATCATTCTCGAAAACTTTCTTTGCCATAACATCGATCAACTGCTGAAGCTGAGTGTAAATCAGAGATTTAATTTTCAACAGAGTCGACATTCTGATCAAATTAAGGCTTGTCTGTTACACGTGCATTAACCACAAATTTTTCCCCAGCTAGATCATTGCATTGTAGTAAATGAATACCATCGATGGGTTTTAGATGTCACGAATACAACTGTCGCGGGTCCTGAGACTAAGCCTGATGATCAATTTACACAATGGAGAGCACCATTAACAAAAAAAAAAATGTAGTCCCAGGATGATCGTCACAAGTTCATTTCTAGAAATTCAAAGATGTCAACAAGATAAAATATGTTATTAATATATAATAAATAATGTTGCAAACATTAAGAAGACCAGGTTATATATATATATATATATATATATATATATATATATATATATATATATATATATTAACCTAGTTAATCCTCACCCCGTTCATACGGAGCCCTCAGTAACCCAACATAAAGTCAACGGGAACATCATTCCTATACGTTATGTTTGCTCCGTTAATCCAGAAATACGCATTCCGGATTCGAAAATCTAAACTTGGGGACCAAAGTGTAAAACTACTATCAAATTAGATAACCCTTAAACAATCTGTCATAGAACAATACTATTTTCGAAGAATCCTTTACGAAAATACAATGAGTCGGGTAAACGATTGTCCCAAGCAAATTCGGTTATACGTCATGGGAAATATTTTGCAATTGTTTCCGGTTACGCAAAAGTGAAGCTTTGTAAAATTTAAAAAATAATTTATTTCCCTAGAAAAAATAATGTAAAAGTAGAGAAAAATACGTTTTTAAGAATAAAATCCAAAATATTCCAAGAACTATTAATGAAATGTTATAATGAATGAGGAGAATATAACCTATTAAATACAATTCTTGCACTCGGTCGGGCAAGTTATATGGCCGATAAATACAGAAAGTGATGGAGTTGCAGAGGCAGGACTCATTGCCTTGCCAAGTTAGAAAATGGAAGTTAGAGGAGAAGAAACCTTCTTGGTCACAAAGTTCACACCTATTTGTGGCGGTCAAATATTATTGGGCACAAATTTCACACCTAGGTGTAACAATCAAATATTATTGGGCTCGAAATGAGTCGCTGTTTTTTTCATAATGAAATTCTTTGTCAGTAATGGGAATCAGATGCTGGTAGTAATATAGTCAGGCAATTAGTGCTACCAAGTTCGCTAAAATCTTTTGTACTCTAAACAATTCAATAACAGGTGGTCACCTTGGGATTAAGATAACCCTCTTAAAAGTTTGAAATAGATACTTCTAGTATCAGCACCGCAGTGATGTGAAACACTGGTGTAAAATCTGTGACAAATCTGGTTCAATGAAGTCTCGCCTAAATACGTCAAAGGCAACAATACAATGCTGGCGCTACTTCTGAACGACTCTTACCGAAAATTTATGAAAGGTAACCGTTATCTCTTGGTGGTAGCAGATTACTTCACAAAATGGATAGAAGCAATCCCCATTAGCAATCAGGAAGCCGTTACGGTTGCCCGAAAGTTCATTGAGCGGGTCATATCAATATTCAGTTACAATACAAATCGACTCATATTAAGGAGCGAATTTTGAGTCTCGTATGTTTAAAGAGGTCTGAAATATCATGGGTATTGAAAATCAAGGTCCAACTCACTACGACCTCAATCTGATGGCATATGGTTGAACGTGCTAATTAAACTACTGCGATTATTATGTATTGGATGAACATATGTATATGCTTATGTTCATGAGAGTACGAGAGTTTCTCCTTATAAAACGATGTTCTAGCGTCAGGATGTCATTAACCATAGATTTAGTGTTAGGTCGCATTGAAGCCGAAAAAGAAAATGAAAACTTTCAAAGTAATTATGCATACAAAATTTGCCCAAAAAATCAATACAAATCCTCATCAACCTAAAAGTAACTATAAAAAGTTACAATGTTACTGGGATGGTCCATATTTAACCACTTGTAAATTGAATGTGTTCTCTTTCGAGTCCAGAAGGATCGCAGCAGTAAACCAAACGTGGTTCACTGACAGACTCCAGCCTTCCTTAGGTCTAGGTAAACCGAACTGGTTATTGTCATAAAGCAATATAATGTAATAATGATGACAAATAAATAACCAGAATTATTCCAAAGCTGTGTCATCGATTGATTGTTTTCTTTTCCACTAAAATGGAATGCAAATATTATATTTGTGTAGTAATATAGGTATAGCCTAAACAAAGTTACTTACGTTGCCTACATTTTCTTTCACAATCTACATCATTTTCAGCTTACGTCTGGCGAGGAGAATTGCCACCCCAACCATCCAAAAAGATTTTATTTGTATAATGAATATGGTTGGATTAATTATACTGAATTTCAACAGAGTTACATATTCCGAATTACGACAAATCGCTATACAAGACTGCATTAGCTTTTTTTTAAATTACCAAATAATGTATAGACGATAAGTTTATAAAAGAATTCCCCCTTCTTTTAATACAATTGATTGTATTGATATTTGTCTAAGTAAATCAATTTTTGAGTGAGTGACAAAGTGTTACTGCATGTAAATTTTCATCATTGTATCTAATTTGTCATAGATTAATAATGATATATATTTTTTCTTCACATAGTGATGATCTGTACATTTAAACTATTTTTCCTTTATTTTTATGAAATGGTCTTGACTTTCAATGATAATGTCTGTCGAAGTCATTGTTGTAATTTTGTAATTTTTTACCGTATATGCCTGCTCATGCGTGTACTCAAAAGATAATCACATTTCAAACATGAAAAAAAAAAGTTTAAACAAAAAATGGGTTGCCTTGATGTTAAATGTTAATTCATGATAAATGTTAAATACATTTTGGAGATGTTCCGTAATATCGTGTGTATTAACATGTATGCTTTTCTTGTGAGCTTTGGGGACCAAATGACTTTCGGAGGAGGGGGGGGCAGTGTAATGAACTACCTTCGTTACGAATTTAAAATGTAATTACTATACATCATTTCCTAGATTAGAGGTGTGTTTTATGTATGGTAATATATATAATGTACTTATCTAGGACACGTCTTTTCGCGTCTAGCGAGTGAATTGTGTTACCTGCATTGGGTATTGGAACACACCGACTCATGATGTTGTGACACCATGTGATAAACATATTCGGTATGTGTTGTAACCTTATATCTTGTGCATATATTTTACGTGTTTGTCATAGCAGTGTAATTAAATTAATTTGTATGATGTATAATTCCACCAGAACATCGTCAATTTATTCCATAATTCCAATGTTTTGATGAGCACGCACTGCCAAATTACATACCAATTAGCCATTTGCACTACTTTGGTCAGCGAGCGCCAATGTTGCCAGATACTTTTTTCTATTCCCGCACGTGTACCCTTAAAAAGCCCAAAAACCGTCCAATTTATATATTACAATCTGAAGAGTAAATAAGAACCAAATACCATAAATTAAGTATCACTACCAACATTTATTCATCTGTAACTTCAAAGTATTCCTCAGGTAGAACATCCTCGTCGTGATCAGCAGATTCAGTTGTCGCATAAAATTTCGAATTGAAATTACTCGGCATCGGGCATTGCTGTAGATGGGACAAATCCGTTGCAACAGATCCTGTTGCGCTTCATATAACTTCGAAAGCATAGATAAGCTTCCATCAAGCCCGTCTCCTTCCTTTTTTGTAGTTTCGTTTTAATCAGATTCATTTTAGAGAAAGTTCTTTCGACAGCTGCATTACTGAAAGTCAACGCCAACACACATAAGGCGAAATGTCACAATTGCAGAAAGTAAAAAACTCCGCAAGCGTCCGTATAATTTGCTACAGTGATCCAAAACTGCTCAACTTCGTTATCACTATAGTGTGGCCAAGAGATTAAACGTATTCGCATCCACTGCTGATCCAGGTCTCCCAAATTACCCTTGTACAGATTTAAAAAGGACAACTTTGACATCTGCGGCTTATGTGCTCCAAGGACGACAGAAGGTGCGAGAACAGTTATAGATTCAAGCTGCTCAACATTTGCCGGCAATTTCTGACGCAGTTCCCTTAATAGTTCCAACAGATAATGATAACTGCGCTCTTTCATTTGGTCTGCCAAAGAGCCCTCAATTTTGGAGTCGTGCAGCAGCAAGATGAATTAAAATGTTTTTGGTGTATCGTTTCTCGTACTGTGACCACTTACCCATATTATACTATAACTGAAAGTGATATTTAGCAAATAAAGAATGAACTACTACGATTTCAACCGATTAAATTTAACAATATTATAACACTGATAAAGTGATAATATAACCTCCGCCCTACACGCTACAAGTACCAGCATATATATGCTATTGATATGCTAGCTTAATTGAATTTTGGAATTAGATGCGCGCTTCGTTTTTCCGGTTCCGGAATTTTAAAATAAATTTAAGTATGTGAGATAACATCTATGGAGATACATCCAGAATAATGGATTCATTAAGATTTTTAGATATTATCGTCACTAGCGCCAATTTGAAACTTACTGCAGAAAATTTAATAGCAATTTGATGCAGCCCAAATTACGGCGGCACAAATCAGAAACCAGCCACACACACACACACACAAAAATGTAACTCGCAATCTAAACAAATTTCACGCAACCAGATTTAGAAAGGAGCCCAACTGGGCGAGAAAAATAGCTCGTATCTGGCAACTCTGGCGAGCGCTAAGTAATTTGATTGACTATTGGTCACATAACCTCTTTCTACACATAGTACCACATACATGATATGTAGAGTTTCACCGTTATCTTGTCCAGCGTTCAGAGCAGACGAAAGTAAAGCATCGGGTGACGTTGTACCCATTGCATTGATTATATCATGTCTCAAGCTATGTTGGATAAACACAGTCAAGTTGCAATGGTCAGTTCTAATGAAATTTGATGTTTGTTTAACATTACGGGGAATTCCAGAATTTATTTATTAATCACAAGTTGACGTCTGCTACCGTATGGGTTGATTTGATTTCACCTTCGGTGAATTATCAACGCGATTAACACATGCAGGTGAAGACGAGAGATCATTTCGATATACATATTCCTGGGAAACATACAAATTGTTCTATCAGGAACTATTATTTAAGTTTATTAACGTTAAGTCGCTACTAAATCGTCACTCTTCACTTTCGTCAGAAAGCGAACTCAAGTTGCACTTTCACTTCACGATACTCACCACCGTCAGCACCTGAAGATTAATACTTTACTTCACCTTATTGACCGCCTGGATTTAAGCAGCTCTTTCTTGCACTTGAATTCTATTACAAATATATTATTAAATCCACTCAGAGAGAGGTGGAGAAGGGACAATTATATTTGAAGCTCCATTGCACCTTCCCTACACGGGAGTTGATTACCTTTGTTTCTCTTGATTCTATGGTTTACATAGGTCTAGTATTAAATCTTTAATGTTTATGAATACATAACCATTGACATTAAATAATCGTATGTTCATCTGCTCTTGCACTTAAGATAATTTACAAATAAATACTTTCGATGTTGATTTTACACGATATTGTAATATTCTTTCTAATCAAGACAGGAGGACTCAAAATATTATGTAGACCGGATACCGAGTTACAGAAACACAACAAAATAACGCTCTGGTGTTGAAAATTTTAATATAAGTTTGATAAACTGTCTTTGTCCAAGAATTATGTATGAGCACTCAACTATCTCTAGAGAAACAAATTAATCTTTACAATCCAAACAATTTGACGAAAAATTAACATAACTCGAAAACTGCCCACAACTGAAGAACTTGACAATCGGGTGTTAAAAGCCCAGACTGAAACTATTTTAAAAAAAAAAAAAAGGTTATACCGTAATTTGAAACGCAAAATAGATGTTCCTACTAGTCTTGCGATCGTATTTACATAACGTACTCTTTGATCCTGACGAAGCCAATAATTTAATCTAAAAATTATAAAAGGTTGTTTACTTCAAAACTATTTTAAAGTCTAGAGTCACGTATATCCAATACAGCTCAATTTCATTCTTATCAGTCCCACATTACTAATGAATTTTAAAAAAAAATTGCTTATATCTAACTTGAAAATCAAGGTCAGGAACTAGGTCAGGAACTAGGTCAACTTGGTTACAACGTTCCTAACTTTAGGTTTTCGAAAACCTGAACTGAATTTCTGGAAAATATCTTCTCCATTGAATAAAATTACATTGCAATAACATGAAATGAAAATTAATTTCTTCCATAAAGCAAAAACAAAAACATATTTTAAAAAAATAACATGAAATCAAATATATATTAAATCAGATACACATAACAATATATATCTATATATTAAAAGCAAAGGGGCTCGTTATAAATGAAAGAAGCTTCTCTAAAATTGATGCATATTTTAATTTATTTTATACGCATTTTAGCACTTCGCCGTTAAAAATCACAAAAGAATGAAGCTATTTGGCGAAGAGATCATCAATTGGTTACGCCCAACCCTCATGTAAAATTCCTATGAAGTAACACCACACAGGTAGCGTCTTGTATCAACGTACTCTCATGAAAATCATGTCAAAATATAAATTATGTTACTTAACATAAACGGTTTAATTTTTCTGCAGATACTCAGATTAACTAGAGACGGTTAGATGACAATCAAAATTAAATCTACCCACCATTTCGGACAATTCTGCGCGTCGGGTAATTCTACGCTACGAAACGTCATTTCTGTAAACATTGTATCTCTTGTTATTTTGGGTCAAACATCTTTTTTTGGGTGTGTCAAGAAAGAACGATCTTACTTTAATGAAGAAAATAATGTGTGCAAAAATATCCCACATTTAGACTCGAAATGCATATGAAAATTTGAGTCCTAAATGTGAACATAAAGACCTACTCCATGACCTTCTTAAACTTGTAATCCATATTTACTATATCTCTTTCACAATCATACAAATATATACATTACTTTAAAGATGGAAATGAATACCTTAAACAAATTTTGATTCTTAAGCCAAGTTTCCAGTTTTGCAAGTAGTTGTCCCAAATCGACTGCTACCCAACATGTCAACTTGTCACTAGAACGGGATTCTCAAGAAATTATTTGGCATATCGTCTGTTTCTAAATTCTTTAGTAATTCTTCCCCATAAACATGACGTTGTAAACACATTAATCATATTCATTATTGTTTTTCTTCCACATAATAGCTTATTTTTATAAAATATAAAATGTTGAACTTTACAGTTTCTGTTACCAGATCAGTTTAGTTTGTGTAATATCTCTTGCCATTTATTGGCATTGTTACGTTGAATTGATGCAGCCCAAAGGCCTGGACCCTGACAGCACAATTACAACGAAGAATTCCAGCACTTGAAATGAGATGCTACAGAACCATCCTTGGCATCTCTTACATGGACCACATCACAAATGAAGAAGTGCACAACACCATCAGGCACAAAGTAGGCCATTATGAAGACATCCTCGCCATTGTCAAAAAAGAGAAAGCTGAAATGGTATGGCCATGTCACTAGAGCCAACAGTCCTGCAGGGTAGTGTCCAAGGTGGTAGAAGGAGAGGTGGACAGAGAAAAAAGTGGACTGACAAAATCACAGAATGGACCAGGAAAAGTTTTGCAGAGACACAGGCATTGGCACATGATCGAGTCAAGTGGAGGGAACTGGTCAGATGTTCAGCAGCACAGTGCCTCAACGACCACACTAGGTCAAGAGACTGACGATGATGATGATGATGACGCTGAATTTGTAAAACTAGTTATATTATTTTGAACAGAATATATTGGCGACAATTGCCTCTTTTCAAACGGTAAGCATTCAGTATTTTATTTCATCAACCGATCGAATTCGGTAGGCGTTTTGCTTCAATATTGGAGACGGAAACCTTAGGTGGCAGAAATGCTCGACAGCATCGTATTAGAAAATATACCAAACCAAAACCATGGGCATAAAATCCTAAAGATAATTTACAAGGACTTTCCATAGGCATGACATGTAAGTTTAGCACTCAGGCTCCACGCCCGCCCCTAGGGCAAGGTGAACGAGGCAATCGTCTTGGGGGGTGGGGGTGGGGTGAATGAGGCAATCGTCCCCCACGCTTTCTCGCAATGCATGTTTTTTTTTTTTGCCTTGGTCCCCGCACGTCCTGGGGCCCTGCCTGACATGATCCTTGTAAGTGATTTTAAGATTGTCGGTCAGTGGGGCCTAAATTTGCAACAATATTGTTACTTTGTTACATGTTTCGACCCTCTCCCACAGCTCCATCTATTGACCCATACTATTAACTTTATTTGTAATGAGCCACTGTGTGCTAAAATGTGTTGTGCTACCGTTGTAAGCGCCAAATTCAACCTTGAAAACAACCAATGAAACAAGCACATTTACCTTGACGTCATGAACCAATATGGAGGTCACCAAACGCCTAAGTGGTGCATTTAAGACTTGACTGTTGCGTGTACCGTTATTCGCACGCATCAAACGTGAATAAGGTAAATATTTGTCAGTAATGCATCAATAATGCCCTATAAAAGTATATCATTGCACAAGTATTGCATATACTGGTTGTATACGCATTACATTAGTTGAATAGTATGCTTGATTGAATTTCAATCCACGCTTTCGCTTGGACGAGTACCTTGCACTTTGCAGACCTTGCTATTTAACTTTCCATCATTGTTTAGGCTTCTTGTGTTGAGATTTGAAAAATCGCAAGACATGAAACGGCTATAAAAGAAGCATATTAGTTGAACAATAGCTTGATAAATAATTTTTCGATCTCGCAGAGTTAATCGGTAGCATTAATTCGCATGTAAACAAGCCAGGGCTGGGGTCATCATAGTCCTGCAATCGACCCTGATATGTATGTTGTGAGTGTCGAACTCTAATTACAGAAGGTGCGCTTATCATTATTACTTAAGTTTGTCATTTACAAAAGCTGGTTTGTAACAATAGTTCTATGTAGAAACATAAAATTAAAAACCGTTTTGTCTCTTTTGTGCACAGTTTAGCCAAAAGAAAATAATTGGACCATTCCTCTGCACCAGTTGCACACCCAAGCTGCCTGGACCAAATTTCAAACTTAATCTTTGGCTTTTGTATCATGGATTTTATCAGAGCTTTATAAATAAATGTATTCCTTGCGCTTAACCTAAGAAGTGATTTTTTTTTTAACAAAGTATTTACAGGGAAACTATTCCTTTTTTCCACTTCACCATTAACTATTAGTTACAGGCAAAGTATTGCATAAAATTATTAGTATGTGTATTATTTCATTAAAACTTAATAGACATCCTGGTGCATCAGAAAGGTGTTTAATAAGTACAGCACCATTATTCTTCACCTGATATATGATTTAAAGTTTAGAACTTTACTAAATTAACAATTTCTTAAGACGAGTATTCCAAAATAGTCAATGGTTAATTTTTTCCATTGTGATAAAGAATAAAATAGCATTACACCAAACGATGTTTTGTAATTGTTTCAGAAATTTCATTCAGTTTTTTTTTTTCTTCCTAATTTTAATAACAGTATACCTCCAAATTTTCCTAATATTTCTTTGGAAACCAGTCTTTTGCCTAGTGTTGTTCCGATTATCGATTATAATCGATCATCAGTTGGTTGAGCAGATAATCGATTGTGAACTCCATAATCAATTGTGTGTAAAGGGAGACTACTTTTTAGGTGTATGCAAAGCACAAAGGTTAGTAAAACTCTCAGCCACTAAAGTTGACCTGAAATTAATTCCTTCACAACTACAAATATCAAACCTTATGATTCATAATTAGGAACATATAGTCATTATTACATGGTCAAGTTGTTAAATTGTTGAGTTAATAAATTTAAACACATTTTGTTGATTTGTTTCAGTCAAATTGCAACATCTTTTGTAGTATTTATAAACAATGACAAACAAGAAAAACATGTCCTTCTATACTTTAAATTATTGACACATCACATGTGAACGAAAGGATTTCGGGGGATTGTAGCAGTATTTCAGTTACATATGACTGATCTGCAATAAAAAGTTGCGTTCATTTAACAAAGTTGTAGAACAAAAGTAACACATAATGTAATATTATTGTCAGGTTAAAGTATACATGTAATTAAAAGAGAATACTCCTGTACATTTATAAACATATTGAACTCAAAGATAGAACTGTTTAACACAATTTAAAATTTGCTCTTAGTAACCGATTATAATCGATGATCAGTTGGTTAAGGGGAACCGATTATCGATTATGAATTTCTGACCGATTCCCGTCACTACTTTTGCCGCCCCTCCCCCTCCCAATACAGCAATAGGCATCTTGTCCAGTACAGTTTTATGTAACACATAAATGAGTGCAAGTGAATCATGTTTAAACCTTTTTCCTTAAGGGAGGCTATAAGAGTTTATTGTTTTACCATCTTGGTTTTACCACACCTAATGAACTTGAAAAATAATGTATTCATTTCATTATCTATATGAGGTGGAGGACTTGGCAGAGCAGCAAAAAAGGATGAACAAATTTTGGCAATATGAAATATCTAAGTTGTTTTTTCCAATTTCTTCACTGTTCAACTTCATCAAATAATTATTTTCAACCATATTATCCAGATTCAGAGACATCTACACCCAGTAGTCTCAATTTGGACATTGACCAGTTAATATCAATTTCTGGCATAACGTTTCATTAGAAAATTTATCCATTTCCAAATCTGATTTTTTTAAATAATGATTGAAAAAGTGACTTTGAGATTGTAAATTATTGTTGTGTTTGCTTTTGTCAGGTCATACCTACATGAAATCAATAGGAAAATTATGAATTTGAGAAATTGCAAGTATTATGATCATTAATATGTCTTTAATCTGCTAATATGCAAGATGAAAGTACAGCATTGATGAAATTTGACTTGTATTGAAGTCAATTGTCTACAAATCTTGCAACCTACATGTGAATGAAGGAGACCCCAAGTGGTCTAAAGCACTCTCAGTTACGGAACAATGCCAACTCACCTCTATCTGTGTGGGTTCGAGTCTCTGATTCGGCCTATGCGGGTCAGTGAGAAAACTTACCAATAGCTTCTCGTGGGCCGGTGGTTCTTTCTGGGGGGTTTCCCGGGTTCTTTCTCCACCAGTAATACTTGCCGCCATGTATAGCCTATCGTGTGCTGAAAAATGGTGTTAAACCCTACAACAACAACATATCAATGACATCAGAAGTCCAATATGATCTTAACAATAAACTCCATTTCGGATGTTCTACAAAAGAATTAATATTAAATAAACGTTACATATGTTTGTATAACAAAGCCCCAGGAAGAACAACTGACCCTTGAGAAGTTCTTGGTAAGCTTTCTTATCTACCCATGTTGGTCAAGCCTGAGACTGGAATCCTTGCAGAGAGAGGTAAGATGTCAGTGATCTATCTGTAAAGGATGGTGCCTTAGACTGCCTGGCCTTGCTGACCCTTTGGCACAGCTTTTTAAAGTTGCTAGAGGTATAAAAAAAATCTAGATTTCTTCAAAACCATATTCAGTTTGATCAGTATTGCTCTACTGTAATTTATTAAAGAAAAACATTTATTATTAACAAAATTTATTGAGATCGTAAACTAGTGCATGCCAGTGGATGGTATTGGAATGAGTTATGTCCCTTTGCATGGTGGCACTGTAGTCAAACCAACAATGCAAATGGCTGACCATAGCAAGTGGCTGCTAATAGCCAACATATCCACCATGAGCTATGAATACAATAGGAAATAGCAATGTTGCTTGCTTTATAGTGGTTTGGTGAAAGTCTTGAAGGGATATAAAAACAAGATGATTCATCTGGGTTATGAGAAGATATTGCATATATCCTGCATGTGAGAAACAGAAGACAAATGCAGATTCATTTGCTGTCACACTGCATTCATTTCATCAGAATGTGATAAACCATGAATTTTACCCACTGTTTTGAATGAAAGTTAACAATGCACCCACTACCACTGTAGTCAGCAACTGCCCAGCCTGGGCATTCTTGATAGTTGTGCAGCAAAGGATGATTTTATAAAATCAAAAATAGTATGGACTTAGAAAACTGTGACTGAACACTATTCATCCTGTGTCGGAGGTAAAAAAAAACGGGCAGGCTGTTCAAAGCAATATTTCTACATATTGATATAGGTAAGAATATTTTAATTTTATTTGGGAAAAATACTCTTTGAAAAACCAGGGGAAAATCATTATTAAAGACAAGTCCTTCAGATACATGTACAAACCTCGAGCAATTAAACTCGCAATTTCACTACTTCCTTCTCCTTCTTGCATAATGCGAAACTTTCATGCATTGTCATAAAACATTATGATAATTATGAAAACTCACCATTGTTTTGACAGTAATTGATGCAGATATAGATAACGTTACAAGCATGAGTTCATCTTATCCATGAAAATGTGAATTTTGACAATCTATCCACTAACCTGTGTCTACATTTAGATGCTAATGTTTTTGTCATGTACTTCATCATAAAATAGTAGAGCTGGATACTGCAAACATTTTTGTACTGTTGTATTTCTATACACGCTGCTATACATCCAATGGTATACTGTACTTACATTATGGACCAAAAACATAATATTCTTATTCAGGGGCCTGACGTGTTTTTAAAATAGAATGTGTGCCTGTCAGAAAAAAATATATTTCACTGATTTGGAGCAAAATAATAAATTATAACCAATATCTTAGCTAAGAACAAAATCAGCCCCCTCCTCTGATTTAAATAGATGAATTTGCTGTGTGTTTATGTGTTGTTGTATAAGTTGTAATGTAAAGGCTTTGAAGTGTGGTGATTAAGCCAAAACTCTGAAGACACTGCACTGACTTGATCAAAATAGGAGATGATGAAGCCGATTATTTACTGCCTACGCTATTGATAAAAAGCCCCAACAAATAATGTGCATTTCCTATCATAATAGATTTTAAGTTAGGGTAGAGCATTTTTTGATTTTGAAACATTATACATATATAGTGTGATTTGTTTTGGAATTTATTTATTTTTGTTACCATGGTTGGTAGTGGTAGGGTTTGCAGTAAGAAATAGGGATGGTTGGCTGACTGAAAACATGCATATGTTTTGTTTTGGCCTGATGGGCATGGAAACATTGAAATATTTATTTTTGTTACCATGGGTGGTGGTGGTAGGATTTGCAGTGAGAAATAGGGATGGTTGCCTGACTAGAAACAAGCATTTGCTCTGTTTTGGCCTTATGGGCATGGAAAATAGGTTGACAAGACCTGGCCAACATATTTACCAATAAGGGCCAGTAAACATAAAACTTGCTCATTAAACAAAAAAATTATTACTGGAATTGAGAATATGTGTAAAATTCAAACAGAAAAAACACTCTGCTGTCCAGTACAATTTTAGGACAATCTGCATTCTTACAAAGCAATGCTTGTAGTTTGCTTAGATTTGACATTTTGTTCTATATTCGCCATTTTTCCAAAAGTTAGGTTGTTTCATTTTGCCACCATGTTGTTATATGTGACACATGATTTGTCAAGCATGTGATGAAGGATCATAAATACTGTATAATTATATTTATTATATTCAGAATTAATTAGTGACAAATAGTGGTTTTTAAATTATACAATATTTTTGAGTTATCTTCTTCATAAAAACTGAAAGCATGCTGTTAAGCCCCCCTCCCCCCTTTTTTTCTGGTTGGCAGACTATCAGTTGTTTATTGTTACTGACCCTAGCACTTGGGATACCCCCCCCCCCCCCCCCGGGCCGCTGCCGCAAAATAACAAAATGGCAAACAAAAATTATAAAATGTTGGAAATTGAGTTGTGCATCAAATTGAGTAGGTTTAGCCCAGTAATTGAAGTGCTTAATATATTATATATACTAATCATTGTATCTATATTGTTTTGCTTTTTTTAACCTACTAACCTACCAAAATGTTAAAACCAGAGCAATTGAAAGCATATTTTAGGGTGCTTAATATCATTCAATTCATAACATGATTCTTTGGGAATTTCCATAGATTCCTTGCTGACAGAAACTACTGAAGTATTAGTATATTGAAAAAGCACTGTGATTTAAAACAACTGGTAAAATAATATGCAGGGAATATAGCACAACCTCAATCAAATAGCAGTCAAACTTATGTGGCCTGCGCTGTGTTAATAGATTTCACTTGGAATCACTTAGGTAAGCGACTGCCTGAAATATGGAACATGCACTGCTGCTCATAATTGAGCACATGTCTCAAAAAGTGTGGATATACACTACTGTAATTATTACTAGAGCTCTCTGTAGGATCATGAAAATAAAAGTCATGGCAAATATTTTCTACAAATAGTGCATTATGTGGAAAACTTTAACTGGTAACCAGATATTGAAAACTGAGGGCAAAAGAGCAGAAACTGAAGGTCCTGGAAGCAGATATTCTTATCTGTTATTTGACCCATTCATGAAAATTGAAGGGGGAAAAAAAGATTGATAAATTGGAGTTGTACCATATATACTCGCGTATAAGCCCGTTCGCGTATAAGCCGACACCCCCAAACTGAATTGGTAAAAGTGGTATAAAGTGCATGACCCGCGTATAAGCCGACTCATAATTTTTTTACAAACGCTACATTACAAGATGCACAAAGTGAGTTCTGAATACGTTTATTTAGGTAAATCACATTATTAAATAAAATAAAAAAAAGAGATCTAGTTTATATGTTGAAATAAAAACAATTCTGAAGTGTTAAGTCTTAATGGAAATTTAATTAATCCTCATTCTAAAATCATGAATTATAAAAGTTCGATCACGTTTAGAATCCTTCAAAATCGGGCTCTGTATCAGACTCGCCAAACAGTTCACGAAACTCGGCTTCTGTTACGGACGTGCTTTCATCATATACGTCGTCCCCCCCCCCCCCCCCGTACTTGCTTCTCGTTCACAACAAATTCGCGTGCTGCAGCACAGTTGTTATTTGCTTCTGCATATTCAATAACTTTAAGTTTGAATGCTGCATCATAAGCAGACCGCTATCTTTTACTTCCAACACTATTCATTTTATCCGATTGAATTGAACATAAACTTCTACAGAGATTAAACTGAAATAATTTCTTTTAGTAGTAGTATACTATTTATATACCTTATCCTGTAATTATTTCTATGTGTGGTTGGTTTTCAATTTGTATTTGATAATTATTTATCATTGTTATTTGTGTTGTGTTTTTTAAACTACGGGTAGTGTGATTCAATCGATCAAACTATGATTGGTTTCAGCATGGACATTATTCAAGTATTGTGACAGTTTATAACTTTGAGCAGAAACCATGTCCACTACCATATCTCATTAAACAATACATCTGAGAGTTGGCATCTATTAGTTAAGTCATTGGCATTGTGCAACAAAACAAACCTATTATCCCCGAGGCATTTACCGCAGATTAAGCATATGGTAGCTATTGTACAACAATCTTCCGCTAACAAACCACTTTGCTTTACAAACAACTAAATAATAGTTGTATATAAACTGTGGCTCCCGATTACTTCTAAAACACCTGTCAAAGAAATCCAACAAATTATATTGTTTTATAATTATTCACGCTGACTCGTATATTGCACTGTTATTTACCGTTCCTAAGCGTGCGCGCAACAAAACCCTATGGAGCCTCTTGCTATTGTTTCTTGAAGACTGTCATACATGTATTTCTACTCTCAATCAAAATGTTTGTCGTATATACCTTCAGTATCGTAATTCTTTTATTTCTTTTTACGTAGATTCTTTTCATATTTACACTGAAATAGGCTAGCGTGCATTTCTACGAAACCGTAGAGTTTAATTATTACTGCTTAGCTGAGGGTTAAATACTTGAATAGAGATTACTAATATGGCGGTTCTTTTGGAAAATACACGTATTTCCGTAGTTCAAATAACACGTATGGCTGTATACCTTCAGTATCGTAATTCTTTTATCTTTTTTCACGTAGATTCTTTTCATATTTACACTGAAATAAACTAGCGTGCATTTCTACGAAACCGTAGAGTTTAATGATTACTGCTTAGCTGAGGGTTAAATACTTGAATAGAGATTACTAATATGGCGGTTCTTTTGGAAAATACACGTATTTGCGTGGTTCAAATAACACATATGGCTGTATTTTCTGGTGGATGGACATCTGTCAAATAGACGTCAAGTACGTTAAAACCATGTTTTTCATTCATTATCCTACCACTTATGTTAGAAAAAAAATATTTGTTTTACTTCACGTCAGAACAAATCTTAACAGCCATGTGGCATCATTAAGCATGTGATCTCATATTCGGCGATCGACGGAAACAATAAATATTGGAAATCGAGCGGAAAAAGCATTATAAATTTCAGGTTTGGAACTTGACCCGCAGATAAGCCGACCCCCCTTCTTCCAGGCCTTATTTTTGTCCTAAATTTCTCGGCTTATACGCGAGTATATACGGTAACTGTTTGGTGATTGATACATGAGTGAGAAATAAAATTAATGGTTTATGGTTGGATGTGTAAACAAATAAAAATGTTAGATAGTTTATCAGATGACATAAGTGTCTTTTGATGTTATTTAAACTGTATGGTTATACAAATTGATAGAGTCACATTTATATGTCATTTAAATCCTTAGTGGTAGGTGGCTTATTTAAAAGGATCAGTGCGAAAAATGTGTCATCAGACCTCCATGCATCTATTAAGTACATTCTGCAACCTGCATGAACTTTAAGATTTTAATAATTCTTTTTTTTTTAGTACTGTATATCAGTTTTAAAATCTTACAAACTTGAATACATAACTATTGCTAATTATTATTTTGTTTTCAAAATGCCTATTATACATGTAGCTAAATGGCATCAAACATGTTTATAGTGTTAACATGCCATCCCATTTGTTTGTATCCCCCTACCAATTTTAAATGCACAATACATAGTCATTTCATTCGTTGATTTATAATTTCTAACCTGATTTTCATCATGGAGGCTCTTTAAACTTATTGGGGATTCAATGCAAGCAGAAGCTCCTTATGTAAACAAAGCAAACAGACAGCTTGCTGTCCATTTCTGGTTTCTATTTCAGTAATGAAAAAAATGTTTTTGTCTGTGTCCACTGTTTGCAATCTAGTTTTAATATTTCTAAAACAAATTGAAGAAATAAATAGGAGGAACTCTTGTATACATGTGCTGAGAGATGTGAATCCCATATTTCAAACAAAATGGTCAGTTACATCACACTTGTTGTTTGAAAACAATGATTGGCCCAAGCAAGTATGTTGACTGCATTGCTAAAGAAACTCTCTTTTAATTTGAAACACCAAAAAGGTTCAGTTTTTGAGACCCCATGGTGACAGTCAGGTTAGAACTTAACAAAGCAAAAAGTGAAATGACCAAGTTTTCTGCATTTTTTAAATATCCTTGATGCCTTCTGTTTTCCAAATAATTAAGGGATACAAACAAACTGGATGATGTGAGACGACTATAGTAATTCTTTTCATACTCTTTAACAATGGAAAAGTTACTAATATCTCCTTGAAATTAATATTACAGTAAGCTTTCTAATGACTACACATGTACATGAAGATATGTCTGATGCAGCATCCCTGGTTGATGTAACACCATCAACACATGTATGTGTAACACACATACATAAAACACCAGCCTAATAATAAATATCTTCTAAAATGTCATAGAAGTCTAGTATTTTGCCAAGTCTGTGTAATTGACCCACATTTAGCACTAGATCTAAAAACACCATGCTTTCCAGAACAGAAAACCACATAGAACAGCAAAGCAGCACCTCACAGGAGTATTGCTTGAGTCAGTATTGTATCTTAGCATAAATTTGTTTGTTTTTTTGTTTTACAAAAAAAATAACATTTCAAAGCTGAGAGTCCCATCAAGAATCCCATGCAGAACATATAGAACATAATCTATGGAGGCAGTGAGTAGAACTCAGAAATGGAATAGATTGACTAGTGTACTGTGACACTGTTGTTGAGATGTTGAAATAGAGAAAAGAATAACAATGGCCAGAGGAGGTCTCATTTTCAATTACTTTTTCTTTTCCAATGTGGAAAAATCAAGAGAGGGGTAAAACTTGGATGCACTGTATGCTTCTTGATGCCAAGCCAGATATCATAACATTTATTAATGGAGTGTGCATGTATAAATGTGCATGGTATTCACTCACTCCAATTTGTTATGCTGGTCGTGTCATGCTCAGTGTTAAACATTCAATATTTGTAGACTTTAAGAACTTGGAAGTAAAGTGGATTGACATTTGGTCTCAATATACAACTTGATCTACATGTATGAGTGTAAAACAGAACATTGCAAATGTAACAAAGGTTTGGAATTTTAAAGTCATGATGCAGATTTCCACCTTTGTTAAAACTTTATGCACTGTCGGGAAAGTTTTTGGACCTAGGACTATAGAGCCAGAAACCTGAGGTCCAGCAAATTATCTTAGGAAATTACTGCCATAATTCTTTTTTGCATGTATTTTCTATTATTTGATGCTGTATATTCTATCATGCATCATTCTGTTTACATTTTCTATCAGTTCTTTGCTAATATTGTAATTTGTGTTCATATTGCATTTTCTGTGTGTATGGTGCACAATCTAGATGGCCAATATTTATCACTGAGATTAATGGTATGAATTTATATATATTATGTTAAGTAGTTTCCATCAAATCTTCTTATGCTTGGTAAGATCTCCCCAAGACTTGAATTAGTTTGAACATTTTATTCTACATACCAGGCTTATGAGATTGTTGTTACTGGTGTACAAGTCAATGCTAAAACACAGCATATACGTCACAAGAATCTTAACAGTTCTGTGACCTTCACATCACCCAATTATATATAATACCTATATATTACGAAGTATACACAAAGGCAGCTAACACAAAAACAAACATACACAAGGTACCCAACACTGCACCACACACTGGCAGCATAGACAAACCCCGCACATGGTCAGCACATGTTCACTACAACATGGCACCACAACAAGGGCAGCAATGACAAGCCCCACGGTCACTCACAAACCCCACAGTCATCCACGGTCACTACAACATGGCACCACACCTGGGCACCAACTGACCCCAGTCTGCTAATATTAAACATAACCAAACCGTGTAATACATTCGACGCGGTAAAGTACTTTTACATTCATATATGTTGCGCATGCGCGCACATGAAATAGTTATCCCTGTACATTAAACGTTCAAGGCATGCAGCGTATAATTAACCTCAATTCTGTTCAGTTACAAAACAAACTATCTTGAAACAGACTATAGTATTACTAATATAATGGTGCTGCATAACCTAAGTATTTATTATGTAGAATTTAGAATAAATTCTAAAACATCTAATATGTGAAACAATTATGTCATAATACAAATAGCAATAAGAACATAATCTTAAATCTACTTTACCTCTTTAGCTGAAAGTTTGCTCCTTTAAGGATGGAAGCTTTTCCGACAAGACTGGATCGTAATGTGATATCTGCTTAGAATTTTGTCTATATATACCCCTAGCTGTGACCAATATGTGCAGCTAGGTACTTTTAAACTGCAGGCAATTCACACATGCAGCATGCGCAGAGTTTTCACTTGTCATTTCGAAATAATTAAAAGCCGATAATGAATAAACCACCTTAGGTAAGGCTGTATGCAGTAGCGAAATCAGAGTACATTTTTGACCACATACACATATTGATACCAGTCATACACAATTCCGTGACATACTTGCTGGCAAATGTAGATGTCAGTGTCCAACTTTGCACACTTCAGCTACATTTAATTTTAGCTGTGAAGCTGCCATTTCTCACATTGTTGCATTATACTCGTGAAACTTAATAGCTGTATTTCCATTGAGTACTTTATGCTCATTTCAAACAATGTAAGAGACCATCCTTGTTCACTCCAATTTTAAATCACATTAAATTTGTAAATGATGCCTCAATGTTGGAGATATTGTTGCAATGTTGTTTGCTGGATGATTCATTTGTGAGAGCATTACTAGCATCTAAGATTAAATGTAATACAAATTCTCTTTTATATAATTTATTTAACACCACTATACATCAGATGAGGAGAGATTGGAAAAAAGAATTGAGTAAAAATATTGCTTTACACTTGTATAGACATTTTTGTATGTTTGTTTATTTTCAGGGCTAACGAGTAAGCTTGGAATGCAGTCTGCTTGTGGCTAAGACAAACAGAAGTGAATCATCTAGTGTTACCTGTCACATTATAACATCACAAGTATGTCAAACTTAGTTCATACATATAGGCTTGATTTAGTGGCAGAAGAGAGGGTCAGGTTGCTTTGGTCTCCTGTGTGATTTATATACTAAATTTATACTACTGAGGCTGTTAAATATATACTTTAATTGTCATATTTGCATGGGTCGCTTAAGGCTGTTTTGTACCATTTTACATATAATGTAGTGTCGATACTGTTTTTCATAAGATTTCTGAGAGCTGTTTTACCAGATTGATAAATATAGCTCAGAAGGTTGAATCTCTTGACTTTTGATCAACCTGTATATTGTAGTAGTGTGTTTAAAGGACTTTATCTGTCTTGTTTGAAGGTTTAAAGTCTCTCCACAACACCTTGGTTAACTTTGAATTTAGGTCACTTAAAGGCACTGTATTCTATGAATACATTTATAGTTTATCCAAAATATTTGCAAATATTTACTCTTGATATCTTTGATACTATATATTCTTGATTATAAGTAAAGTCCTACTGCAGATAACATCAACTCTGATGTGTAATCACATAACACAATGGTAGATCAGGGTCTGTGTTTTTAGTTCTGATTACTCTAAACAAAACTGTGTAGATCCTAATCTCATTGTGCATTATGCCATGACAGATGTGGGTCTGTGTAGTTTGCAGTTTGACATACCCCCCCCCCCTTACTTTCTAAAAAAAATTATTTTATTGGCTCCTTTGTCTTATCTTATGAGAATTAATTTAGATTGAATATTGTAATAGTGACACCCCGGAATAATAGAAAAATGTAATTTAAAAAAAAAATCTTATTTTTATTGTTGCATTTATCTTTAACACATTAACCCCTAGCGTCGCATTTACGCGGCATGTGGTACTAGCCTACTGCCAAGCTCTGTAGCGTCAAGGTCATTTATGATACACTAAAGTGGGTGGTATTATAGAAAGGTAGACAGATTTAGCACTACAATGATATCAATTAATCTGGACATTTTAGTTCCACTACAAAATACAGAGGAAAAACCTAAAAAAAAAAGATTACCTGGTTGTTTTTTTTTCACACCTAAAATTCACTTATGGTCGGAATCCGATTTTGTGTCCAGATTTGAGACTTTATGGCCTCAGGTCTAAGGCAGATCGTTCTGAAGTGCACATAGACAGGTGAACCTGTGCAAAAAATAGGATCTTGTGGAGATTTTTAATAAAGAAGAAATTTAATGCTGCATCATTTATGCAGAGTAAAAAATACTCTATACTTTTGGATGTCAGTAATTTAAAGGTGAAAGTCTGCAGATTCTCCATATTGAATTGAAAATATTTTGATTGCCAGTGGTGATTTTGCACCAGCGTAAGATATTCATTATTTTCTTTAATGTTGCTATACATTTTCTACATTTTAGATAAGTTTGTAGCTTTTGCACACTAAGGTGACCTATATTTGGTAAATTAACTGCTCACAACAGGCCTTGTTTGATAGCCCACCTATCAACTATTGATTACTTGTCAGAAGCAGGGTTTGAAATGCATAGATGCACACTTGCACAATACACCTTGTAGGTATGTACACATGGAAGTTCAACCCATATTTTATGTTAGTGACAACAAAGAAATGTGGATTGCCTATACAAATGTGTGTTAACCAAGGATATGTCTGATCTTGAGGCCTGCAAAAAACTTTAAATTGACGATGCACAAAGCAGGTTGAATACTAAACAAAGTAATGTTTGATCATTGTTATGAATTTTGTTGAAAAAAGGCAAAATTTATTTCTTAGTATCAGAAATTGAGGATTATTAAGAAACATGACAAGTTTTAAATATAAATATTAAACAGTGGAACAATCTTTGCCATTTAATGGGAAGTGCATTTAATGGAGAGAGAGAGAGAGAGAGAGAGAGAGAGAGAGAGAGAGAGAGAGAGAGAGAGAGAGAGAGAGAGAGAGAGAGAGAGAGAGAGAATGAGCTGTAAAACTAGTTGAGAATACTTTTTCTTTTTAATATTTATTTTTTAAATTTGCAATGTATTTATTTAGTTAAAGGAACATAATTAATATAAAGCATTACATATTTAATAATCTAAATAGGATAAATGTTTGGTTGCGATTTCTTGCATTGTCAGCTAGATATGTAGCATGTTTTCCAAACACTTTTATCCACCGATGTAAACTTTTGTTGATTTTAGATAAAAGCGCCATCCAGTATAATAGTTACCAAAATGTGGAACAGATGGTTAACATATAGGAACATATGCACATCACATACACAGATTGAATTAATTTATTTTGATACATCACATTGAGGGAATTCATTGCCATTTGTTGTCTTGGAACGTTTTATAGTACATTCTTTATTATCCTCTTTTTGGAGGGTTTAAAAGATTGAATATTTTAAAATCTCAAGGTTCAATGGCACATTTAGTTTAAAATGTGGAGCAAGTGCTCAGTGGATTAATAATGTTGTCCAGGGGGAAAACCCCAATGTGTCATTGAAAAAAAAAAAAAAAAAAAGTTTAAATCAAGGGAGGTAAATTTTGGAACACATGGAAGTCTTGTGATTGAATGACTATTTTTCATTTGTTTCTAGTTGGGCAGCTTGCTAGCAAAAATAAAAGTGTGCCGCAGTCTAAATTTCCATCTATTGACAAGTTCTAAGATATTTAAAAAAAATATTTGCATGTAGATTCATCATGAGACATTGAAGATCCCTAGTGATGCCTTACTCAAAGGTCAAGATTGAGTTAAGAAAAGGCAACAGTTGAAATATCTTTATAAATCTATTTTCCTACACAGCCAAGGTACTGAACATGTTGTATACTCTCCCAGAAGAAATGTTTATTAACCATTATAAAAGTTGTGCTTAATGATCCAAATTTGATTGTGTGTAAGGTTGTGTGATGCTTTTGCCACTTTTGTAAGTAATTACTTGTACAGTAAGACAAGCCCACTCTTTGTTTGGTAAAAATTTATTTATATTGAATAAGTGAAGTGCTTGTATGAGCATGGATTGGAACAAGGTTTGGTGGTTTTATAATGCAACAACATGAGAAGATTATTTACTGTGAAGGCAGTTGAGTAAAGTGCCTGTTAAGAATGCCACTAGCTGATCTATGCTGATAATATGGTATAATTTAGATCTCTGAACTGGCAGAAGGGTTTGAATCAAAACAAATGGAAAATCAGGTAAAAGGCATGTACTGGCAGTGAACTTAGCCAACACTGGTCAGCAGTTAATTAACATCTGCCTTTAGTTTGTTCTGCCCAGCATCACAAAAAATATCCTCATCAGTAACTCAGTGGATTTTAAGGTTAGCATCATTAAATGTAGTTTTAAAAAAATTGTTTCATGCATGAATTATTTCAATGCAGTTTGAATCAACGTTGAATGTAACAAATCTGATCTAATAATACTAAAACAGGGTGGTCTTTTGACATCAGATTTTGTGTGTGCCCGCAAGTCGATTTATTGAGCATCATTCCTTGTGTGCCATGCTGTAGTTACCTCCCTTTGATTTCTTTGCAGTATCAAATGGGAAATTGAACATCACTCAGGACAGCATGGCAGGTTACATGTACATCAATTTTTTCCCCAGCATGTATTGAATGAATGGTCATGTGCTGTATGTCTATATGAATTAGGTTTAAGTCATTTGTGCATGAAACACATTATTTTTAGCAACATTTCAAGATATTGATGTGAAAGTTCAAAGAGAAATAAATGTGGTTAACATTCTCATTGCTGTGCAAAATGAACAATAATCAGAGAGTAATTGGAAAATTCAGTTAACTGCAGGTATTTGTTACTGTTTTGAGTTTGGCATGTGAGTAATCAGCCATTGCTGATATTTGTTGGTGAAATGAAGTTTGTTTAAATGAAGTACTTTTCTGAGATTGTGGTTTTTCATGCCTTTATAGAGGATCTCAAATGGGCGGTGATTATTTAGTGCTGACTTTGTGAAACAAGTTGAATAATTTCCAGCTGGACTTGATGCAATTAATTTCATTAAATTTACTATTAAATCCTTACTGATTTGAGATTTTTTTTATCACATAGCTTTATTTCAGTAGAAATTATTTAAATAGAATGAAAAATTAATAATTTTGTTCATTCTGACAGATGCTGTACCTCTCATTTGTTGTGCGTAAAAAAAAATAGTCCCAAACAAAGTTGAAATAGTAAAAGTATATTATACATTTTTGCTAACTATAGATCAAAGAATAAGGATGCATCCAAATAATTGGAATATTTTACAAAATGACAAACCTTTGTCAACACAAAATGTCCACTCCAATGCAGATGTTGTTATATATTTGATATTGTGCACAGTATCAATTTGTGTTGACATAGACAACACAGTGCCAGTGTTTTCGTTGAAATTCAACATCACAAGTAAACATTACATTGTTGCCATATTTTTGTGAAAAGAAGATTACTGAATTCAGAAATACACATATACTGTAATGTATTTGTGACCAGATATTTGCAGTATTCGATATGGAACATTAGATTTTACAGAGGACATAAACAAGGCTTTTTTGGAGTCAGGCTTGTATCACATATTTACCACATAAATATGCTGTGGTTGAAAAAGTTCTGTCAATTGGGGAGACAGGTTTATGTGAAAGGTGAATTTGAATCAAGCTTGTATGTCGGGTGGATTCCATGCTACAGATATACAGCCTATCCATTCCCACCCTTGCTATCATATGAGCAGTACTGGTAGTTTTATTTATTATTGTTCTTGTTATACATGACATAACAAACCCCTGTGTGGGGTAAATTGGCAATATTGAAGCAAACAAAACCATTTTCCCCAAATCCTTTTTCGTGAGTCAAATAAAAAAAATGGCAACCAAAAATGTTCAGTAAAAACAAAACATTCCAGAAGGTGGAGTTTTAAATATTTTCCCATGATTACAGTTAATCATTAAAGAGAATACTGCACAATAACTTGATGGGCTTATTTGGACCAATAAGAATCACATAATGTGATATATTCCCATGTTATAATATCAAAATGCATGCACTAGGCAAAGTGTACGACTGTGATAAAATGTATTGAGTATTTGTAATAAATAAAAAAAAGAAGTATATTTACCTTTTAGTTAAAAAAGAGATACATGTATATCTTTTGTCAAAGGTTGTTTTATTTTGAGCATGTTATTTATATATATGGGACAGTGTCTATGTGTTGACCACTTGTGAAAATACTTTGAGTATTTGGAATGCTCCTTGCTCATTACAGATATTCACTTTTACTTTATCTAGATTTGGAAAAATTTCCAAATAATCTACTTAACTAGAATCAGGATTTACATTTTAAAAAATTTACAAATATTGGGCGTTGAGTGGTCTAAAGTGTTCTCTGTTACGGATCACTGCCACCTCACCTCTATCTGCGTGGGTTTGAGTCTCAGATTCGGCCAGTGTGGGTATGCGAGAAAACTTTACTGTAGCTTCTCATGGGTCAGTGGTTCTTTCCAGAGTTTTTCTGGGTTCTTCCTCCACCATTAATACTGGCTGCCATGTCTAGCTTATCATGTGCTTAAAAATGGCATTAAACTAGGGCATAACCGATTAGCATTTTTCTACTGATTTCGGATTTTGGGCATGAAATTTTTCCGATTCCGGATATGATTCAATTAATCGGAAATGCTAAATCCGTATTTTTTTTTCTAAAAAAATTTCATCTTCCGTTTCCGGGTTTCTGGTATCTGGTTTTGCTGTGTCTAGCATGTTACCGTATTTTCCGCCCTATAAGTCGCTCCGGGGTATAAGTCGCGGGAGGGGGAAATCCAGATAATTTTGGAAAATTCAACAGATAAGTCGCTCCTGCGTATAAGTCGCTCCTGCGCACTTACCGTAATCACGGTTTTGATACTGCCGGCCATTGCATACGACTTAGTAATTCCAACAACGTGTAAGTATATTCAATTCTTGTTTGAAATTTTAAAAATAGAAATATAAGCAAATAAGATTTATAAATAATGTTTATTAAGTAAATAATAGCGCCACTGCACGATTTCCGTTTTCTTTCGCAAATGCTACGACGTTTAACTTAAATTCTGCATCATAACTTTTTCGCGTGGTAGTTGTTGGTGCCATGATTAAACTGTATTGACTTACGCTAACATAACAATTTTAAATCATACAACGTTATTGTGAAACTATCTTTTTTTAATGCTCCATGGTATGAACGGTCCGTATTTATATGCCGGTCAATTCCACAACCCGAGCGAACTTCAAAGGCACTTTATAAAACAAAAGTTGTCCGCCAGCCTTCCAGTTTTTTTTATTAATTACTTTGAAGTTCTCTCAATGAAGCCAGTCTCGGTATTCCGGTCAATTTCCACAACCCGAGCGAACTTCAAAGGCACTTTATAAAACAATTGAAGTTGTCCGCCAGTCTTCCAGTTTTTTTTTTATTAATTACTTTGAAGTTCTCTCAATGAAGCCAGTCTCGGTATTCCGGTCAATTCCACACCCAGAGCGAACTTCAAAGGCATTTTATACGACAACTGAAATTGTTCGCCAGCCTTCCAGTTATTTTTATTAATTACTTTGGAGTTCTCTCAATGAAGCCAGTCTCGGGTTAATCCAGATTTTTTTTTATAAACTATTGAAGTAAATTATGAAGCGCTACCGGTACATTTAAATACATATATTGTAGCGACATCTGACCAACACTTTGCTTGAAGCACGTGGTGAATAATAAAAGGAAAACAATGGCAATCGTAATTTCAATATTTTTTAAATTAATAACAACAAATTTTAACACATATATATTATAACTAAATAATATTTGATTATTTAATTTGATATTCTTGTAGTCTAATACTTACGTGTATGTAAGTTTCGAGCAATTGGCTTGCCGGTATACCGTAGATGCATTCGCTATGCACTGCGCATCAGTCATATCGGTCGTTAAAAAAATTTATTTATCGTATAAGTCGCTCCTGCGTATAAGTCGCACACGTCATTTAAAAGAAAAAAAACGAAAAAAAGTAGCGACTTATACCCCGGAAAATACGGTACTTGGTACTTTACCATATCCGGCTTCATTTCCGGTTTTCATCCGCCAGTTCAAAAAAATTGTCTCACAGCGTGGTTGTGTTGACCATATTGTACTTTTCTGACTTCTTATTTAACTTTATTAACGCACTATCGAATGACACACAGTGTTAGACAAGGCGCTATAGAAATTCAACTTTATTATTTTAATTATCCGAATTGGTCGTTCCTGCCTTGTCCGACTCCGATTAATCGGAAGTTCATACTATCCGGTGGAATCTGATTTCCGGATCAAAAGTCGGTTATGCCCTACATTAAACCCTGCAACAACAACAAGATTGTAAAAAAAATACATGTATGGAGCTGTTTATAAGAATTTAGTATATTGGCTATTTTTAAACATTTGTTTGGGTATTTAATGAATACTTAGTAAGGTATGGTGTACAGCCCACAAGATTCAGACTAAGTCTTGATCATCAGATGGCGTAGTTACTGAGATAAAATATGCATGTATTTGATTATGTGTCTGTATGAGTGTCCATACAGTGAGCAAGTAGTTACTTCAAATACAATCGGAACATCTGCCACTTGTATCAATAGCATAGTTTATATTGTAATGCACCATCATACAATATCGCCTGTGCTTATGCTAAAATCAGTATACCTAGTGACATTTGGTTGGATGCTTAAAATTAATTTTTAATGCATGAAACAATTTTTTAAAATGCATTTTTAATTCAATGTACAATTTTACAACTTCTCTGGAGCTCTGTTATTTAATAGTGTACATAAATAACTTCAAGGCAAATGACACAAAACATTACTTACAATGCAAAATTTCCAAGTTTATCTAGTATTGCCAGATTATGGAATCATCTGCCAATGTTTGGAATGTTTGTTGTTTTATGGCACATTAGCACAAGTAGGTTATTTAATGGAGAGGCAGTTGGAGTCAAGTGCCATGCCCAATGACACTACTGTAGTTTACCTGAACTGATATGATGGTATGATGTGAACTCTGCCATTTGGTTTCAAGGCTTGTCCAATGAGCACTGTGATACCTCGTCCACCACTGTGAACAAAGAAAGAATCAGCTCAACTTAGAAATTTAATTAGATAATCACTTCTTCTTTACATCATGGTATATATTTGTATAGAATTATCCCATTTTAAAGCTTGATTATGCAGATTTCTGTTTACATTTAGAGATTTTAGTAGTGAGGGATTTGCAATAGGCAATGGAGTGAATAGTAGTCTAGTGGAAAGTAAGAGAAATTGAAACAACTAATGCTACACCAGCAATCAACTTTATAATCAATGGGCAGAATTTTTTTTAAATGACTTTTTCCAAAGGAAAAGACAACGCAATAGCATAACCTCAGTTAATTAAGTGATTGCAAATTTTTTCTTGTATTATGTACATCACAAAGAAAATAATAACAGCAATTATAGTAAGCACACCTGTTTATTGTCAAAATATTGGCACTAACTCTTGGAGGATACACTTTACATGTAGTTTATTGAGATGGTGAATTAGTGCTCCCCCACCTCCGCAGGAATTGTAATTGTGTAAAGTAAGTAGGAATGAGAACTGTGCATATCTTTAAGGTAAAGAATTAGAAGAAATAACTTTTAACTTAATTTTAAAATTAGGAAATGTGCATGATTTTAAAGTCTTTTACATTGAGACAGGGACTGAATTTAGCCTTGATGATCCATGAAAGTATCCAAAACATGCTGCAACTAATCTCCTGACATAATTATTAACTGTGTATTATTTGATATTTGCTGTATTTACATTCTTGCATCTTGGTAGAGAAAAAGTTAAAGAAATTGATGCTTCAGTTTTAATTTCATTCTGAACTTCTTATGTTTACAGTGGTTATACCATCAAATATTGTATTCTAGCTTTTGACTGAAGATGGTTGAATCAAAGATGTCACCGATCAAAGTCATCTTAATTTGCACAAATGTGAAAAATGGCAGGATTTCTCAGTTTGAGGGAGAAATTACATTGCTCATAATGTAATGAAACATTGATATTGTCTGGTTTCTGATGTTTAAGACCAGTATCTTTCAAGATTTAAGTATTTTTCAGGTGATTTGGCATATATGACTTGTTGATTTTAACTTTGGCATTTGGGGCTTTAAGTATTCATGCATTGCAAAGCAAAGGGTGTTGTGTTGGCCAGTACGAGTCATGCATCTAATCAAATGGGATTTCCTGAAATGACACAAGAGGTTGAATTTAAATCACCGTCAAAAAACGGTTAGTTTTTGCTTTGAAGCTATTTTTGTTGTCTTGTCATGGGTGAGTCTGGCATACAAATAGATGCCAAGTCTATATATGTTTTAAGTCTGCATACAGGAAATAAAACCAGTATGTCTACACATAATAGGGCATCAGTTACCTCTGATAGACTTTCTAAAGATTGAAAGACATTCAAGTGGATAGGTTTATCAATGATGTGTCATGAATCATATTGCTGTGTGTTTTGGATTTTTAATGTAGCTTTAAATAGTTTTTAATCATATCGCTATGATGTCTTAATCATATCGCTATGATATCGATGTGTAGCACTGGCATCGTGCTGCAGACATGTAGCATCATGTCCCACTTGGTCACATTATTCTGACACCAGGCCGACCAGCGCTAACACTAACCTCTTAATGCTGAATGCAGACGGAGACAGTTATTAGTAAAAAAATTTATGTCTTTGGTATGACTTGATTGGTGTTCAAATCTGCGATTTCATGAAACTTGGAAAATAGAGTAATATAGTCGTCATCAAAAATTGCCCATATAGGGGTAGTCTACCCCTTTTGCTCGCAAAAACTGCCTTATAAAAGAGGTTTCCATGGGAGGGGGGGGTATATTTGTGAGAAGTATATGTATGTGTAAAGCATTTATTTGATTATCAAAACATTCTTCTTGTCTTAAGAATGGATTTATTTCAACTGAATATACTTTAATATTTCTTAATACTTTGTTGGGATGTTCTTAGCATGTTCCAAGTAAAACCATTCAGCGGCCAACATATTTGTGCACAAATATAAAATTTACCCATCACACGCGGCCACATTTTATAATTGATACTTGTCCATAACCAGTATTTAATTAAGATAAGGAAAGTAATCCGTTATTATCTTTCCTGATTATTATATCATTAAAGACAATGTTTGTAGGAAATGGGGTCAGCAATGTTTTGATAGAGATTTGGCTTTTTGTTTAATTATCCATTACAACCGGATGTATTTGTCAAGACCATAACATGGTCAGATAGAAAGATAGAAATGGGATCAGCAGTGTTTTGATAGAGATTTGGCCTTCACACTGTTTTTGTTGTTTTTAATTGACGATTTATGACAGATGTAATTATCAAGATCATAACATAGTCAGATAGGCTAAAAATAGATTTTGTGAATTTTAAGACACATGAACAGAGAAACAATTAACCTTGAACAAAACAGAGTACCAGACAAAGACCAAATAATCTTGTGACGGTATTTATAACAAGGTTTTTCATTTACGAAAGTTTCATCTACAAAATTAAATGCAATACTAAATTAAATGTACAATTAGCAACATAGGAATAAATCATTACAAAACTTTAACATATCATGATGTAAATAAAGAAAAGTAAGTAAAAGAAGGAAAAGTAAAACTTGTTTGATTTGATAACAATGAAGAGAGTCACTTGCTGAAAGATTTTATGTTGGCAGGATTCAAATAAACAAGATCGCAAAAGATAAGGAGAATATGATATTGCAGTAGGATAATGGAGTTAATGGAAAGATTATTATTTTTAATACAAAACAACGTATGTACCAAGATTTAAACATTTTTTTAAAAGTGTTTTTATATGCGCATGCCAACAATATTCAACTCACATTCCACACCTAAGAATAAGAACTACATGTATTAATTTATGTTACTGTAGTAGCGCCCCTTTGGTGTTTCTGTGCTATGGGGAATTAGTCACAAGCAAGAGGGTTTTTCTTTTCACATTTTAATGGATATCTGACATCCCTAGTTCTTCCTGCTGAATCCTCATTATGAATCCCCTCCACCCCCCCCCCCCCCCCCCCCCGCACTGTTTTACCTGGCTTTTTTTTTAAACAATACTAGTGGACCTCAGAGAGAGCATGCCCTAAAGGTTTTTCCTTGAGCTAAACTGCTATTCTAATTGTGTTAGGTGCAGATCCTTTATCTAACTATAACCTACATATAAAAATGCACTTAATCCAAATTATGTAATCTAAAATAAAGTCATATATCTACTCTTCATACACACTCTTTTCCCACTGATACTGTATGTTAGAATTTCCAAAATATTATATTAAGTAGGAAATTACTGGTAAACTTTATCCTTATGAGCAAATTTATTTAAAATTAAACAATAACTACCCAACTTCATTTTAAGCACTTTATACCTATTAAAAGAGGTTCAAATGTCCTTACGAATGGTTCCTAATTTGAATGTTTAAGTTATAAGGTAAACTTGCTATAATTGATTTTAATTAGCTTTACAAACACATCTTCTAAATGTCCTACTGACTTCATTGTTTCAGTTTCTCAGCTGAACTGTAAATTGACACCTTGTATTTGAGTATGGTGGTGACAATACCATATATACCCAAAATTCAGCTTCTAAATTGAACAGTGACAAATGAAG
This sequence comes from Unio delphinus, assembly GCA_029339505.1. Classification (NCBI taxonomy): domain Eukaryota; kingdom Metazoa; phylum Mollusca; class Bivalvia; order Unionida; family Unionidae; genus Unio; species Unio delphinus. The sequence goes on from JAQISU010000008.1 coordinate 22,418,071, forward strand.
AACTCCTTTAACATACACATACTTTTATCAAATTTTTGGGGAGAATTTAGAAAATTGATACACAAATATATATTTTCTTCTAAAATTTATACATATACCATAGCACCTGAAATAACTAAACTTTACCACTATAATATTACCTTGAAATAAATCTGTGTTTAAAACATTAATAACATTTTAATAATTAATGCTACTTTTACATAAAGATATTAACTGCTTTAAGATTTATGTAGCTTTCCTGCTATATACATCTCACAAATAAAATTCCCCTCTGGATAGGCCACCCTATGGGGGACCATTTAGTCTATTTTACCACTGCTGTAGAATATTTTCCTTATCTGTTATGACTTTTTTTATTTGAGTCATTCCAACAATGAATTTGTTGGCATGAACTCTCCACAACAGTTATGTCACATAATTTTAATTTTTCTTTCTAAGGTACAAATTTTCCATTTAAGAGATGACATATTGAACTTTTGTAATGACTTGCTCCTATGATGCTAATTGTATTGCAATTTAATGAAAAATGAACATTACAGAAATAAAATCCATAACATGAACACCTTGATAATTATCAGCTTCTGCTGTTGTGCCGTCTTTATTGGGCCATTAGTTCCTTATGTGTGTGTTATCCCTTCCCTGCCTGAATTTCGGGGAACAGTTGATCCCAGCATATTTTTTTGGAACCAAATGTGAATTGTTTTTGCTGTAGATTTTATCATTTCTTTACATTTTCTATCAATTCACATGCTTTTGATTGGTACCCCAAGTTAACCAAAATCAGTATGATGTTGCTGTCAGCTAAATAAATTGATCATCTTTTACTTCTTTGGCAATAAGCACTTGATATGCACTCCATTTAGACTAAAATGAACTGTCTTTTATCTTTATTTTTATTGAGTCTGTGCTGTGGAGGTAACTTTGATATGCCAAAGGTGAAAGGGCATAATCGAAAATGTACCGTGCAGCTAGCAATATGACAATTAATATTTTCAGTGGATGAATGTACTTTTAATGGGCATTAACAGAAGATACAAAATAGAAAGGTAGATAATAAAATCTCATAAGGTAAACAAATAAAATAAATTTACCCAACCAAATTCCATTAAAAGATTTTAAAAAAAGCATGAATGAATGAAACCAATATGCTAACTTTAAAGGTTTGTTACACTGAAGGTGCAAAATGAATTCATTAACCAAGTACAATTTTGAGCAGCAGCCAGTAACCGTAATTTAGCTACATGTACTTTGGTATTGATCAGTTATTTTTATAATAAGTACCTAATGGAAGGTTCTTAAGTGTCTAGTAGAAATGAATCTTGTTAGAGGCATTGTCTTGTTACTTACTACATTATTGTATATTGTTGTTGCCTGGAAATAAATATTTTTGGAGGTCATAACCTTGTTAGGTCATAAGCCAGAAACTCTGCATGCAGATAAACCTCTTTGTGGTGAACCTGGCCACAGGTTAATTGTTTACTGTCTCTCCATAAACAGCAGAGCCCAGATAAAGTGTAAATGTGCTGATCTTTTGGGATTGTAAACCTTTATCTTATACAGCTTATTTGGAAGGGTAGTAGACTTCTTATCATACCTGGTTGGTCCTAAATGAAAATGGTGTCAGCCATGCATCCAGTATGGCTGTCACAATCACTGTCATACAAATCTTGTAGTCACTACTTCCAGTGAATGGATGATCCTTATGAAATGGGGTTTTACCAGAAGTCATCTAATGAGGTTTACTTTGGCATAAATGAAAAATGGTGCCAAGCTCACATTCAGTATGTATCTTATATTGTTATCATTGAAGAATTTGAAAATCGTGTTGTGGCTGAAAAATATCAGAGATGGTTTCAACATTATATAGTTTAAAGTAAGAAATGGTGTCCTTGTTAATTACTGGAAATTATTTTCACCCAGTAGAGGATCATCACCTTTAGGGACTCTTTTTATGGTTTTAACAACCAGCAGTTAACACATTAACCCCTGGAGGTTTTTTTTACATTTTTGCATGAATCGCAAGTAGGAAACACATTTTACGGACTATTTCTGAATACATCTTAGTACATTGACTTCCAAACAATTTTCCATTAGCCCAATGCCTAGTTGTGGTTTGAAAAGATGGTTTTGATTGGTTAGTTTGCTTGCGTATGAGCAGAAGGTGAAAAGTTTGAGGTTTTTTTGTTAGTTTTTTTGTGCTTAACAGACCCATAATTTTCGTATGGAGAAGACTCTATAAAAAATGTCAACCTTATCACCTGTCGGTGTGCATTCAGACTTGTCTGCCTTAGATCTGAGGCCATAAAGAAAAAAATCTGGAAACAAAATCAGATTCCGACCATAGGCAAATTTTGGGTGGAAGAAAAACGGGTCCAAAAAAATTAGGTTTTTCCCTCTGTATTTTGTAGTGGAACTAAAATGTCCAGGATTTTTTGGTATCATTGTAGAGCTAAATCTGTCTACCTTTCTATAATACCACCCACTTTAGTGCATCATGCATGATTGCGATGCTACAGACCTTGGAAGTAGGCTAATACCTCGTGCCCCGTAAACATGGCACTAGGGGTTAATGTGTTAAAATGAAGAAATGGCATTGAATTAATGTAAATTCATTTAGGCTGGAACAGCTTTAGTCCCTTTGAAGTTATCTGGTTCTCAGATGGAAGGGGTAATCTTTTTCACAACTTATAAGCATAGATCCTGCACTGTATAGTGAGCTTTTGCTGATGTAACATTGTTACTTTGATAATAAGAGTGGATGATGATAGGTAGGAGGAACAAATCTTATAAAGAGGTTATTTAATATTTTCCAGATTTTTTCCACTGCTACATGTTTAAGAGGATCATCACATATTTCTGAATATGATGAATGTTCTGCATGAACAGTAACAATATGTACATGACATGTGGTAGTTACATGTATTAGTCTATGCATTCCTCATCCGCCTGTTGTCCCCACCACCATTCCAGTGGCCAAAGTGGTTAGAGTGTGTAACGTGGATGCTTGGCGGGTTATCAAAGTGTTATTAAGACAATATTGCACAAGGCCTGGTCAGAGGTATTGCGCAACTTGGAAACAACACTTGAAGACCGCCTCCCACTAATTGGCGTTATCTAGGAGATGATCGCTACGGTGTGATATGCCCGGTCAGTGAGTATAGTAATCTGAGATGGTACTTTGAACAAGACAATACACGAGCCCCCGTAAAGATAAAATATGAATTTAATTGAAAATACAATTAAGAAAAGAATGACACTGTGAATTACACTTTCTCTCTCTCTGAATACACTTAGTTCAGAAAAATACAAATACTGAAGCTTTAAAATAATGGATACATTCAAAGAATCCAAACACTAATGAAAATAAATGAAGTTAACCGTTAATACTGAGAGTAAATTTCATCAAGGAATCGAATGTTCATTTAACATTGGACTGTTGAGTGATTCAACATGACCTTTTCCGTCGACTGGTTTTTCTTTCTTTTCCCAGCGTGCGTCCGTCTCCAGCTTGCCCTTTGATTGAACTTCTTCCACACTCTGACTTCTTATTTCTTTCCTTTTGACTTCTCGCTGATTCTCGCTCTTGCCCAAAATAAACTATTGCCTTTGACTTCTCGCTGATTCTTACTCTTGCCAAAGTAAACTATTTTTCCTTGCAAAAGAAAAGGGTAAAACGCCCTAAGTATCTCGTTACTTTTAAAAAGGTTGCGATTGTTCGTCTGTCTTCATGTTCGAACAATCAGATCTTACTATCAGTGTTATCATTTCTACGGCTAACAAATTCTATACATGTTTCAGATCAATAGAGCTATGCTGCTAATTAGCGACATCAGAATTCGGGAAAGTCATATTCCCGTAAATCATTACGTAAAGTGAGGCAATATATCATAACACACAAACCATATTTACTAATATGATAAATTCAAATTAATGTAAAACTTTCCAATCATAAATGTACACGGTGGGTTTTCTACACCACCCCTTTTACCTACCTAAGTATACAAGGTAAAAAATGCTAATTCAGAATTAAAAATACATTATTAAATCACTGTAAACCGACTATCCATACAAAATATGAACACATCATGCATCTGTAACAAAGAAACATCTCAAAGTAGGTTATTAAATCAATATAATACTGAACTATTTGTAGCGTAGTATCGATACATTATGCATCTAAGACAAAGATAAACAGCATATACATTACATCATAATAAAGGTGAATTTGAGTTAGATACCTTGTGTTTCTGGCGTCTTACAATCGTTCCACATTCAGTTCCCTGGAACCACAATTAATTTACGAACGTCTTTCTTTCAAAGACGTACTTAGTCTTCTCCTGGGTTGGAATCAATTATTCTAACCGTCTCTTGCAGAGGTCTTCCGAGACTGACTAACATCGTTTGATACGAACTATATATTTCCCGATTCTGGGTCTGACACCCCCCCCCCCTTCCCCATGCATTTGCCCAATCGGAATAAATGCTATTCTTACTGACCTTATGGAAACCGTCTATCCAGATGCCAAAATGCCACTTAGGATCGAAATATCACCTTATCATTTGTCTCAATCATTTTTGAAAGCTCTACGTGAGTAATCCCATAATTTTACGTGTCAAACACTCAGTCCGTTTTCACTTTAATTATTGTACCAAGCCTGACCAAGTTAAACTAACAATCTTTCCGTTCCAAACTCTGCCCCAAGACAGTTGATTGTCGGCTAGCCTATGAATTAATTACTGGATGTCACTGACGAAAAATTTGGCACTTGACAGAGTGTCCACCTCGGATGAGGTAGGTCATGGGTTTGTACCCCAGCTGAGTCATTCTGAAGACTTATAAAATGGTACTTGCAGCTGCCTCACTTGGTGTGGTGTTTAGCATTAATAGGTTAGTGATGTTCAACATTAAGAGGTTAGTGTTAGGACTGTTTGGACTGGTGTCAGGAATTGGACATGATGCTCGATGACTGTAGCATGATTTCCCAGTGCTAGATATCACTATTAACTGCCACACCACAAACATTATCAGTGAATTTTTTTAATTTAAGGTGTTACATGTTTAGGCTCTAATAAATAGTAGCACACAAACAGTTAAAACATTAAGCTTTGCAAAACTGTACAAATAATTTATTTCCCTGGAAAAGAATTTTAAAAATGGAGAAAAAAAGAACTTAGATTTTAAGATTCAAATCCAAAAATAAGAGACTTGATGAAAATCCAAGATGGAAGATGATGACCTATGCTGTATCCTGTACAGGGCTGTTGTCAACAGTTCTTTGTAAGAACCCACATAATACCACTCCGATGTTGGAAATCCGAATAAAAGTTTTAGAAATGTCTTTGTCCAAGAATTCTGAATGAGCACTCAAATATTTTCAGAGAAAAAAATTTATCTTTTAAAATCTAAATAATCTGAAGAAATTTTAACTCAAAACTTCTCACAACAGAACAACTTAACATCAAGTGTTGAAAGCTCAGAAAAAGATAATTTCACTAAAGATGAAGGTAATTTGAGATGCAAAATAGGTGTCCGTATATATAGGTCACATTGTTCTAAAGAGTCAAATAAAAAAAGAAAGTTGTTTACTTCATTGGATTAAAAGTAGAAACAGTGTTTATTTTATTAGGTGTTTATGAAAAGATTCTGGTGAAACAGAATTTTGCTATAAAATAAATGACAAATCAAATCATAAACTAGATAACATTATAATAGCATGTAATGTAATAAATATTTTTAAAACTGACAAATAATTAAATTAAATATATGTAACATAAACTACATCCAAATCACACACATACACATACACACACACACACACAGAGTAGAACCAGCTATAACAACTGCCTGCACATAATTATTTTATTTTGCGTGCAAAATTGACTCTTATGTGACTCTTGGTGGATCCGATTATCATTTGTTTTGCACCTTTTTTATTTTGCCATCAGTGAATTTTGCAAAAGGCATGACACATAGTGGTCCCAATGCTCATTTGTCTGTGTATCATCTTTGGTTAAAGCTTTTTTTTAGGGTAGTTTTTATTAGGGGATAATTGTCAGTCTTTGCCTTGGAGAAGTAATATCCATAGTGATTAATAGCCAAGGATCTCAAAGGTCAAAGTTACAGGGAGCAGTTATTTTCAATTTCATGTTGTTTAGTCAATAGCTGAAGTTAAGTGTCTGGCATTACTAGCAATTATTGATACAGGATATAAACACTGTCACTGCTGTGGAGATCAGAATATAAAAGGTTGGGGTCACAATGGTCAGTTTTTACATGTGGGTTTGGTGGTTTTTGTCTGTGGATATGCATGTGCTTTAACAACAAAATTACTGCCCTTATTGCTTTACGGTTGAATGCAATATATGATAGAATGTTGTGAATTCAACTAGTCACCAAGTTTTTGATGGATCATTGTGAAACTTGTTATCAGTTATAAAAATCATCAAATGATGTGCAAATTCACAAATCATTTTGCTTCTTTGAGTTTAGTAATGTTATTGGCCTTTTGTCTTGCATCTTTTGCTAGCTAAGGTTTTGATATGTTAACATATCTGCACCTTGATAGATCAATCTGATATTTTAGTGCTTTGGGTCTGTGAATTTCATTGGATGCAGAGGCAAGCCACCACATCCAATGAAAATCAGGTTCCTCAGGTTTGAACACATTTCCTTCACATTTGAGACAAGAGGTGCTGACAGCTGGAATGGATTCATATATAAGTGATTTTCCACTGCTGGTTCATGTTTGCGCAAATTTATCCTTTTCCCCAAATACACCTGTAATGGCTTCTTTCAGGTATGTAGTCAAACATTATGTATTAAGCTAAAAAGTATCCTTTTGAAGTCAGTTGCCATGACCATTTTGGCAATGGTATGATGCGGTTAGTTGGCATTAGATACTAAGGGAGGCAGTTCATGAAATCCTATAGATGTCGCTATTGCCGAGGTGTAGATAGGTTAACATATCGGAACCTTGACCAGTGAAGACATTGGTCTTGCACCTGGATGCAATCTGTGACAGAATCTTTTGAATGCAACTGGTCCTATTGATTTTTATGAATTGCCATTAAATATGGTACACCGCTCTATAGATAACTTGAATATAGATAACTCATGAACTTGCTTATCATGTTGGGTCAGGCATGGATCCTAGATTATCTTTAAAATACTGAAAGAATGGGCTCCAGTTTGTTGAACACGAACAAAATTGTGTTAAAAACTAGTAAATAAACTTTCATACATTGCTCATTTTATCATTGAAAATTGCAGTTTTGTGCCTGGAAAACTATCAAAATATCCAACTGCCAAACATATTCCTTTCCTTGTTCAATATTTTTTAAATTAAACCTTTGAAACTCTATCATTTTTGCTCACGCCATCATCAAGTCTTATGTCCACCTTCATTTATGATTTTTCATGAACAGAACATGTGTAGTGAATAAGCCCTCCATTAGTAACCCTTGGTCTCTGTACCATTCAAATTTGCACAAAGAAAAGTAAAACCATTTCTGATTGGTTAATATTGGTCTAATTCTTGGGGGGGGGGGACCATTTGTAACTAGAGATATTGTTTCTAAAACCCAATTTAAAGTGACAAAAAATGGGATCAACCATTGAATGCAGTCAAAAAATTATTGACATTTGGCAGGATCGGCCATTAAATGCAGAAAACGGATCACACGTGTTGAAGGGATCGGGGTTAAATGAATTAAGTGCATAGCGAATGCATGGTCCTGATTTTCCTTCATTAATAAGCAAAGTAATCAATACAGGATAAATGCATATTGGTTAAATGCATAAATCATTTAATTGCATACAATTTGCTGGTCTCAGCCATTGACTTGATACGTATTTGACATCACTTAATTGCATAAACATGGTCCAGACATCTGAAGTAGAGGTCAAGACTGTATACATGTAGACTGCTATCCCAAAGATCATAGAAAATTGTAGACTGCTGCCCCGGCTAAACTCTGTGCTCATCAGCTAAGGTGTTATTAAAATCTAAAATGGCTAAGCACACATGTAAGATGTTATCGTTGGCGGATTGTGTGTAAGTGATAAAGTCATTTGATGATTGCATAGTTGTTTAGTGTTAACCAAAGTGTGAAATCGATAATTCAGAAAAAAGGAAAAGATTCTTGAAGAGTGACAGAGTAACAGCAATCCCAACAGAAAGAGGAAGATGTTGAGGAAGCCCTGCTGTGATGGTTCAACTGTGTTTAAAAAAAAAACAAATACGAACTTTTTACCAAGTACTGTGGTGTCATTTATTTTTGTTGGGCTCAATTTTCTTAGGTTTTGTATTGAATAAAAAAGGTATTTTCATGGGTATTTAAATTCGTGGTTTTGCCTGTCAAAGTTTGCATATTAGTAGGTATTTAATTTCATGGTTTAACCGCTACAAATACCCAAAATAAAGAATACAAAAGAATAAAACTATGCCGATGTAAATGGCGGTCACATTTATGTTTGAAACAATACTACCACATGTATGAATAAAAATAAAAAACCTGGTGAGTTCAATACTTAACACCGTGCTTTTGACAAAGTGAATAACATCTGTCAATGCCGTTGCAGCCAACAACACGAAAACAATATTCCCATCTCTATGAGCACAAATAAAACACATGTCAAGATTAATAAGTTTCTCCATGTTTTCGTTTGAGTACTCAACATCAAAGGAAGCCGACACAGCCAACAAAACCCAGACAAATCAGTTATTAAAGTACATATGAATGATTCTTACTTAAACCACTGTCCATCAAGAAAGTTGCACCATCACTACTTTCTGACTATCATGGCATTAACACAATGGCTTAAGTGTGGTAAAATTCAACTTATATTCCCCCGTTGGTTCCTGTATTACCTAACCCATCAGAAGCTGAGAATCTGGTGAAGGCGTTTGCTTACCAGGCAGCTAATGACGCAGTAGAATCCCTGCTTCAGTCGAATAAAGGATCGACTTGAAAAAGGATTAAATTTAATTTTTATATACTGTTATTTTGTATTATTTTTTTTTTTCATTTTCAGTATTTTTATTGTTTGATTACCTTGTGCTTGTTCTGTTTTCTCTCTATCCTTACTTCACATATCGATTTAAGGCAGTGAGTATAAAATTACAGCTATCAGATACAGTATCTTATCAAACGTGTGCATTGAAACAATATTAAACGATTTATAATTCTTGCATCGAAAGGTTTAAAAATGAAACACATGTAAAAGCTAATATTTAATTAACAAATTACAGTATTGACCTTGATTTATCCAATACAAGTAGCTTGGCTGTGTTAATCTCTAGGAATTAAACACTAAGAAAATGAGGGGTGGTGGGTGGGCGTTCATCAGCCTAAGTGGCTCATTTTTCATTGGGGATTTAAATTCGTGGTTCGTGGCAACAACAAAAACCACAAAAATTTGCCCCCCATGAATATTGATGATACTACAGTAACTTGTAAACTTTTGGCAACAACTTTAATTATTTTACTTTTTTACTGAAACTTATTACTTCAACAATAACAGTTTATAGTGTTTGTCTGAATTTACATGTATTGTGGAATTAAATGAAATTAAAATTAAATTAAAACTTTGCTGTTTAATACACTGAAACACATTTATATAGCATATGAGCCTTGTTGGTATGATTTTCCATTTTACAAATACTATACATGAATTCCAATTAAATGCATACTCCGTTTATATGCATAGCTTGGGTCTGGTCTTGAGGCTATGCATATAAGCGGAGTTTACTGGACTTCAAGGGCCCATTATGGACATCAAATTTAGTTGAACAACAATTCATGTCAAGCCAGAGTGTCCAGTAGTGTAAACTGTTGCATACCTGAAAAATTATCTGTGCTGCAACACAAACTTTTCATACATTAAGACTTTAAAGAGACTAATATTGTCAAGTTGGTTTATTTAAAGAACCTTTACAAGTGGTACCTTTTAATATTTTTGAGTGATTTTTACATCTCAGTCTGGTTGATTTTTGTTTTAATCACAATAGTGACTATTGTTTTTAATTAGATTTTGATCAATGTTTTAATAGGCCTATGTCATTAAGATCTTGGTTGAATATGATCATGAATTAAATTTATGCATATTAATAATGTGATCTTTTATCTGATTGGCCGAGCTTGTCTAAAGTTAAGCAGGTAAATTTCCGAAAAGATTTAGATCAAGTTTGGATTTAAGGCCCACTTGTGTCTATTGTTGTTACTGCTGTCTTTGGGTTGGAGCTGGATGTAGTGTATGAAAGAATATTGGGAACACAACTAGTCCATAGTTTTATATGGATCTCCATGAAACTTTGTACATGTTATGATCATCAGCAGAAAATGCATATAGTAAATCAAGTTTGCTATTTAGAGTTATTGCTAGTTTTGTACTGCAGCTGAATGTATTGAAGGACACAATCTTTTGAATGCAACATGTCTTGCAGTTTTTGATGGATCACTTTGAAATTTGGTATGCATCATTATTTGCATATTGATAGATATTTTTGTTTATGGAATCTGTCAGTACCCTTTTAGTTTTAATTAAGTTTCTAACACATCTTCACTAGTCGGGGGTTTTCTTGGCTCAAATTTCATTTCTCCATTAGACATCAAATACCTTTTATATAATTTTGATGCATTGCGTTCTAACCTTTGAGGTAACAATTTAATGTAGGGACATCAAAGTTGTCCAACACCTGGAGAATAAAATTTGCTATTTCATCTAGACTGTTGCAATTACCTCCAATATAAGGCATGTATGCATATCAATTAAGTGGCTATTTATTTCACTCATAGACCTGTAACCATCTTGGGTGATTGTAATGAAAGTATTACAAGTTGTAAATACAGAATTTGAATCTGTATTTATTTTGCATTGAGTGTACAATAAATACTTTAGAGCTACCATGTGCCCTCTAGATAGCTCCAATATGGCTATGAAGTCATCTTATGAGATGGAGAAAAAAGAATTGTTCATTCCAGAAATGGAAAAAGTATGGCCTGTTGGTCCCTATAATTGATCTTTGGCTGAAAGAAATGGATAATGGGCATATGACGGGGATTGTTTTCCTTGACTTCAAGAAAGCTTTTGATATTGTTGATCATGAAATTCTGCTGCAAAAGTTGAACTGTTACAGGTTTGACAATCCTTCTTTAAACTGGTTAAGATCATACCTAAACCAAAGGTCTCAACAAGTGAGCATTGGCAATATTAGCTCTTAAACTCGCACTATTCATTCAGGAGTCCCTCAAGGCTCAGTATTGGGCCCTCTCCTCTTCCTTATCTGTATCAATGATCTACCATTAAATAATGAATAAACCAATACAGAATTGTTTGCAGATGATGCAACCATGTATACATCTAGTTCTGATACTGAAGTTATCCAAATAAGATTAAACTCGGACCTTATTAGAGGCCAAAACTGGGCACAACAAAATGGGATTGTAATTAATGAAGGTAAAACAAAATGTATGATTCTGGGGACAACCCAAAAGCTACACAAGTCAGGGAACCCAAAACTATCTCTTGCAATAAATAATCATCCATTAGAAAATGTCAATCATGAAAGGCTTGTAGGTGTGTCCATAGATAATAATTTATTATGGAATGACCATATTGATAAGCTTTGTAAAACACTGTCATCCAAAATTGCCCTTCTCAGCAGAATCAAGAAATATTTACCTATGGAAACTCGCAATCTATACTACAAGACGTATATTCTTCCAACAATGGATTACTGTTCTAATGTATGGGGAAACTGTGCTAAATCTGAGCTTAACAGGATTTATAAACTCCAGAAACGAGCAGCGCGTGTAATTTTAGATACATCTGTTGACCATCCCTCAAAAGCATTATTTACAGAACTCAAATGGTTCACAATATATGACAGGATAGATTTTCACAAGGCAGTTCTTTTATATAAATGTCTACATGGAACTGCACCAGAGGATCTTCAGGACTTATTCAGGCCTTTTTCAACACAATACCAGTTGAGATCAGTCTCACATGGAAACCTTCTAGTACCAAAACCAAGAACAGAGCAATTCAAAAAGAGTTTTCAATACTCTGGTACAGTTCTGTGGAATAAGCTTCCACTACGTGTAAAATTGGCTGAAAATATTAGAGTATTTAAGAAGAGATATCAGGAGCATGCATGTGTTGCTAACAGATAATGGAATTTAGTATTTTAATATAAAGCATGCTAATATAAGCACTAATTATTGCTTCTTCACACAATGTGCATTTGTTATACCTTCATTAAGAGGGCCTCAAGGGAGAATAGTACTTGACTAATGAGTCACCCTCTATAAATAAAGCATTATTATTATTATTATTATTATTATTATTATTATTATTATTATTATTATTATTATTAGGTCAAAAGTGGAGTCATTTAGAAGAAAAATGGGTCACGAATACCCTTATTAAGTTATTTGTAACTTGTTTATTGAAGAACATATATCATTATCACGTGTCCCTATATTGACTAATAAAACTAAGTCTTACAGCATTATAGACTTTGATTTAGTCTTTGTAGATACAGACTATAGCATAGTTATCCATACATGCCAACCATTACACTTTTTTTCACTAAATTACGTGTTACGTGTCAACGTATATGGATTACACTTTTTCGGTATGTCCACCTTCCAAAAAAAATCAATGATTTGTTTATTCGTTTTTATTAACATTCCATATAAAAATATGCTTGTCTGTGGACTTGCGTGCACTTTTCTAACATGTCATCTTCTATTTATAAGAAACCTTGTTCTGCTTTCAAACTTTCGACCTCGAATTCTATTTATAGCATCTGTATGGCTTAGGGAGGAGAGAACAGACTGGTTTTCTAATTTTAATCTTTACACGCAAATTCATTGTTCTAATTCATATTTATTGCAGAACCAGTCTAAAGGTATTTGGCGCTAAATAGTATATTTTATTTTAGTTGATGCATATATGAGAGCAAAAATATCTCCTTTCAAAAATTTCACATAGATTAGAAGAAAAAAAAAACAAAAAAAACCCGAAAACCCCAAACAATCCTCTAAATATGAAGACGTGCAGCACTACGTGACATCTATTTCAGGCCATGTGGAAAGAATTGTAATATTTGGTGCTAAAAGTCTTAAGACGGATTCTGGTTGATGTGTATGTAAAGCTAAAAGTGCTAAATATGAAAACTTGAAACAGTAAAGAAAGTTAAAAGATGAGAGGGGCAAATAAATCATTGTTTATTGAAATTTTAGCATGTTATATGTGGATTGCATTTTTTCTGCCTGGATTAAGCTTTTTGACCACTTGGATTACGCTTTTTCCTCGTCAGGGTTTGGTATGTATGGTTATCTTATTTCCTTGACATAACAAGTGTCCAATGTACACATATTATCTTGTACAAAATTTTGAACCTTCCAGAATGAAATTCTCCATACGGTAATTTTTTTATATATAGAAAAGCTAGTTGTGATCTGAGGTCAAGTATAATCTTGTTTATCTAGAAATTATTTATTTATGGTGTACAATCTGAGTAGAATCAGTTGTATTATTGTTATGTCTGGTATTTCGTTTGGGTTGGAATTTATTTAAATTGTTTAATGTAAGATATCCTTCTCTGGAAATACAAAATGCTAAAAAAACGAAACATTCTTGGAAATAGAGACTTGGATTTATAGTGAAATTCAAATAAGAATATATTGGTTGTAATATTGTGACTAAACAAAAGATTTTTGGCACCGTAACTTCTTTTTATATATTTTTCACATTATATTCCTGGAAATAAATTATTTGTTGCATTTTACAAAGCTAGTTTCGGTCTTTTCGTTTAGTTGGTTTATAAAGTGGTAATATACATGGTTTTTAATTTTATTGGTGAGTGCTCCAAAAATTGTTTTATTTTCTGCTGCTTTACCAGATAATCACAGTATTGTAGCCTTCTTGGTTTGCTCATTTGTTGTCACTGTACATCAAAACAAATGTATCGAATATTTACCACAAGAATGTCCTTTAGTATGTTTCAGGAGGAAATTAAATTGGGGACAAAAAATGGATTTTTTATATTAATTATATATGGCTAAACAACGACCATATTTTGGTAAGCTGGTAAATGAGCTGTGATGTATACACTGTACTTTAAAAATATTATCCTGATGAAAAATATGAGGATAAAGCTTATCATAACTATAGCTATTATTAATGGGTGCACCACAAAGAGCCCTTCTCACTCAGTTTGCATAGTAAGGCATTAAACTTGAAAACTTGGAAGAACAATGGATATTCGTAAGACATAACTCTTGTGTTGATTGTTTAATCCAACTCGTTGAAGGTCTCATCAGTATCAAATTGCATGATAAATTTTACTTGAAAACGTATTTATGCTGTGGAAATCAAAGGAGGACAGGCTTCTTCAGCAGTTATAACACTTCTAAATGATAATGTGGAATGCTTGAAATCAAATGCTTTCAAGGTCTCATCAGTATAAAACTGCAGGCCATATTTGGTGAAGATCCAATAGATCCTTAGTGTTGAAATGCTGAAGATCCCAAAGTCAGGAGATTGGGCAGTCAGTGTCCTGAAAATGATGCGGTTGAGCCCTGAAAATTGAATTCATTCAAAGTTACAGAGATATGAATTCCATACTAAATTTGGCCAATGAAGAATGGCAATCATGGAGCAGATGCATCATCAAATATGGTTACCATTACTCAGATCTTTAGATGACACTTTCTTAGAACAGACTTTGACCAAATCTTGATAGAAAGCATAGTATCATAGAGGTCTTTCAGTTTTATATATCAGAAATTATGCTGACCAGAGCTAAAAAATGAAGGAAGAAAAACATTAAAATGACTTCTCAAAACCTCAGTACATGATTGAAAGACAGCATCTTTGTATTGAGGCCTAGGGTGCAGAATTAACATCAGATATGATTACCATTACTCAAAAATAGAAATTATACTGTTTAATAATTATGGCCACTGTTACTATTCTAAAAAAAACCCCATCAAATAACAAAGAATTCAGCTAATTTGACAGAAACCTTCATGAAGGCATGTCTGATTTGTACCATCAAATATGGAGACTATTACAAAAAAATATATATCTGATAATGACTTTTCAAAACTGCTGTACCGACTGAATTATATCGGAAGCATCCACTACATTGGGCTTTTAAATTATTTGCAAATGTTGCCCATTTACTATCCAGTATGTATGCCCAGAATGTATTTTATTAACACATTAACCCCTAGCGACGACTTTATGGGGCATGAGGTAGTAGCTTACTTCCAAGGTCTGTAGCATCAAGGTCATAGATGATACACTAACATGGGTGTTATCATAGAAAGGTAGACAGATGTAGCTCTACAATGATAGCAAATAATCTGGATATTTTAGTTGCACTGCAAAGTGCGGAGGTAAAAACCAAAAGTTTTTGGACCCGTTTTTTTTTTTTTTTTCACCCAAAATTCGCCCATGGTCGGATTTAGAATTTGTGTCCAGATTTTTGACTTTATGGCCTCAGATCTACGGCAGGTCAATCTGTGCAAAAAGTAGGATAAGGTGGACATTTTGAATAAAAAGTCTTCTCCATACGAAAATTATAGGTCCGTTAAGCAAAAAAAAAAACCCAAAAAAACAAGTCCAATTTTTGCCCTTCTGCTCATGCGCCAGCAAACTAACCAATGAAAAACATTTTCTTTAGCACGACTAGCCATTTGTCTAGCGGAATATTGCTTGGCAATCGATGTATTACGATGTATTCAGAAATAGTCCCCAAAATGTGTTTCCTACTCGCATTTCATGCAAAAACAGCAAAAACCTCCAGAGGTTAATGTGTTAAGATGTATAATTGCAGGAGTCATGTTGCTTTAAAAAAATAACACCAGAACTTTGATCAAATGCATAAAAGTTCATTTTTTTGTTCGATTAAGTAAATCCAACCTATATTTAGACCCCCTACCACCACCTTTTTCAAATAAAGGGGACCTTTTTCTGTAAAATTTCAACAGTTGAATAAACGCTAGTTTGTTATTAATACAGGTAACCTCCAACCTTTCCACAAAAAAAAGAACTACATTACTTATCTAAATATATTACATAATTTAATCAGGTTTAATAGCTGGCATAAAGAAGGCTATACATATTTTGCTAATAATATTGATCTGCCATCAAATATGACAATAGTTTCTAAAAGAAGAATACCTTCAGAGAGTTTGATAAGCATTGAACAGAATTAAACTAAATATGATAGAAAACAACAAGGAAATATAACCTTTTAGGTTTGTTCATATGATACATATTAAGTATGGGTTTTATTACTAAAAATAGAAAGGAAAAAAGGACTGCAAATGACTTCTCAAAATCCACTGAACAGAATTAGATCAGATTTGACAGGTCTTTCAGTTTTGTCCTTTAGATGCTGATACATGATTGATTATTGAAACTTTAATTTTAAAAAAACGTACACAGAATTTAATACAATTCATGTGACTGCATCCTTTTAGAAAGACCTTTTAAGTTGGTTTACAGTAAATGATGTCAGTCAGTCATTAAATATGGCCAGTTATGAACAAACATAACATGTTAGCAAGCAATATAATAACCCAAAGTTTTTGAATAGCTGCACATGCTTTTGTCTTTGAGGTTGATATCAGATTGGGGAGCAATCTCAGAATCACTCTGGAATCTCGTTTTAAATAAACATGAATTCTGCAATCACATCCCATACCTTGTACATCTTTTAGCCAGACACCACATGATGGTACTAACTGAAGTTGTTCTGACAGTTTAAAGAAAAAAAGAAAACAAATAAGTATTAATTATAATTCTCAGGTAAAAGACAAAGTAAAAGATCAACACACCAGATGTTCATAAAATGATTGGGAAAAAAGACATAATAAGCACACATTCTTTAAATATAATATTCATCTATATTTGTGTAAAAATTCTTTTATGCTAATTTTGTCTGTTACTCAGAAATTTAAAATAGTGTAATAGTGATTTGGATGCTGATGGATGACTGAATTTAGTCATCTACTAACTAAAAATATTGACGCTGGGGACCACAATCATACACTTAACAACAGCTAAACAATTGATTTTACAACACTTTTCCTCAAGATAGGCCCTTTAGGGAAAATTAACCATGTAAAGACTGTCCTAGAGCGAAGATTTTTTTTCTTTTTCCCCATCCTTCTCCTTGCCATTGTTGCTTCTGGTATTACTATTCCCATTTTAGAATAGATTTGTAACAGTTTTCAACCATATTTGTAGGGATTAATCAAATTTCTTGTTGAATGTCTTTTATCCGGTCATAAGTACATTACACTCACTACAATGGCCACTAAGTAAACCACCCTTGCTATCTGGAGCATCCACTATCCCGTTTTGTAGGTTGTCCATCTGAGCAGACAGGTCAGTCCAACAGTATAGTTCCAAACACTTGTTTACTTACTTGGTTATGCTGACTTCTTAAATACATTCTGATATAGGACCCAACTGAAATAAACATGCCATCATATGCAGTGGTAGAATATTAAAATTGCCAGTGCCCATTGGAGTACTTTCGTTGTCAAACTCTTTCATTTTGGAGGCAATTAGTTGTAAATTGTAAAGTTCATTCAATTTCAGATTCAAGTTCATGTAGTTGTAAGATGCAATTTGGTTCCAAGCTGATGCTATGGTAGAATTCAAACCTGCACCTTTTTGTCGCGAGGATGGCACACTAATTAAAGTCACTATGGCTGGTACCTCCATTCATTGCCTCTGATGACAACATATAGGAGGGCACTTGGGCCTATTCTACATTTCTGATTTTGCAGGTGGGTTCCAGTTTCTAGTTCTTGACTTAGTTTTTAAAAATGGATTTTCTGTTCAGATACATTTCTCAAATTGGGATGATAATGATGGGACTTGAAGATTTTATTGTGCGGTGTTGCTCTGTTCAAAATCCGTATGCAGTTTCATAGATTTTTATGTCGGATGATTTGAACAATAAGTATGCTTGTTAAAAATAATCATAACATCCTCTAATACCTTCACTATTGTGCCTTAAAGGGAGATAACAGCCTGCTTGTAGTTCTTTAGTGGTATCTCCTGTTACAGAGAGTGAGAAACTCCTTTGAATACTGTATATAATTGCTTATTAGAGTATATAATTGCTTATTAGAGTATATAATTGCTTATTAGAGTCCAACTACAAACTGCACAGACCTATATCTTCTGTTGCATAATGCATAGTAGATCTGGTTTTCTGCAGGTATCAGAAAAACAAGTCACTTACACTCTAATCTGCTGGCACATTATGCAATGGCAGATCAGGGTCTTTGTTGTTTGCAGTTGGGCTTAACATTTTATTATGTATATCTGATTTAATATATATTTATTTTAATTTAATTATTTGTAAGTTTAAAACTTTCTAATTTTTGTTTCGTTATACAGTATATCAAAATAATGTAATTTTGTTTACTAGGGAATTGACAATTTTCAGAAATTTGTTTGACCTGACCATTTCGTAGTAAACACCTAATGTTGATCTGGATCCTGACTTTGATTCAAAAGTAGTTGCAGCCATGTAAACAAGTTCATTTTTTTTATTGTGAGAATAATAACAGCAAGATCGAGGCTGTATTAATACACGACCATAGGTTTGTGAATGGCTTTTGCGAAGTAAATAACTTTTTTTAGTTTTATTTTTCAAGTAAAATGGTTCGTTTTCATCAGTGTCATGTTAGGAATACGTGATGTAAACAAGGTCATGTGACCCTTATATGGGCATCGGTTTTATGCAGTAGCTGTGGTTTTATACAGCTGCTATGATAAGAATTTCTCAGTTTGTGCTTTTACTTTACACTGGAAAGTGTCTGTGACCCCAGTTTTTAAGTTTATATTACTGTTTATTCAGATTATTTGGATTTTTTCAGATTAATTTGATTTTTTTTGTTTTTGTATGGTTTAACGCCATTTTTCAGCAAACGATAGGCTGGCTATACATGGTGGCCAGTATTATTGGTGGAGGAAGAACCTGGGAAAACACCCGGAAAGAACCACCGACCCATGAGAAGCTACTGTGTGGCAAGCTTTCTCACATAACTACATTAGCTGAATCTAAGACTCGAAACCCATGCAGATAGAGGTGAGATGGCAGTGATCCATAGCAGACTGCACTTTAGACCACTTGGCCACTCGGGGCATCAGATTAATTTGATTCTTTGGAAATATTTTATGTGCTCATAGAGCATTCTTGGCTAAAGACAGTTTATCAAAATTTTATTTGGATTTCAAACACTGGAGTGTTATTTCTTGTATTTATTTGAGGAACTGTAGATAAGCACATTACAGGATACAGCATACATGATCGCCTTCAATCTTGGATTTGCGTTGGGACTCAAACTTGAATTCATGAGAACACTAAATTACTACAGCTTTTGCGATTTAATTCGTGGATTATTCTTAGATTATTTTTGGATTTGATTCTTAAAGTCATAAGTTCTGTTTTCATTTTACATCGTTTTTTTCAGGGAATAAATTATTTGTTAAATTTTATAAAGTTTGTTGTTTTCACTTTTTCTGTGTTACTGTTTATTAGAGCCTAAAACCTAACACTGTTAAGTGTGTGTATATGGTAGTTTCTTATTACAGGATAACATGTATGAAAATACAGATTTATATGGATATGTTTTGATCCATGTGTCTGCATTTGTCCATCAGTTTGTTAAGACAGGTAAGCAAAGCTCAGTCTATTGAGATTGAGTGGTGGTAATTTGAGTCTAGATTTCAAGAGGATGCGTAGGGCACAAGAAAAGTTTTGGTTCCTGAATAGTTGTTGTTGGAATCCGAGACTCGATCCCATGCAGACTGAGGTCAAGTGGCAGTGGTCCATAACGGAGAGGGCTTTAGACCACGCGGCCACTCTTAACTCAATAGTAAAAATGATTTAATGAATTTATCTGTACTGTACAATCATACAAAGTCATACTTGATTAAGCAATCAAACTGTTTAATAGAACGATCTTCGAAGAACTCAATTTATCAAAATAGCTCTAGTAAAACTGTTGTTAATCCATGAAGCAAAAGCAAATTTATCACCGAAAACATTGCAACATTACAGAAATGATAAATGATATCTAAAAAAACGGACAATACACATGGATTATGTTTTCTGGTTGTTGGACCAGTGGGCAATCTAGTTTTCTAAAATCTTTCGTTTCACCCAATTTGAACGATGAATTCTTGTCATAGGAAGGATATTTTCTGTCCATAAAAGTACTATTTTTGTAATGGCAACATTCCTGTATTACTAATATTATTCCACTTTTTCTCAGTGGCATGCATACATTATATCACAAATGCATATCTGATCAATTTCAACATAAATCTACAGTAATGAAAGCTTTTTCATAAACTTATTCCTTTAATGACAAAGAGAAACTATAAAATCTGCTTTATTTATACATTCTAATTCTTGTACACATCATCCTCATGATTAGAATTCTAATGCTGTCTTGTCTTCAACCAATAAACTTTCAATACCATGTGGTAAGCAAGCCAAACATAACAATATTGATTTTATTAGTAACTGAAATATTAAATCTCAGAGGTGCCATATTGCTCCAAAAGTCAAATATATTCTGATACAACAAGGATCATAATTGCTGCACTTACGTACATTAATAAACTGTGTTAAAAATCAAGGCATTCTTTTGCATATGTGCATTTTAAAATATCTTTATATTGCTCTCTACCCCATCCCAAATCCCAAACTTCTACTGAGTATGCATTCAGGATTGAAAAATATTATTATTTACTTGCTCATTCATGTAAATAAAATTAGACCTAAATATTATCAACTTCCTTAAAATTGTTATCGAATTGTTATTAAAAGAAAGATTACATATTAGCTATGTAAATGTGACATTTAAACTTACCCCCAGGACCCTATCCAGGAACCAGGAGCCCCAAATAGCTAAGTGGTCTCAAGCACTCGCCGTTACAGATCACTGCCATCTCACCTCTGCAAGGGTTCAAGTCTCAGATTCAGCCAATGAGGATATGTGAGAAAGATTGCCAGTAGCTTCTTGTGGGTCGGTGGTTTTTTTCCAGGGGTTTTCTCAGGTTCTTCCAACACCATTAATACTGGCCACCATGTATAGCCTGTAGTGTGCTTAAAAATGGCGTTAAACCCTACAACAACTATTGAGTTAGAAGAACCTCAAAATATATAAATTTAATACAGTTATAGAAATGATTGTATAGTCCATACTAAATTAACGAAAATACAAAGAATAATTTGATTCATGCTTTTTATCCATTTTTTAAAACATAATGTAGCTGTGATGTAAGTAACCTGTTATAAAGAAGGCAAGCAAAGTGAAAGTAAACTTTTGAACTGCATTGAGTAAACGATTGAACTTGTGGGCCTTCTTTGGGTTCCAGACAAAAGGTAGATTGTATGGTAAATAAAGACAATCAAATTCTGAGAAAAGTAATTTGCAAATTGTGTTACGAAAAGAATACAAGTTAAGTGGTTAGTAAACGACACATTTACACAATCTCAAAGAAAGCATTTTTGTTTCAATTTACTAACTTTTCTTGGCATGTCTTTCTATAATATTTATTTTAAAAAACCAACAATATATAGATAAATATTATTTTGTATTATGAAATAGGCCAAAAGGGTAAATCATGCCACATTAAAAAAACTTTGATTATATACCAGTTAGACCCTAGCTAAAATTGATGCTCTACATTTCTGTCATGCAGCTATATACCAGTTAGTCCCTAGCTAAAATTGATGTACTATGATCATTCTGTCATGCGGCAGCCGTTATTAATCATCGATCAGTTTTGAAAATATTAAGTGCATCATTTATCTCAGGATAGCATTATGCTACCTTCTGCAAAGAAGGAAATGCATTGCTTGTCTCAGGGTAATGTTATGCTGACTACCACGATGAAGGAAGTGCACTGCTTGTTTCATGGTAGTGTATTGCAACACTAAATGGGAAGAACAGCAGTGCACCTTGATGGGTGATAAGACAAACTAGGGCATGGCATATCTATGTCACCTTACCATTGTCTCCCCTCCTTTTTACTTTTTGTCCCCATTATTATTCAAATGAATCCTGGCAGGATGTCAGCCCTTCCACTTCAGGGTAATTGGTCCCAGGTACCTTTTTACCCAGCTTTACCCACCTAACTAGCGCATTAATTTACATAATAGTTGCTGCTATGAAATGTACTTTAGGGAGGGGTTAAACTATGATTATGCAATACTTACCCATAGCTATTGCCGAATGACCTTCTCCCACTCGGTTCTGATGTCCTGGTGTGCTTTTCTATGAGAAAGAAGATTATTTTGCACATAAGCATGCAAGAATGGACTGTCTTATTGATAATTCTCCACTTTGTGGGAGGGTGTATTTACATTAAATAAATAAGGTTTTGGGCACAGAAAGTAAAAGTTGTGCAGTAATGACCAGTAAGTATTGCATCATTTCAAACTCCGCTCTCCAAAACAACTATATTTCAGCACTCTTTAACAGCAGCATTTAAGCAGGTTTTGTGTTGGTTTAGTCACAGGAACCTCACTAATCTTTCTTGTTCAGGCTACAAGATGGTAGGTGATTGTTGGTTAGCAGCCTATGGTCAGACAAGGTCTTGGACCTTGCCGAGCAATGATGTACTCATAGACGAATGAATACAGTTCCTTATCTTTGCTGAATTTTGGGGATTTGCAAAATCATTTTGGAGACTGGGGGTTAGTTGGCCCTCTCCCAAAGGGAGGTTAGAAAATTGGAAACTGAGTCATGTCCTTATCATGAACAATTTGGAAATGAGGGCAGTGTTCTTAATCCTTCAGGTGCACATCAACCAAAAAAATGTGGTTGTGTGAGGGTCTCTAGCTAAGATATTGGTGGTAGTTTGCCTCATGTGATAAGGAGGCACATATGCAACTTATCTCTTTATGCAGGTTTGGAGCCTCCTTTGGTAAGGAATTACTCTCTTTGTTCATCCCATTCCAAGCAAAAACAACATTCTGGCTGACTGTCAAGAAAAGGGTAGATGATTCTTAAGGAATGATCTCTTCACCAATCTGTTGCACACTCCCTATTCCAACTTCTACAAGTCCCCAGTCCCTGAACAGAGGCCTGGAAAGTGGACAGCTTTATCCTGAAGTGGGATCACCTATCCACTTACCCTTTCCCACCATTCAGGATAATCCAACAGGTACCTCACAATCTAAGGATCTCCACTGCTTAGTTCGTTTGTGATAGTCCCTCGTTGGCCAAGTTCAGTGATCTTGATCTGCTAGTGGGGTATCCTAGGATTTGACCTCTGAAGAAAGACCTCCATTTGCAGCACAGTGGCTTTTTCATACATAACATCTCACAGATTCTCCACCTAAATGTTGCGCTTATCTCAAATGGAAAATCTTTTGTAATAGGTGTAGTAGAAAATGAGTCATTCCAAGTTAAAGGTGCCAAGGGGTATCTGTGTATTAAAATGAGCCATAGGGTACCCATCTACCACATACAAGTTTCTTGCAGTGCTTCTAAAGGCTGCATTCAGTTTTTAAATTGACAATCAGTTTGATTGAGCTGCATATACATGTACTTTTTTAATGCCAGCTTGAGGTCTGCCTCTTCCAGTAAATAATTGACCTTAATCCATAGCTAGTTTTCTCCACATAGCTCTGAGCCACAAGTGTGGTGCAGTGGCAAGTAACAGAGTGGTTATTTGATCTTGGTGCATGACAGGCATGTGTTCGGTTGAAACCTTAGATAGATTTCACAGCTGTACGATCAAAGTGTTACTTACAAAGTTTCAAATCTGTCTCTAAATAAGCATCTGCAAATGACCAAAGCAAAGGAAAGGGAGTTGTTGATATTTATAATGATTAGACCATGATGATTTATCAGACGATGATGATGGAGAGGATTCAGAACGTTATCAGAAAATAAGGATGAATACTTGGACTTTGTATCAGGTGACATTAGGTATTGGTATTTATAGGATACTGTGAATTAAAAAAATATTGACATTGAATACAGTTTCCTTTTCATTGGGTACCTAGGTACAATGTGCAAGTGTTTCATAATAAATTCATTGTTAAATTCTACATTGACTGTCAACAGTTATTGTTGGAGTAATGATTAAGTGCATATATACCAAACAGATTGCAACTACATGTATTCAACTTTCATAGAAGTGAACCAGGGGACAGTTTGAATTTTAGATCATTGCATATGGGTGACTAAAATCAAATCCCACAATTTACTAAAGTCACAGAATATTTGGCCAAAATCTCAGTCTGGTGTTCATTAAGTGTAACAGCTTTGCACTATTCACTTTTAGGTTTATGGTGACAACAGTTTGGAACATCTCAAAAGTGATTAAAATAGAATACTTAACAGTTATTTATCCTGACTTCCATTGATCTATTACAGGAAATATATTATCCAGGCAAACTAAATGATAATATAATGAAGATTTTTTTCTTCTTCTTGTGGTGGACATTCCGTTGATTTTGATTAGTGAACAATACAATCGATATATGTTTATGGAAGGTGACATTTGACTTGAGAAACGTTTCTTTTAAGGAGAGCAGAGAGATAGGATAATGTTTTCTGTTTTTCATAGAAAAATCTAAAGGCTACCTTGACATGTGTACATGAATGCAAGCCTTTTTCCCCTTTTCATTGAAACTAAGTTCTGGTAGTAAACTCTGACTCACAATTGGTTTTTCATCTTCTGGGAAGTAAGTTAACAGATGTACATTTGTTCTTTTCTCTTAGAAAATATTGTTGTTGATTTTGTGACATGTTTCAGATTTTCTTTTAAGCATGGTCATTAGGGTTAGATAAAAAGAAGCGCCATTGATCCACATTGTACAAATGTTCATTTATAATTACAATTCTATGTTTTATTTGAGGTTCTTGAAAATGTCTTTTTTGACCAGGTGTCCATTATATGTAATCTGTAGGCAATTGTCTTACTGGATTTTCTAAGGCATTTTCTCAAAGTTTCTCTACAGTACAGTTAATTGTTTTTCAGATGCTCTTTGTCAAGGCACTATAGGATTTTCACTGAAGATGTCCTTTGTGATGGGGTGTCCATAGGTCTTTATGTTTTTTTCAAGCATTTTCTGTTTCTCATCACATTCCAGTAGGTATTTTTCATTGATCCTACTAATGGTTCCCTGTTCCAGCAAAATTTATTTCAAAATGTCATACTGTAGTATCATTTATTTTCGTTGGGCTCAATTTTCGTGGTTTTGTAAAAAAAAGGCATTTTCGTGGGGACGTAAATTCGTGGTTTTGCCTGTCAAATTTTGCATATTATAAGGCAGTTAATTTCATGGTTTAACCTCTACAAGTACCCCAAATAAAGAATACAAAAGAATAAAACGATGCCGACACAAACGGCGGTCACATTAATGTTTAAAACAATACTACCACCTGTATGAGTACATATCTAAGACCCGGCAAGTTCAATACTTACAACGTGTTTTTGACCAAGTGATTAACATCTGTCAAAGCAGACTCAGCCAACAACACTAAAACAATACTTCCACCTATTTGAGCACATATCAAACACCCGTCAGGATTAATCAGTTTCGCCATGTTTTCGTTTGAGTGTTCAAGATCAAAGGAAGCCGACGCCGCCAACAAAACTAGACCAATCAGTTATTAAAGTACATTTGAATGATCTCTTACTTAAACCACTGTCCACAAAGTTGCATAAAGAATACAAAGAAGAACTAAAGTTACACTTCCAGGAGTGGTATGCTAAACAGGTCACGAACATAATTACGGAAAAAGAAGGTGACGATCAGTGCAGAGTAGTAGTAAACCTTGCAACCTCGTTAATAAAACCAATTCACGCTAAATGGATAATTGCAATTCACGCGACACTGATCGGACCTAATTATGAAAGGTTTCGAGAAAGCTGGACTTGTTTAATTTGGGGATTATTTACCCGAGAAACATAAGTACCATGAGACTTGATTGACACGATGTTGAAACAGTGGCTTTGTCCAACAATCTGTGCAGTGTGAGCTTTAATAATCTGCTTTAGTGTTTCAAGAAATATACTTTTTTTTACAGGATTGTTGTTCTATTGGATTTAAAATGCATGGATAAAATGAACTGTGCTTTCAGAAGGATTTGAATGTTTAAACAACAGCTGCACTAGATTGAAGGATCGACTTGAATAAGTATTAAATCTAATTTTCATATGCAGTTATTTTGTATTACTAGTATTTTTTCTTTTTTCTTTCTGTTTAGTAATACTATTGTTTGAATATGTTATGCTTTTTCTATATTTTCTCTCTATCCTTACTTAAATGAAACACTAAAAAAAAAAAGGGTCGGGAATTGGGGGGGGGGGATCATCAACCTATGTGGCTCATTTTTCGTTGGGGATTTAAATTCGTGGTTTGTGGCAACCACGAAAACCACGAAAATTGATCCCCCACGAATATTGATGATACTACAGTATTCAAGATATCACTTTTAGCATTTGCTTTATAAGTACTTTCTCAAGAAGTCATATCTTCCTAACACGTATATGTACATGCTAAAAGAGTTGGCTCACTTTATGTATGTTCGGAGTCCTTACTGAGTAGTTACATGTAAATATTATATTTTGATAGGTTTGCTTTGAACAAACAAATTATTAATTTTTTTACGATGATTTAACCCTGAAATTTGGACTGTTCTGGTGGCCTAGTGGTTAGAGCATCCACTTTGGATGAGGTAGGTCATAGGTTTGAACCCTGGCCGAGTCATAATAATAATAATAATAATAATAATAATAATAATAATACTGAGAGCTTTGTATATTGCCTAATCTTCAGAAGCACTAAGCACTTCAAAACATCTATAATCATATGACTACACACAAAAAAAACCAACCTAAAACACAATGAAATAAGAAAACAAAATTAATTGCTGAAAATATTTAAGGTAGAAAACATTATTAGGTCTTCAATTTTGTTCATGCTGTCGAAAAAAGCGAGTTTTAAGAACATTCTTGAAATGGATAACTGTGTTTTTGTGTCTAATTTCAATGGGCAATTCATTCCACATTGCTGGGCCCTGGTATGCAAAAAGAACGTTGTCCATATGACTTTGTTTTCATAGTGGGAATAATGAGTATATGATTGTCAGAAGAGGAGCATAAGTATCTTGCTGGTGTATACACATGGGTGAGGTCAGATAGGTATGTTAGACTTGAGTCCATCGGTGAAACGTAGCACAGAGAACAAATTTTATTAGGGCCTAACCGGAAATCGCCTCAGACATTCGCTTCAGCCGAATATCTGGTTTTTTGGTACTATTCAGAAGTATTCGCCTTGGCAAATAATACACGCACAAATGGTTACAAGTAAAAATAATTCAATAAATATCAAACTTTTAATAAAAAAAAGTTTTTTTTTAATACATAATAATTTTAGTTAATAATAAAAAAAATCATCTTATAGCCTATGTACACGGTATATGGTACACAAAAAGTTTAAGCTTCGCATACGATAATGAAACAAACGGTACTCTCTGGAGTCGCACCTACTACTCTGTTCGTGCCCGGTTCCGGCAAATAGTACATCCAAATACTCGGATTTGGTACTCAGCGAAAATTATCTACTCGGTTAGGCCCAAAATTTTGTGCTTGATTCTGGATTGAATGGATAGCCATTGTAGGATACAGAGCAGCGGGGAGGTGTGCTCTGATCATGGTACTCTAAGGATGATCCAAGCAGCTGTGTTTTGAACTTTTTGAAGTTTCTGGAGTAGTTATTGAGTTGAACTAGACAGAAATGAGTTACAGTAGTATTGAAGATACTAATTAGTATACAAAGACTTAAAAAATGTTACCAACTGCAGTCTCTGTAGGCACTCAGCATTATGAGGTTAGTGTTAGGACTGGTCGGCCTGGTGTCAGGATAATGTAAATGGGTGGAGTGTCATGTTACATATCTAAGGCATGATGTCCCAGTGCTAGACATCAGTATAAACTGCTACACTGCAGACATTGTAGCGATATGACTGAAAAATTGTTAAAATTACATTAAAAATCCAAAACACACACTGACTCCAAAAATGAAACTTAAAAGTGCAAGACTATTGCATCGAGTACCAATTTTTTCTTTGGACTCTTTGACCACTTGGAAGGGTTACATGCTTGTTGAGGCATGTACAAGTATGATGTCAGATATCATATTGAAGAATTCCAAATTTTATTGATTTATGTCTGAAACATTTGTTTGCAATATGCAACGTTTTTTCCAGTGTGATAGACCAAGGCTTCATTTCCAATTATCCTTGAATATTAAATGCAATTAGGACTGGTTGATATCATCAGTAATTATAATGACTGAGTTATGTAAAAGCTTGGGGGAAAAATCAATCATTTGTTTTCTCGAGACAAGGTTCTTTAATGTGCAGGAGGAGAAAGGTCATTGTGATCTTGAGCCCCTTGATGATTTTGTTTGGTATCATAAACATCCGACCAGATGACATGTTAATGTTTTATGATTTTAAATAGCGAAATTAGGAAATATAAAATACACATGTGACACAACCTGGTTTTCAGAACAGCAGATTTTAAAAAAATTATCAGTAGATTGACTTCTAAACCAGTAGATATTTTATTGGTATAAATTTTACACTCTTGATGCCGTAGCCGACTTCTTTTATCTAGGAGACACCATATCGGCCGGAGGAGGATGTGAACTGGCATCAACAACGCGTTGCAAGTCTGCTTGGAATAAGTTTAGAGAGTTTCTCCCAATCCTGACGAATAGGCATTTGATGCACATTACAAGGGGTCGTCTTTACTCAACTTACATCAGACCTGTGCTGTTATACGGCTCTGAAACCTGGGCTGTCACTGCTACAACTCACAGGAAGATACATCGCAATGATAAAGCCATGATACGATGTATCTGCCATGTAAATCCTGAGGCGAATGTCCCATAAGTTTC
The DNA here is from genome assembly GCA_029339505.1 of Unio delphinus. NCBI lineage: Eukaryota > Metazoa > Mollusca > Bivalvia > Unionida > Unionidae > Unio > Unio delphinus. Next base: position 22,447,053 of record JAQISU010000008.1, read on the forward strand.
TCCTCACCCAGCTCAACATCAGAAACATTTCTGACATTATCCAATCAAATAGGATTCGATGGCTGGGCCATGTTGAGCGTAGTAAAGGGTGGATATCCAAGGTCCGTTCCTTCAAAGTTACTGGAAGTCTAGCTCCAGGCAGACCTAAGCTAACATGGGAAGAGTTGACAAAAAGAGACAGAAAGACGTTGGGGCTGAGCGGAATCAATACACAGGACCGTAGAGCCTGGAAGAAAGCTTTGAATACTCACATGACGAAACAGGCAGGCCTACCCTCGTTAGAGGATTAATAAAAGGCCTGGATAATCAAAATGGATGATGATGATGATGATGATGATGACTCTTCAAGGGGATTGAAAACAAAACATGTTCATTTTTTTGCCATACTATGTATTCCCTTTACAGCATAAGAAAATGTCAAGTTTTGAACATAAATTAGATTCAGATTCTGATGGCAGTGTTGAAAAGTAACAAGTTAGTATATTGTTAAATAATGAAAAAGAAAGAGTTTATCTTAAAGTTAACTACAAAGATTAAAAAAAAATGATATTCTACAGGATAGCATTTATAGTTTCCTTCACAATATCACTGTCTAGTCACTGCCGATTATTATGTTTCACACTTAACAGGTTCTCAAGTGTTTTCTGGTCCATATTTTCCAGAGAATGACAGTATTTTGCAAAGATAGGAGAATGTCTTATGTATCACTGTTAGAATGGTATAATGACAGGACAACTGTGCTCAGTATGCAAGGAAGTTCCAACACATTAACCCCTGGCGCTGCATTTATGGGGCATGCGGTAGTAGCCTACTGCCAAGCTCTGTAGCGTCAAGGTCATTTATGATGCACTAATGTGGGTGGTTAGAAAGGTTGACAAGATTTAGCTCTACAATGGTACCCGATAATCTGGACATTTAAGTTGCACTACAAAATACAGAGTGAAAAACCTAATTTTTGGACTTGTTATTTTTCTTCACCCAAAATTTGCCTGTGGTTGGAATCCGATTTTGTGTCCAATAAAGAGTCTTCTCCATGCAAAAGTGATGGATTCGTTAGGCAAAAAAAAAGGAAAAAGAACTTTTCACCTTCTGCTCATGCGCGAGCAAAATAACCACTGAAAACCAATGTTTTTAACACAACTAGGCATTATGCTAATGGAAAATTGCTTGGAAGTCTGTGTATTAGGATTATTCAGAAATACTAATAGCCTCCAAAATGTGATTCCTACTCGCATTTCATGCAAAAACAGCAAAAACCTTCAGGGGTTAATGTGTTACCGTACAGTTCATGTTCTGGTGACCTTTGAATTAGCCTTTAGAAAATGAAGCTTTTAAAAGTCTGAAAGTGAAACAAATCTTTTGGTACACATTCATGCTCTTCATCCAGACACAAAGATAAAACTTCATCTGATTGGTTGATAACATTAGCAGTTATGGTAATAACATAGGTTACCAGACAGTGACCCCATACCAGTCACTGTCAGATCTTCATGTATTACAGCAGAGATCTGATTTTAATCAGATTGTGGAAACTCATGCCCTTTAATATTTGCCTGGACACACTTAAGTTATGATATTCAAGCATTCTTAAAGTTGTAATATTATATATATATATATATATATATATATATATATATATATATATATATATATATATATATACACACACACACATATATATATACACACACACACACATATATATATATATATATATATATATATATATATATATATATATATATATATATATATATTAGCTAGTGGGTTTTTTTAGTATTGGGAGTATTGGGAGAAAGGACACTTTTAAGTATTTTGTAATGAATTGAACAAAATATTGAAGAGCTGTCCTTAAATATTTCTTAAAACATCTTGAAGAAAAAAAGTAACAACTGAATATGACAACAAACCATTGTCCTTACTCAAGTGTGTCTGCTGAAATAATTTATTATCATTTGTCTGCCGATTTTCATCAAAGAATCAGAAGACATCATGGCCACCTTTTATTCCTTTATTACTTGTAACATATCCACAAACATCCTACATTTGGCCTTAATCTCTCCAAATTCCAAGAACAATTTAGCCAATAGCATATTGTATACATATCAACTGTTTATTTTGCTTAGTCATGCATCATTGTACTGGCTGATGTACTGATGGGACATGAATCCAGTCCCCAGTAGACTGGTTCTAGCTGGTTTCTCTAATATGTTGATGGAAAGTGTGCAAATACAATGTTCGGGCTGGGGTGTGTGTAATAATTAAAAAAACAAAAATTCTTTTAATTTTCTAAAGGTGGTATAGATTCACTAATCAAATGGTATGTGTGGTCGACAACCTTTAAAATGTTTTTTTTTCCTACTGCATGTAGATTCGAATGTACGATTAAAAAAAAAGTCACTGTGACCTTTCGGGCAGCATTGTTTGCCATTTGTGCCCCCTGCAACATTCACAAATTATGGAGTGTTGTCCATATTCTATCTTCCTTTTCAACGTCTCTGAGTCAAAGTGGCATATAGTAGAGCTTTGTAGTACAAAACATTTTGTATAATGGTATTTCTGAGTGTGCTGTGATACATTTTCCAATATACAGTAGTTAGGGATGTGTTCATGGGGACCAGCAATTTGGTGTTCATGGGGACCAGCAATTTGGTGTTCATGGGGACCAGCAATTTGGTGTTCATGGGTCAGAGTGTAATACTTTTCTATTTAATTTCTATTGGTCAGTAGTAATGTAACCCATATTATATCTATGATTTTATTTGGAAAAAATATTAATTAGATAAAAGAAAATTCTGTTTGAAAGAAAATCAGTGTACATAAAACACACCACAGGAAAAAAATATTTAGTGGACTTTTCAGACAGAAACCAGTCCACTGCTGATAATCGTAGAATGATTTGCAGTGTGACAAAGGAATACAAATCTTTAACACATTCACATACATTGTTAAATAACTAAAATGTAACGTGTTTTGGTTTTGTGTTGAATTTGGCCCTAATACGTTTCACAACATTAAATGTGGCCACCACATTGGCATACATGATAATTATAATTATATTTGTAATATTCATGATTAATTTGTGACAGACACAATCGTTTTGTACAAAAAGATGTTTTAAAACTTTTTGTCCTGAATACTTGTACTGAAAACATGCTGTTACTATTAGTATCATTAAAGATGTATATAAAAAATCCTCTGGAATTTTCATATTGATGGAAGCTAGTACAGTGAAAAAGTACAGTGGTATGTACCACTGGAAAAATACTCTGATAAACTGGTATAATGGTAATACCCCTCACTCCTAGTATATAGTGTTACAATACATCCTTCCATTAGATCCCATCATGTCACAAATTTCAGAGAGGTATATAGTGTTACACATCCTTCCTTTCAATCCTATTATGCTTGGGGTCCCGAGGGAATTGAAGGGTATCTTTTCTCTTTGCTAGCCATTTTCTTTCCATCACTGCCATTTCACCTCTGTCTGCATCGGTTCAAGTCAAGGGCTGAACCAGTGTTCATATGTGAGAAAACTTGCTAGTGGATTCTCTGTTGGTCCCAAGTTCCATTAAGATTTTCCCAGGTTCTTCCACCAGTTGACCTAGCATGTGCTGAAATATGGCATTAAACAATAGCAACAACATAGTATCTATCACAGATTTCATAGGGGTGTATTGCATTACCCATACCCTTTCTTTTCCAGCCTGTCATACGATATACTTTCACATAGTTCATAGGGGTACAGTATATAGCATTACCCCTTTCTTTTACATCCTGTCGTGCCATATCTCACATATTTCATAGGGGTATGTATCATTACCCATACCTTTCTTTTACATCCTGTCACATATTTCATAGGGATATATATCATTACCCATACCTTTCTTTTACATCCTGTCACATATTTCATAGGGGTATATAGCATTACCCATTGTTACGTGCTTAGGCTCGAAAAAACAGTAACATAGAAAGAGTAAAAATAACAAGTTTGTAAAACTTAATAAACAATTTATTAAGCACAAATATTTTCCAGAAAAGAAAAATAAACGTACGTTTTAAAAATATATTCCAAAATTAATCCAAATATAATTCAAAATATTATCCACTAGAGAAATTGCAAAAGTCCTGATAATAAAATGTCCAAATAATTCTAAGTTTGAATCCCAGCGAAGTATTCAATATGGAAGACGATGTCACTCGATGAAGTCTGTTCTTGTTAATAAAAGTCTATGAGCACAATTCTTTTCCAGATAAATAACAAAGTAATTCCTCTTGATCCAAACGAATTGACATAATTTCCAATATAAGGTAATTTAAAATAACTTGAAACGACACAACTTAATATTCTAACAGCCCAATTTCTTCTACTGAATAGCTCGCTCCCAAAACATAATTTATATAGCTGTTTTTATGTAAACAGGAAAAGGTCACGTGATCTTCTAGAAACTGTCAGAACAATTTTATGTTCAAAAACTCACGTACCCAGAGTGCGTATGACCCAACTAAAATAGATGTTTATACAAAAGTCCATATTGTCCTTGGAACCAACCAATCATATTAAAAGCTTGTTTACAACTCTGAAGCCAGGTCAGAAATGAGGTCAACACCTGGTGTTTATTCTGTAAAGTACAGGTTACCCCCCCCTTCTATGAACGAATCTTAAAACTTAAAATGCCAAATTTGAATCTAAAAAACAGACAATAAAAATAAATATAAATGACTTATATCAAATATACGTAACACCATACCTTTCTTTTTCATCCTGTCATATTATATAATATGTCAGATTTCATTTCTTGTCAGAAATGTTTGAAAATCTTTGGATTGGAACCATGATAGTTGATTTGAGGCTTTAGATTGATTTTGATTTTCATGATCTTCCAATAGAATTAAACTGAGTTATGGTCCTTGTTTGACTTACACAGGTGTTTACTGCTGTGATTTCACCCTAGTTTCTAGAGAATATTTCCCAGAAGTATGGGCTACCATCCAAGGTATTGATTTCATAAGCCCACTTTTTCAGCAAAGGTGTTGCAATCCAGAGTTGTATTTATTTCTAAGGCTCATTGGCTGAGTCATTGAAGGCCTTCAGAATGTCTACTGCACTCAGTTACAGTATCTCTATGATTATGAGTGAGGCCATCACATGCATATTTTTTTATTTTCTGTTGACTTGTTGATAAATAAAAAAGAAAGAAAAAGGATTTATGATCCTACTGAATCACAGCTGAGATGGTCTTCATAGAGATGAAGGAATTCTCGAAGTACTTTGATCATGCTTTTGACAGTTTTGTGTAAACTATGACAAGGATCAGCTGATTAGAGAATTATTCACATGCATAATTTATTTCTTCAAAACTGTTGATCTCGTATAGGTCACAAAAATTTGAGATTGCGCTTTGAGAAACTATAGGTCAGCATGTTTGGGAAACAGGCCTAGACCATAAACTTTACCATTTGATTGGGGTCATTTAAATTTTAGTACTATGCTATTACTTAGAAAATCAATATTCAGCTTGAGTGATAGCACTTTTTTTCTTCCTTTTCTCCTATCATTAGAAACTTACCTTTTGTAGTCTTGTTTCTGTTTAATCAGAACATAATTGATAATGTTGATAATAGTCAGATGATGCTGATAGAAAAATCAATCAGTTTCAAGTTTATGATGTACGAGGAGATCAATATGGTCTGGAGTCCATGTTGACATCAGATTTGAATAGAGCATTTTCAAAAGAGGGAGATTTGATATTTTAACAAGTTTTTACTTGTACAGTATTGAATTCCTTTGTAACGACAAAACATTTCAATATAATAAAATATGTGACTTGATGTACAGTGAAAAGCTTACAAGAGATTAATCTTTGGGACTGATCGCAGTTGGCTGTAATGGAAGTGGTTGTTATATGGAGGTCAAGGTTTTGAATATATAGTAGTCCTACTTCATAATTCCAGTAATTCCAGTCCAAGGAAACCTTTAGTATACCACCTAATAGTGAAACCACCTCATAATAAAAGTACTGTATGTAATACATTTTCTCTACCAATTGATGAACCACAAACCTTATTTTAAAAAAAAAACATGTATGACAAACGTTATGGGGAGAGAGTGCAGCATTGTAACAGTTGGAACAATTTTGACTGCAATCATAAGCACATCAGAAGGTAAATTGAAGTGGCAGATTCTTGATTGAACCTTTGTAATTACAATGAAATTCTTCACATACCTAAAATTGGCAGAAAATGGAAGGCAACACCTACTGTTTGAATAGCACATTAAAACTTAGCATGGATGACATGTAATGATTTTAGCTTCAATAAAAATTACAGTAATTTATTGGCAAAGACAAACTTGTACAAAGATAAAATGCAACAATGTGCTAACATAACATGTTTGGCTATAGGATTGGGAAGCAGGCAGGGCTTGACATTAGCAGTTGCACCATTTCTTGAACCAAGTGAAACTAACATTATGGCAAGTGAAATGCTAAATATGCTGAACATGGCAAGAGATTTTCATGTTGTGCAAATAAAAGTAGGAGGAAATGTTGGTAGAAGTTAAAACAGAAATGATGAGAAGTAAAGTTTTATTACACACTATTTTTTGTCTTTTACTCTTTTGATAATTACTAGACTTTTGCTTAGGTATATCATTATTTACTTGAAACGATGGTTGTCTATTTGCAGTTAGAGTTTTAGTCTGCCTTGATCAGTTGGAGACTTTCATCACGGTTCATCTGTCCATCTAGTACATGTATATGTATAGCTACTCCTATAACTCTGTGGAGGATTGCCACAAAATTTTACACACACATTCATCCCTACACATCTTATATGAGCACCACAGTAACCATTCTGAAATTCTTATTGTCAATGTTTCTCCTGAATGGATGGTAATATCAGCATGGGGTTCAAGCTAAAAGACTTCCTATAATGTCTGGGTGGCTTGAAATGACAATGATGCAGATATGACTTCCAATATGGCCACTATGAAATTCAGCTTGAAAACCCTGTTATTGATGCTTCTCTGAATGGATGATTATATGAACATGGGGGGGGGTTCACTGAAAGGCTTCTTATGATGTATAGTAGCCACTATAGCAGCCAGCATGAAAAAGATCTTATTATTGCAAGTCCTCCAAAAGATTAGAAAAAACGTTATTATTCAAAATAACCTGGTAAATCGTCAACTGTCCCAGAGATACCACTATGTATTGCATTATTCAATGCCCAGTCAGTAGGATCACCGGAAAAGCACACCGAAATAGTTCATTTTATCAACTACCAGAATATCAGCGTCTTCTTCCTGACAGAAACATGGCTAAAAACATTAGGCGATGAGCCCAAGTGCGTGGATTTAACACCCATCGCTTACTCCATCGAGTTGTTCCCCTACAACTCTCGAGGAGGTGGAATTGCTGTCATCACAAAGAATTCCATGATAAAATACCTTAAGTACAACACAACCTTCAATTTCTGCCACACATCGTTTGAACTAGTCCAAACAACACTTACACTGGAACAAAAGGTCAGTCCATTTTTTCTGTTTCTACCACACTCCTCCTAGTAGAAAAAACAAGCTGACTGAGAGCAGTTTCCGAATCTTCTGGTGTATGGAAATTCGATAGGTGGCAACCTAATTTTCTTGGAGATTTCAACTTTCACTTTGACTGTCCTGAAAACCCATACACGTCAAAACTCCTAGATTCCATTCATGTTTTCAACCTTAAACAGTCAGTTAACTAGGGATGTTAATATCGTTTTTTTTCCAAAACCGATTATCGTTTGTAGAAATCCGATTTTAAACCGATTATCGGTTTTTGTCCTACATTGAAATTACAAGAAATATATTCTTATAATGCAAGTTAGTGAATGCCTCTTGAGAATAAAAGATATTAATTACATACCATAACATATAGACGCGCATCGTCTGACGGCATGGAGGATGATATTGTGGCTCCACCAAAGCCATCAAATCACGGAAGGAATTGGATTCAACAATCGAAATTGGTAGCATGTTTTCAGTGACAAACTTAGCTACAGCAGCAGTAACTTTTTCTTGATGACTATCAGGACAGTTTCTTTGTGTTTCAATAAATGTTGTTAATCGCGGCTGAACATTTGAAGGAGCCGCAATTCCGGGATGTTTGCTACGCAAATGTGCATGCAATCCAGTAGTAGTACCACCGCTCCGACTTATTTGTTGTGAACATAGTTTATAGCGAGCCATGCTTGATGAAATTTTTTCAAAGTTTTCCCATACATCAGATTCATTTATACGACCAACCATATTTGTAAACTTGAAAAGACACAATCAGCAGAGACCAGTCCTCAACAACAGAGACTGTAGCTATTAACAGTCTATTGTTGTCAATTTCGGACATCAAAGAACTTAGCGACTGGTCGGTCGACTAACTATTGACATCCTTCAACAATAAATGTATTCATTTACAAACACGCTGCATGGAGCGCTCACAAATTTTAAACACACACCTTCTTATCTGCTGGCCATATTGTATTAAAATGTAAACACTAAACAAATGCATGAATGAATTTTTTTCTGGCATTTTTTAAAATTTTCACTACAAAAATGGTAAAAAATATTGAATTCGATTATCGTTTTGTAAAAACAAAAACCGATAATCGTTTTCAAAACCGATAATCGGATTTCCGATTTTCATTTAACAACCCTACAGTTAACCATCCCACCCATAAACTTGATAACATTTTAGACTTGTTTCTTCATAGACCTCATGATAATATTTTGCAATCCACCCTTGTATCCCATGAATATGCATCATATCACCTCTGCATTATATGCTATTTCGACGTATCAGTCCCTAACCCTCCACCTTTATTTGCTACTAAGAGAAACTTCTGTATAATAAATAGAACCAAATTAATGCATGACATCCAAGAAAACCTAACAACTTACTTACATCCTAAAGCAGAACATCTTGATAACTGCCTGCGTTCATTGCTTGAAAAACATGCCCCCAGCCACCAAATGCAGAGTATCAATAAAAAAAAAAGTGTTCTCCTTGGTATAGCAGTGTTAGGGACCAGCTTTGCACTGCTAAAAAACGTCGTCGAAAAGCAGCGAGGCATTGACTTTCCACCAGACTCATTATTCATAAACAAATCTATGAAGCCGCTAAGAAGAATGTCACAAACATAGTCCATTTAGCAAAATTATCCTAGTACAGTACTAAGATCACTGAAAGTTCCAGCTGCAAAGAGCCCTTCGAAATAACTAACAAACACACCACTTCCAACTACATTCTCCCCAGTAAACCTTCAGAACCTATTTGCAAATTTCTTCCGTGACAGAGTACAAACCATTAGAGATTCGCTTGACAACACAATTTCAGTTGACTCATCACCATACAGTTATGTTGCAGAATTTCAGCGACAACCATTAGGAGCATTCAAACCTGTCTCTTGATTTAGTACAGACAATCGTGATGAAGAGTGCACCAAAGTCTTGTGAACTTGATCCAATTCCAGCATCACTGCTGCTAGAGTACTTAGACCCAATATTGCCTTCACTAACTGATGTTATTAATATCTATCTCTTCGGGGAAATTCCCATCATTTTTCAAAACTGTCATCGTAAAGCAACTGCTGAAGCAACCAACACTTGACCATGACGATTTAAAGAACTACCAACGAGTTTCTAATCTCCCGTTCATATAAAAAAATCTTAGAAAAAGTTTTAACCCAACTTGTATCTCATTTGAATTCAGACAGTCTTTTTTGCAATGTACAGTCTGCATATCATCCTTGCCACAGTACTGAAACTATTCTGGAAGTATTTAATGACATTCTCTCTGCTTTTGATAGTGTAATGATTACAGACTTCACCATACTTGATTTGTCTGCAGCATTTGACACAACAGATCATGATATATTACTTCACTGTCTCCAGCATGTATTTGGCATTCAGAATGTAGCCTTACTGTGGTTCAAGTCCTACTTAGTGAACAGGACACAAATTGTATCTGCAAATGGAATACATTCCAGCCCAGTTGATCTGTTTTGTGGTGTTCCACAGGGGTCTGTTCTTGGACCTGTTCAATCATTCTAATCACTCAGCCGCTCTCATAGATCATCACCCAGTGTCTCACCAATTTTCGCTGATGACACCCAAATATACAAGTCTAGCCACCCAGCTGAAGTTGATGCTACCATCCAAGGAGTAGAGAGGTGCATTTCTGATGTGAAATCATGGATGACATGTAACAAGCTGCAGATGAATGATGATAAAACAGGCCATTCTGATTACAACACAAAGACTTTCTCATTCACATCCTTTACCTCAGACAATCAATATCAGCAACACCAACATTAAATTTACACAGTCATTATTAGTGTTGTTCCGATTATCGATTATAATCGATCATCAGTTGGTTGAGCAAATCAATAAGATAATCGATTGTGAATCTCCATAATCGATTGTGTGCAAAGGGAGACTACTTTTATGTGTATGCAAAGCACAAAGATTAGTAAAACTCCCAGCCACTAAAGTTGACCTGAAATTTTTTATTCCTTTCACAACTACAAAAAAAAATTATGATTCATAATTAGGAATATATAGTTATTATTACATGGTCAAGTTGTTAAATTGTTGAATTAATAAATTTAAACATATTTTGTTGATTTGTTTCAGTTAAATTGCAACATCTTTTGTAGTATTTATAAACAATGACAAACAAGAAAATCGTGTCCTTCTATACTTTAAATTATAGACACATCACATATGAATGAAAGAATTTCGGGGGATTGTAGCAGTATTTCAGTTACATATGACTGATCAGCCATAAAAAGTTGCGCTCATTTAACAAAGTTGTAGAACAAAAGTAACACACAATGTAATATTATTGTCAAGTTAAAGAATACATGTCATTAAAAGAGACTACTCCTGTACATTTATAAACATATTGAACTCTCGATCAAAGATATAACTAACAAAAATTTTAATTTGCTCTTAGTAATCGATTATAATCGATGATCAGTTGGTTATGGGGAACCAATTATCGATTATGAATTTCTGACCGATTCCCGTCACTAGTCATTATGAAACCTAGGTGTTACTCTGGACAGTACTCTCACATTGCACCAACATGTTATAAACATATGCTGGGGTGCATATCTTGAGCTGAGATGCATCAGTTCCATTTGCAAATATCTTTCAGTTGATGCCACTAAAACACTTGTGTGTTCATTAGTACTTTAATGACTGGACTATTGTAACTCAATTCTGTCACATTATCTACTCCAAAAAGTTCAAAACACAGCTGCTCAGATTATCTTTAGAGTACCTAGATCAGAGCAGACCTCAACCACTGCTCTGTACCCTACACTGGGTATCCGTTCGATACAGAATAAAACACATAATTTGTTCTCTGTGGTACGTTTCACTGACAGACTCCAGTCCAATATACCTATTTGGACTCAGCCATGTGTATACACCAGCAAGATACTTACGCTCTTCTTCTGACAATTGTATATTCATTGTTCCCACTGTGAAAGCAAAGTCATATGGACAATGTTCTTTTGCATACCAGGGCCCGGCGACGTGGAACGAATTGCCCATTGAAATTAGACACAAAAACACAGTAATCCCTTTTAAGAGTGCTCTTAAAACTCACCTGTTTTGACTGCAGGGACAAACATAGAGACCTAATCATGTTTTGTATCTTATATGTGTTCAGCATATTTTTATGAATATTTTCCTGTGACAAGGCAGCTAAAAGAATTAGTATGTGTCTTATGCATGAATAAAGTTCACTAGTACTATAACAAATTAGCATAATTTTCATCACCCCTCAGCCATCTTGAATTTTAGATATTTACCTCTGTAGCAGACATATTAAGTAAATACTTAAGCCAAATCGGCTGTTCATTTGTAGCCCAAGTTATGCATTTGATCTCCATTGCTAGTCTAACTGTGATGGGCAGTCACCAAACAAGCCAACACATTTTCAAGCCTAACTCAAAGTAAACCTAAACCACATTACAGATTTAGCTACTGTTTGAATTAATAAATGCTAGGCTTATGATAATTAGGTTCATGCCTAATACCTTAAAAATTAGGGAGGTGTCAAAATACGAAACTATTCAGCGAGACCTCAATTATTAATGTTGAACTCTTGAGGATACAAGACCCATTAATACAGTCTCTAACCAAATTTTAGGTTTGGGCAAGTATTGTGTCTGTGAGAACATGATAACTTTGCTGACATTGATCTCAAATATTAATGTTGAGCCCTGGAGGATATTAGCCACATGAATACACTCTCTGACACTTGTAGCATTTAGAGCTGGAATAAAAAGCTGTTGTTGTATATAGTTCAGGATGGTTTTGCTAAAAAAAAAAAAAAAAAAGCAACAAATGATTGGTACAGTTTATGGCATATCAGCACATTGGAGGGCTAGTTGCAAGGCATTTGGAGAATAATGTCTTGCCTAGGGACACCATGGCAGACAGAATGGGTTAGTATGGGCAAAATTCAAACCTGCAACCCTCTGATTTTGAGTCTGACATGCTAACCACTGGATCACCATGGCAACTGTAGAAACTGTAGTGTATATGTAATAATTATCATTTATTATGTTTTACTCATTCTTAAAACAAATATTCATAAGTTTTAATAGAATTTGTACTTGTTATTTTGTCAATTATACAACTAATTTTTTTAATGAAAAATATCCATTTTTTCTCACAAATCCTTAAAAAAATATTTTTCAGACTTATAATAGGAAAAGAATTTTCTTTACAAAAGATTGAATACAAAAATTTCATTATAATTTCTTTAGATAGGAGGTGTTTGAAATGTAAAAGGATATGATACAAAATAAAAATGGAAATTATGAATTTCTCAATGACAGTCTCTTCCCCAAGGAAAATATTACAAAAATCATATTTTTAAATCAGTAATAAATACCCTACCTGTTACTATTTTAAAGATAGTAATTTTCTGGGAGAATAATACCCAACCATATTCTGTTGTTCCATTAAGGTAATTTAGAATTATAAAAACTCTAAGAAAATCCAGCAAATCTTGGGCATGTGTGAAGGCTCTGATCTTTTACATTTTTGGGTCCCCATGTAATTATTGTTCAAAATCATTTTCGTAAAAAAGATTAGCCACTGGTTTGTGGATTAACAAATGAATTATTAACCATCACTTTAAATACTCTCTCTTGAGAGTTAGTTTTAGAGAGTTGTTCCATACATGTGTGTTAGTTTTAGACATTTGTTCCATACATGTGTGTTAGTTTTAGACAGTTGTTCCATACATGTGTGTTAGTTTTAGACAGTTGTTCGATACATGTGTGTTAGTTTTAGACAGTTGTTCCATACATGTGTGTTAGTTTTAGACAGTTGTTCGATACATGTGTGTTAGTTTTAGACAGTTGTTCCATACATGTGTGTTAGTTTTAGACAGTTTTTCCATAGATGTGTATGTCTTGGAAGCTCATTTTCCCAGAGTATTTCAAAATTGGGTTGTATTTGTATCAAAATAATTTCTCATTAGCAAAGGTCAGGTTTTTTAACTTTAATTTCGCTGTCCTTACATTTTGTTATCTACTGACTTGTCAGTTATTTAATTCACTTTAATAAATTTTGAAAATTGTATGTGGCAAGAAAGTTGCATAGCACATTTTTACTTCATCTGTTGTATTCAGTTATCAAACAGATTTTCTATTCAACTTTAGCTTCAGATAGCCTTCATTATAATTTTCATTAATATTATTAGAGTTCATAACCTACTGGTATTTTTGTTGTTGATAATTCAATAGCCCCTTGCTGTATTTTAGCCTGGTTGACTTTTATTGGGTTTTGTTCTGTCTCTAAGCTATTGTTGCTTCCTTTTGATCTTTTTAAAGAAAAATTCTATAGAGGGTGCATCTTCCCCCTACTGATCCAGTTTGGTAAAAAAAAAAAAAAAAAAAAAAAGGACAGACAATAGGGGTGGAGCAGTGCTCCTTCAGTTCCACGGACTTGTTGTTGACAATGCAACCTTTGGACTGCATATACATGTAGTATGGAGATAGGGATCAGGCCAGCACCCTCACCCCAGACTACCCTCTCATCCACTGGGAACTGGGAATTCCTTTACAGATGCCAGATTAGGCATGGGATTAGATCAGCATCCACACTGACTTGTTATTCATCTAAATCCCATTGGGATTAGTGAGGGGCCTTCCTCCACAAGGAAGCAACTGGCCTTTTCCCTCTCTGCAGCCATTGATATAATGACCATGGCTACATAGTTATGAGGTCATGTCAATGGGCCCTAGACCTACAAGTTGTTTCTAAAAAGAGGGAGGGTTATTGGTTATACTTTTTCCCCAAAACACTCGAGTTGGATAGAGAGTTGACCAAAACCACAAGAAGAGACCACTGCTTTAAAATAGGTTAACTATGTGTGTGGAATTACCAGATCAAGTTTTTCATACCATCAAGTTGTTCCCCACCCACAATCACCTCCTAAAAAAAAGCAGGGAGACTTTGTTTTCACCGTGGTTCTGCCTCTTAGGAATGAGTGCATGATGAAGATCACTTTCAGTCCTCAAAGCTAACGAGTTTCATACAGAGCATTTTCAAGTAGAACTGGAACTAAACGAAAAACTTACCAATCCAACATCCATTATAGCCACTAAATCTTGCTTTTTAATACACCTTCTAAATGGAAGGTCACATATAGTGGGGTTTTCATCAGAAGACAAATTAATCTGACCAATGCTGCTATAACAGTCATCTTGAAAATCTTCTTATCACTACCTCTCCAAAAAATTGACTAGAACTCTTCTTTTGGTAACTAGTGGTCTTGAATGAAAATGGTGATATTATTAATTCCATATGATGTTATTGCTACTAAAAAATTGATAATCTATCTAATCATATTCATAGGTTTCCCCCAGAAGATCCCTTATCCTATCAAGTTTATCCAAAATAAAAGTGATGCCAAGCAGACATCAAATACGGCTGCTACAATAAACATATTGAAAACCTTGTTATTAATTATTATTAATGGATTGAACGGCCGAGTGGTCTAAATCGCAATCCGTTACGGATCACTGCCATCTCTCCTCTGTTTGCGTGGGTTCGAGTATCAGATTCGGCCAATGTGGGTATGCGGAAGCTTGCCAGTAGCTTCTCGTGGGTCGGTGGTTCTTTCTGGGAGTTTTGTCAGGTTCTTCCTCCACCAATAATACTGGCTGCCACGTATAGCTTGTGCTGAAAAATCGCGTTTAAACCTACAACAACAACATAAATAAATTGTCGTATTAGCATTGGGTTGAGATACAGGAACATGTTGTGGTGTATTTCATGCCTCTAATTTTGATGATATCACGCGTCAGTGTTTTTTCCCCCATCACAAATGCACAGCTCTTTAAGATAGGTCAGTGAAACTGGGCTACTTTTGATGTCTACCCGGTAACTTTCAGTCTTGAAGGTCATTTTATTATTGTGATTTCATTATTGTGAATTTGTGTGACTTCGTTGTAGACGGAGAAAGATATTCGCTGACTTGGCTTGTTTCCTCTGAAAACTAGTTTTGTGTCTGCTGCCGTTACTATATTAGTATCATTACCAGGCTTTTCACTATATACGGCTCAGCTGATGATGTATATAAACAAAGTTTGTGTGTTGACCATTTGAAAATTCAGTCTGATAGAAATGGAAACTGAAAAGTTTCATCCAGTCAATTCAATTGTTTCAGGCTATACCCACTATTGGTCCAGTTTTTCAGTGGTATATAAATGTATCAGTAATATATATATATATATATATATATATATATATATATATATATATATATATATATATATATATATATATATAATCAAGTTCTTTTTCCATAAATATGCCCATTAATGGATTGAAATTGCAGACAAGGAAAGCAAAAGTCAACAGATTTTATGATGATAATATAGAATTTATTATTGCTTGTAATACATACAAACATTTCAGATAATGCAGTTACAACCGGGCTTGTTTAATATCTTATTAAATCAGTTCTCACTTGAAATCGTGAGCTCATGGAACTTTCTTTCTGATTAGTATGTAGGATTCTACTTTTAAACAGCACTACTGTATGTAGACACTATTTTGCTGATGTGCCGTTAAACCCCACAGCTAGCACTACTACTGTTCTGATCAGTATGTCGTTGCAGTATCAGCAAAAGCCGTCAATGCGTGTGATTGGTAGGCTTTAATAATATGAATATTCAAAATTTCTGTACTAAATATTCTTCTGTTACAAAAGAAAAAAAGAGAAGAGAAACATTTTGAAGAAAGGGTGTTGAGAAAAAGAAAGGGAAACATTATCAATCTTCTATGGATTTTAAATGTTGACCTTCTGATTATCAAAACCACAATTGAGCAAAGCTGATGTGACAAAGAAACGAGAGAGAGAGAGAGAGAGAGAGAGAGAGAGAGAGAGAGAGAGAGAGAGAGAGAGAGAGAACTTTTGTTTGCTTTGGCGATTTCGGTTTGCCTTAGTGAGACATCCATGTATTCAATTGGTCCGATATAGGGAATTCTGATTTTTAACCAACACATGGGCTCTACACGTCTCGTAAAGGTAATTTCACTTTGAAAAATTTAACCAAGCGCCTTTGAAGAATACGGATCGAATGCAGCCACAACTATTTCCTTTCCTTTATATTTCTAACAGGTAAGATATTGCCTTTAGCCAACTACTATTCCCTCACTGAGCCCCAATTTTATTCACAATAAAACCTCATCTCACCGTTGGACTGTATAATATTTTTCACTGAACACCACTATCATAATCAAATATCTTTTGCGTTGGTTATTATCCAGAAAGTTATATATGAAAGAAAAAAAATTCCGCGTAGAGCCGAAGTGATATTATATGAGAAAAAGAATAACAACATGATCGAAACTATATGTATATGATATCACTTTAAACAATTTTCATTGTCATTTACTGTTGGTTTAGTTTTTTGTCGCACCCCATAAGTACCTCTTGATTTGTGAAGAAGGGCCTATGAATAGCACACGGCACTGATCTGCTATTCATTCCTTGGGCTGGTTCCATTTTTGTGGGTCTATGGAATGTTGGGGGAAGGAAGGAATACCAAATTGTGCTATTTCAACTCATTGATTTAAGCGAGTGACTCGAGTATGTAGTTTAGTGCAAGGGAGTGACTAATTCTGCCCCCAATCTGTGTACTACTTGTGCTGTGGTAAAGTTCTTTTTTGAATGGGAGTGTATGTGTGTGATCATGTTTGGATATATACATACAAACAAGTGCAAAGCGATAGCTTTATAGAGTGCAATGTTACTGAACTCTGAAAACAAAACATAACTCTTGTGATAGGTAGGAGATATATACATGTGTTCTCCAGCGCAGGAGGTGTTGATTTCAGACCGAGTGTTGTCTATTTCTCTCGATGATTTTGAGCTGACCTTTTGATATAAAAAATGTGCTTTGATTTTGGAAAACTGAAATTGTTCTGTAAAAAAAGGATTACCCGTGTATAGATATCTCAGACTTTGTGTCCAAGACCAGATCAAGGTAAGTGTATAGTCTCTAAGAAAAAGATTACCTGTGTATAAATAAATACCTCAGACTTTGTGCCCTAGACCAGATCAAGGTAAATTTTGTAGACAAAGTCTAACTATTAAAGCTACGTTAAAAATCCTAATCAAACAAACAAGTAAAAAAACTATTAAAAGAACTGAACTCTGTTACGATGACACACACACACACACACACACACACAATGGGGTGAGAGGTTGTCACACTTTGTCCTGAATATATCTTTAAATTAAAAAAAATAAAAGCGTGTTGGCTTTGATTGGAGACTGCCATTGTTTGCAATATTGTTGCGTTTTGGTATGCAGGTGTCTATTTTAAACTGTACTCCTTAGCATCATTGGGTCAATATTGGCATGCTTTCGTCATTTTTAAATATTAGAAAAGAATGTTGGTATAGGGACTTCTATGAGAAGAGTGCAATCGCAGGGGAGATAGCGATCTCAGTAAGCCCAAATTTATTCACCAACTTTTGATCAAATTTATCTCATTTCTTATTCTTGTTTCTCTGGCTTTTCATTTAAGATTTTTTTTCCCATTCATTATAGGTGCACACATTTTTTTTGGGTGTTTTGAAAAGTGGGGGATTTATAATTTTTTTTTAAAATTTTAATTTCTTGATTTTGAAGAATCTTTGACATGTTGAAAAGGGTCCAGGTTGTACGAGGGTGAGATGTTTATATAGGGCTTTATTAAGATATATAACTGCAATGCTGCACCCTAAGTTAGTCCAGGATGGATATTTTCCCACCCAAGACACCCAGGGTTCACCTAAGTATAGTAGATTCTTATATCTTGATTATTAGAGGGGCACAGAGGTATTTACAATGTTCCCTTGTCTGTTAACACAGGTGCAAAACACTAGTCTATATCCAGTTTAATCAACTCTGAAAAGGTTTTGTTGAAGCCTGCCTTTTGCATTTGGTAAGACATACTTGTAGCTGTCACCTTTTTACTAAGAAGCACCTTGTGTTAATCATTAAAATTCATTTATAAAAGTCGGTATGTGATTTTGAATTTTTTTATGTAGCTTTAAAAAACTAAATCGCTTATATCGCTAGGCTGTCTGCAGTGTGGCAGTTTATAGTGATGTCCCACCCAGTCACATTATGGTGACACCAGGCCAACCAGACCTAACACTAACCGTTTAATGCAGAGTGCCTAGCGAGGCAGCTGTTAGTACCATTTTCAAAAGTCCTCTGTGTGACTTGGCCGACTTTTGAACCTACAACCTTTCATGTTAGAGACATACACTCTTACCATGAGGTAACCAGAGCAGTCTCTGTTATGTGTGTGTGGTTGGGATTTTTAACATAGCTTTAACAATTTTCATTCATATCGCTACAATGTCTGCATTGTGGCAGTTCACAGTGGTATCTTGCACTGAGGAATCTTGCCGCAGACATTTAGCATGATGTCCCACCCAGTCACATTATCCTGAAACCAGGCCGACCAGTCCTAACACTAACCTCTTAATGTTGACTGCCAAGCGAGGTAGCTATAAGTACCATTTTTGTAAGTCTTTGGTATGACTTTGCCGGAGCTCAAACCCATGACCTCTTAGTTTGCGTGGCGGATGCTCTAACCACTAGGCCACCGGAGCAGTTCTCTGTTATAGCATTTGTACTAGTGTTTTTAAAATTTATATGTGATTGAGATACTGCATAGCGCATTTTGCAGGTGACAATTTTTCTGAAACACTCAAATAGAGATACCTTGATAATAACAAACGTGGAACTGCTTCGACAATCTCTAGTCCTATTATAAAATTACTTTAGAAAAGGATACTTATTGCTATATGTTTTGTTGTTGCTTACCAGTTCAGATGCAATTATCAAAAACTGTAATTGCAGGTCTGGAGAAAAATTTGCATAAAAAATAGTTTTGTAAATAGGCAGACTCATCTAGTGTCCTAGTGATTAGAGTGTCTGCCTCGGATGTGAGAGTTTGTGGTTTCGAATCCTGGCCTAGTTATACCAAAGACTTGAAACAAATGGTACTAACAACTACATTGTTGCTACTGTCATGCCCTTATGTAGTACATTTGTTGCTAGTGTCATGCCTTTATGTAGTGCATTGTTGCTAGTGTTATGCCCTTATGTTGTATATTGTTGTTAGTGTCATGCCCTTATGTAGTACATTGTTGCTAGTGTCATGCCCTTATGTTGTATATTGTTGTTAGTAGTGTTATGCCCATTGTAGTACCCTGTTGCTAGTATCATGCCCTTGTGTTGTACATTTGTTGCTAGTGACATTCCCTTAAGTAGTGCATTGTTGCTAATATCATGCCCTTATATAGTACATTGTTGCTAGTGTCATGCCCTTTTGTTGTATATTGTTGTTAGTGTCATGCCCTTATGTAGTGCATTGTTGCTAGTGTTATGCCCATTGTAGTACCCTGTTGCTAGTGTCATGCCCTTATGTTGTACATTTGTTGCTAGTGTTATGCCCTTAAGTAGTGTGTTGTTGCTAGTGTCATGCCCTTATATAGTTCATTGTTGCTAGTGTCATGCCCTTATGTTGTATATTGTTGTTAGTGTCGTGCCCTTATGTAGTGCATTGTTGCTAGTGTTATGCCCTTTGTAGTACCCTGTTGCTAGTGTCATGCCCTTATGTTGTACATTTGTTGCTAGTGTTATGCCCTTAAGTAGTGCATTGTTGCTAGTGTTATGCCGTTAAGTAGTGCATTGTTGCTAGTGTCATGCCCTTAAGTAGTGCATTGTTGCTAGTGTCATGCCTTTATGTAGTACATTGGTGCTAGTGTCATGCCCTTATGTAGTACATTTGATGCTAGTGCCCTTTTGTGACATTGAACATTTTCTCCAGTCATGACAGTAAATAGTTTTATGTCTTCCATTTTCTTGCTATGTTTACAGGATTTTGTATAAGCTATGATATTGTTTCAGCAAGAATAGGGCTGTCAACGGGTACCCGACCATAGTGAAATACCCGGGTATTGAAAATTAATCACGGGTACCCGTTCACAAAAAATAAATTGTCGCCGGACTCGCCAACACTAAAAATATCATATATTGTCAGCAGTACGCTTGTCTCAAGTCTATATTTAAGAGTAGGACCACCCGTTATGCATCAGCGGCCCACTACTAAATCGTTACACACGAAACCACTTCAAACAGGTGTGACAGTTATGGCTTTAATTAGAAACCAGATCCCTGCTTAATATACAGTGGTGCCGCAGGTTACAAACGCCTCAGGTCACGAACAATTCGGGTTACGAACAACAACTTCAAAATTTTTTTGTCTCGGGTAATGAACAGTGCCTCTGGTTACGAACAAAGGCGAGAGAGAGAGAGAGCAAGGTTTAACGTTGGAGACAAACTATTGCGTACAGTACAAACTGCCAGGATTAAAGAAATTTGCAGCAAGTGGGCAGACATCGAAGACTTCATTGTGAACCATCATCCAAACAAACGTGTTGCTAACAGGGCAGTAAACCTGATGAATGATAACGCGATGGCCCACTTCAGAAAGATTCTCCAGCAAAGGAAGTGACAAATTTCCTTTGATAGTTTCTTGGTGCAGACAGATTCCCAGTTGGCTGCCAAGAAACAGCGACAAGAAACTCCTGAAACTAATGATTCAGAATAGCAAACAAAGTGACAAATTTACGATGATCGTTTTCTTGGTAAGAAAGATGGATTAAATCTTTTTTTATTTTACATTTAATTTATTTGTTTGCTTTCTTTCTCTTTATTTAATATGTGAAGTACGCATATTCTTTGCGTTTTGTCAGGTAAACGACCGGATGTTAATAATAAAAAAAATGATTCTTTCATCTTGAAACGGATTGTCTCTATTTCATTGATTTCAATGTTTCGGGTTACGAACGTTTTGGGTTACGAATGGAGTTCTGGAACGATTTAAGTTCGTAACCCAAGGTACCACTGTAAATAAACAATACATCAGAGTCTGTTTGGATTAGTAAAATTCATTGGCATTGTGCAACAGGACAAATCACTGATCCCTGAGGCATTATATGTCAAGGTTAAAACAGTCATTGTTCTACAGGTAATAAACTCTTTGTATACGATAACTTTTGATTGTGCATGCTAAATGATTGGTAAATTGTGTGCTCTTTTAATGAAATCCAGATGGCTACCTTTTATTTTCGAACACACGTCAAAGAAATCAAACTCGTTATATTATTAACAATTATCACCTAGACACCTTGAAATCTTCGCCATGCCTCAAAGCAATCTTTGAGCAGCTAATTGTTTCGAGTCGACTAGCTCTGCTAATTTTGAAAATTAGCCATCATACATGTTTCGACATTTCTACTCTCGATACTACTACGTTTTTGTCATAACTATCTTAAGAATTATAATTCCAAAATGATATCACTTCTGCGACTGCGTGGTCTCTCTCTCTCTCTCTCTCTCTCTCTCTCTCTCTCTCTCACAGACACAAGACAGTTTTAACACGTTACTCTTGCCATGGGGTAAAGCTGATTTACACGCATGCGTGGGTAGTTCAAAATCTGAGGTAAACAGCCGATAAATACACGTGTTCTGTTCTGACAGTGATTTATACTAAAAAAAGATGAGTGTTCTAAAGGACGCAGCTGATCATTAGAAGTTGGATTATACTTACCGTCTGTGTACAAATGTTATTCTAAATAAATTTATTAATTAATTGCGTGCGGTCCGATCATTCAGCTACCACGGTGCGGACGCTTCAGACCGAGTAGTGCATTACACGGTTAGTCTCTATCGCCAGACAAAATATTAAAGAAAGTCAGATAACAATTAGTTGGTCTAGGGTTGTACATGTCTTACATGTTTCTAACGGGTACCCGTTAAATGGTGCAACGGGTATCTGGGTAAGATTTTCATGATTTTTGACAGCCCTAAGCAAGAATCGCTACATGACTGTTTTCGAATTCTATCCGTTTTAGCTTGCCCCATGAAACTAAGTGAGCATATGATGTGGTCCTTGCAAGCCAATTCATCCTCTCTCCATTGTTATTTACAACTTTACATCAACTATGTGACCAGTTTACATATTATTTTACAGAGAGCATTCCCATCTAGTATTTTCAGATTTGCTGATTGACTGCCTATCCATCAACCAGTGTGATCACCATAAAAAAAAAATTAAAAAAACCTGAGAAACTCGCCCACTTAAATGGCTTCTTAAAACCTACTTCACACAATATGTTAAAATTTTGACTAACAGCATTGGTTCAAGCTTCATACCCTGCTGTTTTGTGGTAGTGGTGGTGGTGGGCAAAATTTCTATCAAATAACTTATACTTGAGAGGGGGCCCTTGAATTAAGTTGATGGGAGACTCAAAACATCCATCATTGCCATTGAAGATTCCTGTCATAATACATGTATTAAATTTTTGTTTGTTTAATTTACGCCAGTCAGATATGCCCACTATTACTATGCAAAAATGAAAGCAATTTTAACTTCTCATTTTGGTACTCACTGCTGTCTTGCTTGGCACATAAACAGGTTAGTGTTGGGACTGGTTGGCCTCGATATCTGTTGAAAGTTTTCACAAAAAAATTCAGAACTTACAAAAAGTCTGCTAAGAGTTAAGAAAAGAATATTGCTTGCCAACTTGCATGTTCTTTGTCAAGTTTTAGAAATTTATCTGAAATTAAATACCGTTTTGTTAAATAATATATTGCATTTTACTGTTTTAAAAATCCCACATTTAAGGTTTTTTGTTAATTCAGGATGAAATTATTGTTTGTGAATTTGTCAGATAATCAACTTTATTTAAATAGGAACTGTCCATTTTGACATTAATCATTCATGAGAAAATTTGTTAATTGTTCATGAATTCAGTTAATGAATGTTCATGAACTGTTCAAGAACAGTTGTGATGTGTTAGTTCATGAACAGTTCATGAATTCATAATTTCAGTGAAATTGACCATTTTCAGTTCATGCACATTCATGAATGGTTCACAAATCTTTTGATAATTTTTATGAATGGTTCATGAACAGTTTACCGCAGAGCTAGACGTCACTATAGACTGCCACACTGCAGACATTGTAGTGCTATGACTGAAAAATTGTTAAAGCTACATTAAAAATCCAAATCACACTCACACACAGTACTTCTCATTAACTGTTTTCTGGCATCGATTGCTTTCATGTGTTTACAGAAGATGCCAAGCTGCTGTTAGATAAGGCTGTCTTTATTAAAAATTGAAAAGCTATTGGAGTTCTTACTAGTATTTTAACATTTGATTTTAGGACACCCAACTTAGATGCAGTTGTAGCTCAGATAAAAAAAACCCTCCCTATCCCAAAAGTAAGATTACAGTGAAATCATAACAATGTTATAGCGTAAGCATAAACTGTATTGCACAAAATTAAGCAGTTTACTGGAGCATTGTCAACAATTAATGATAAACTGAAATTCATAAACAAAGATCAAAATGAAGCTTGAATTTTTTACTATGGTATGATAAATCTTTTAATCAAAGAGCTAACATTGATAAAATTTAATTATTTTGCCCTTTGGCTGGAGAGACATACTGCTGTGTTTTGGCCATATGACTTTTAAAGAGCACAGCAGAAACTATACATAGTGATTAATTTTTAATGATATGAATTACTAGATTACAGTGTTATAATTGCAAGTTAATAAAAATACTTATTCAATTTTGTGGGTGTCAGCGTTTTTCACCAATTCTGTTCTTAAAATGCAATGAATGCTTGAGGTCATGATTTTGAACTCCCTCCTAGTCGTACCAAAGACTTATAAAAATGGTACTAAACCTTGCTAGATGCTCAGCATTCAAGGGTAAAATTTTGATGACGTCACCAAATTGAAATATTCTTTGCATATTTGATCATTTGTGCATGGATATTACACATCAATTACAAAATTAGCCATTCCTTTACAATTTTCAAAGAAATTTAGAAAACCCTTGTTGACTGGTTAACCCCTGTGTGCCATGTTTGTGTGTTTGGAGGTAGTACTGTAGCATCAGGGTCATTTTACCCTTTGTTGCGACTGTGGTCCCGTAGTGCGTGTCGCGACAATTGTCTCGCTAGAGGTGAGCAACACTGATCGCATTCTATAACTTCATCTTGCCATAAATGCCTGTAAAACTATTTGATTGGTTTAAAAAGGCCAGGAACGAGCATTCTGCAGTACTTTACTATATTCTTAGCGATGTAATTTTACAAATGCTTGCTTCTAAACACGTGGTACATGTGCAAAGCTAAAATGGCCGACACTGAATACGACGGTGATTTCTTGCAACAAATATTCGCTTCTGATAGTGATGCTAATAGTGATTTTGAATAATTTGAGAAAAATGACATTATTGGAGCAAGCGAGGTATTGATGGAAATACACATGAATGTTTTTGAGCCAGAAATTTACGTGGAACTGGAGTCCGATGTACATGCTCGCTTGACGTGAAAAAATGGCGCGCCTGTCAACCCCCATTCACTGGTAATTCAAAATTAAATGTCGAGATGGTGAAAAATGAACCTACGGACTATTGAAGACTTTTTCTTAGATGACGAGCTATTTCATCTGATAATAGATCAAACAAATCGTAATGCAGATCAGAGAGTTCATGGGGCAGACTTGAACGAAAAAAGTAGCATGAAGAAATGGCGGCCGGTCTTACCTGAGCATCTAAAACATTTTCGCATCTATTAAAACAATGGGTTTGGTACATATGTCTGTTCTCGATTCCTAATGGGCTATTGATGATGTGATATCAACCGCATACTTCAGCAAAAAAAAAAAGTATGGGATAGATTTCAAGCTATTCCAAGCAATTTACACCTGTCAGACAATGAGAACAATTAAGGTGACTTCACGAAATCAGCCCAATGATTGAACAAAAATAAAGCCGTTGCTGAGGTTTAATCACCAGATATGGACCTGAGTTTGATGATATTATAATAAATAACAGGTTTTTCATGAACATTAATTGCTGACTGGTGGGTTGGTGGTATGTTTAAACATACCTATGACATTCATGGAGTGGATTTTTGCAATACTTTCACCTTAACTTTACCTGTGATTTTCACAATTTATATATAACATTGTGACAGACATAACATGTGCATGTTTGGACTACTAAAGAATATAACATTTCGTAGATATATTTGAACTTTTCCATAAAAAACAAACAAAAATACTGATGAAATACAATTGTAACTTGTCAGTTTACCTGTATTTACACCTGTACCTGCAAATATGTTAAACCTACACGTGTCTTGATGCTAATCTTAAAGTATAGACACATACCATCATTTTTTATATAGGGGTTGTTTATCAATAGTATATATTTAATGAAATACATGCAATTTTAAGACTGTGCAGTTTTATTCTTTTCTTCCCTGAAACAATTCAGCACTGAGGGACCTTTTACTGCAAAACAATGCAGCACTTTAAGGGTTAAGATGCACCAAAGTGGGTGGTATTGTAGAATAGTCGACAAATGTATCTCTACAATGATACCATATAATCTGGAGTTTCTGCTTGAATTACCAATTGCAGAGGGAAGAATATTTTTTGAGACCCAATTTTTGTTGCTGTTGGAATCAGAGTTTATGTCCAGATTTCAGATTTTTTGGCTTGAGATCTTAAGCAGACCAGTCTGAATTGCTAACAAAGTGAACCTTTGCAAAAAGTAGAGTAAGTTGGGGATTTGGAGTAAAAAGTGACATGGTTACAAGAAGCAGAAAAGCAGACTAAAGAAAAAAAGTACTCTTTTACCCTTCTGCCCAAGCTACAGCCAATTAGCAAATGAAAAACAAATTTTATGACACATTACTAGGCATCAGGCTGAAAATAAATCTCTTGGAAGTATATGTATTTAGATGTATAGTACATATTCAGAAGTGGCTTTTTTTCTACTCCCATTCGAGGTGAAAATGACAAATTTCTCATCGGAGTTAATGAATTAAGAGGTATAGTGTTAGGACTGGCTCAGGCAGGTGTCAGGATAATGCTTCTAGGTGGAACACAATGCTACATCTCTGCAGCAGGATGCCCAAGTGCTGGACATCAGTATAAACTGCCACATTGCAAACATCCTAGCGATATGATTGAAAGTGATAAAACTACATTGAAAATCCAAATCACACAAATGCACACTGAAAATACAAATTCTATTTATATATTTTTGTTCGTATTTCAGTATTGCTATATTTTTAACATCTGATGGTAACTTGTGGAATCAGGTGGGGATAGTTGATGAGGAAAGGGTTTTATGGTCAGTCATTATTAAAACATGCCTTGGAAAGTGCAAGAGTTAGTGGTGCTGAACTGATGTCTAGTATGGTTGTTTCAGTGACCATCATGAACATTTTTTAAAACTCTAATTCCTCCATAGTGGATAATCATGTCAATATGGAGGTTTTCACCAAACTACTTCTTTTTTTGACTAGTTGGTCCTAAATGAAAATGGTGTCAACCTGACATAGAGTATGAGTCTATGACTGCTGTGATGAACATTTTGTAAATCTTTTCATACTCCTTCTGAATGGATGGTCATATTGATGTAGGGTTTCCAAACAACTTTTTAAGGGAGAAGCAATTTCATTGTTATATGGATGCATGAATGTGTTTGCAGTACCAATGCACATATCAATTAAATAGGTGGAGAATCGGTAGAAAATGACAATGCTTTATTGTCGTTCATGGCAACGTCTAGGTGTTTTATATTGTGTCCAGTTTGGGCAAATTATTTTAATTTCTTCAAATTATTTTGAAGAAAAGTGATTCTTTTTCCAGGAAATACATGTACTAGTGCTTTAAAGTAATTCTTGGACAAGGAAATTTATCAAAATTTATACAGAATTAAACAATTTCAATATTTTCTGCAAGTCAACAAGAGACTGTTGACACTGCTGCAATTCACTAACTATTAACTCGTTCAACCCACATCACTGCTAAAAGCTATATTGCTGCTCTGCCCCAATAGCACTGAGCTGTGTCTAGCTGGGTATGCCCCGTATAGATTTACCTGTTTTGTAAATAATCACGCACATTCGTTCGCTCTTACCTTAATTTCTCTTCTAATATCCAATAACAATCCACTAAGTTTTCACCAATTATTCCAAATGAATTTGTCTACACAGTGATGTATTTTTTTCCTTCTATTTGTCCAAAACTTTCACAACTTTTTTATACACTATTTACAAAATCAACAAGATTGCTACAATCTGCTAGATCTGCAATAACTCTTTCATCGTTTCTATCAGCAACCTCTTCTTCTGATGATTCAGTCTCAGAAACTTCAATGTCCAATTCTAAATCTCACAAATTATCCAACTGTCGAACATATCTTTCCTCTGCTTCCTCAATATTTTCTAGATCAAACCCGAGAAACTCCTCATTTTAGTTCTCACCGTCATCAAGTCTTAAATCCACCATCGTTGCTCTCAGTAATCCTTGGTTTCTGAACAATTCAAGTTTGAACATTGGAAAGTAAAATGATTTCTGTTTAGTTAATATTGGTCTGATTCTTAGAAAAGCCCCATTTATAACCAATCAGAGATGTTGTATCTATCACACATTCAAATCGCGCAAAGATGGAATCGGCCATTGAATACAGAAACTGGATTGCGAGCAGCAGCAGAAGGGGCGAATCAAACAAAATTTTTAGACAAGTTTTCACTGAAATCACGCTTAAAAACAATGAAACCAATGACATCAGGCCGCAATGTGTGTGTGAATCTGATATCGTTTCATGGATTAGGTCCAAAAAAAAAATATGAAAAAATCAATGAAATTAATGAAATCCTCCATCGATTTTTTGGGAAAAAGGGACTACAACGTCGTTGTCACTCACCCCTTCTGCTGCTAGAACTTTCAGTTCTGGTTAACCGAATATTTGATCCAGTCCGATACGATATCGTGTTCGAGGGTCATGTAAATTTATTGTTACAAATCCGTGTGGGGCAGACTGAGCATGACTAAAGAAATTTCTAAATTGATTGAAGTCCATATCGGAGCACAATGTCTGCCAAATATTTCGTAGCGTATGTGTATCAATGCCGTTGAATACAGCAAGCATATTACAGTTATCTCTAATCACTTTTGGAATCTGAGTGTATCGTTGAGTGACATAGATCACATCAGTGTTTTTATGCCTGCCTCGGGAAAATATTCTAGCAGGATTTTTTTGATTATCTAACATGACATCATCGTATACAACTAAATTGTTGATACTTCCATCGAGGTCATTCACGGATGGTGCCTCGTCAATATCGGTTATAAATTCAATAACATCCTCGCCGGCAATCTCTGAAGCGTTTTCATTAAAATCTTTTTGCACTTCATAGCATCGTTGGTCGTCTACGCTAGGGGCAACTAAATACAACTTATCCCACTTCATCCATCTCATTATTAAATTGAGTAACAATTGCGTTTTACCGGATCCAGATGGTCCGATTATAATTGCGCGGATAGAGTTTGGTAGCGCTGCATGATGCTTCACTGGTTCTCTTGTTTTAGTCGCTGAAAAATCAATTATATTCATATCTCTATACATAAATTATGGATCTATATTGTGTGAAGTGTAAGGCGCGTACTGGCACAGATGACTTGACGACGATTACAACTAAAAATAACCGATCAGCGCTTTCTGGTAAATGCGTACAGTGTAGTACAAAGAAATTTAGATTTGTTTCTAAACCCAAGGAACCTTTAAAAAAAAACGAGGAGGTGATATCGCTGCCAAATTAGCAAAACTCCCTGGAACCCCATGGGCAAAATACCCCGGAGAAAAACACCTTCCAGGGTATAGTTATTGTGGACCGGGAACAAGACTTGATATCAGACTCAATGATCAAAATCAGCCCCGACCCGGTGAGGAACCAATAAACCAATGTATCTTATAAAAGCAGTAATCTGCAGCACAGGCATCTAGCAGATGTGAAATTAATTCATGCGTTGATAAATCCTTCAAAGAAAAATTGGCTTCATTTTTGATAAAATCGGCAATGAAAAGCAAATTGATGTTAGGTGCTGGTAATTAATAACAACATGGAATCTATTTATTATTCCCCAAGAGGATACTGGAAGGGTAACGCTGCAATCAGTAAACTCGCTAGCGCCGCAAAAGTGAAAAAAACCACTGCGGCTCATTGGTTATCCAAACAGGCACTATGGCAAATTTATCTACCACCGCCTAAACAAATTCAATTCTCGCATTTTGATGTGACCTTTCCTAATGAAGTTCATCAGACTGATATATTATTTCTGCCACATGATCGTGGTTACAAATATGCGTTAACTGTAGTTGATATTGCAAGTCGATATAAAGAAGCAGAACCGTTAAAAACAATATCGGCCACTGAAGTGGCTTCTGCATTTGAAAGGATTTATCGAAGGAGTCTTCTGCACTGGCCAAATCTGTTACAAGTTGATCCGGGCAAGGAATTTCAGGGTGCAGTGTTATCTACAATGAAATATCACAATGTCGCTATCAGACGAGGGCATACTGCACTGCATCGTGATCAGGCCATTGTAGAACGATTTAATCGGATTCTTGCTGAACGGTTATTTGGATATCAATACGCAAAAGAATTCATCCAAGAAAAAAGATCCCGTGAATGGGTTAAGAGATTACCAGGTGTAGTTACCGCACTGAATAACGAGATTACTAGAACCATCAACATGAAACCTATCAACGCGATTAAAAAGAAGTCGATACCTGAAAAACCACAAAAGGATTTCAAAGAACCAATTCTTGGTAGTAATGTCATTGTGAGGTACTTATACGAACCAGGAGAGCTTGAGGGTGGCACAAAAAGGGCTACTGATCCTATTTGGAGCGTCACTACGCATAAGATATCTAGTATAACACGATCTACGGGTAGACCTCCAATCTATAAACTGGATTCAACTGCCCCTCAACGGGTTTTACTAGACAACAATTACAAGTAATTCCTGACGATACTCAATTACCACCGCATGGTCTTAACTAGCACCCTTGCGTCTATTGCACTCAAGACAAGTCAACATCACATTATTTCTGACATGACCGAGATTGTTATTTTTTCTGTCAACGGTGAATTGGCGAGGATCCTTATCCGAATACTGCCAACGCATTATACAATTGCAACTCGCGCAGTGATTATTCTGTTGTTTCTTCAAAGTGATTATTAATTCAGCATCAATATCGAATTCTCGTTGTTTTTTTTTGTCCTGTTGTTTGTAACCGGAGAGTTTTTTATCAATAGAGCTTTTTATCGATAATATCATCTATTGTGGTGTCATCATCATCGCCAATGATTTCATCATCGAAGACAATTCTTCGAAGTTGATTTATTTTTCGTACTCTGGATACTGAAAGATAGACTAAATTCGACCATTCTATGCGATTATCTACCATCCAAACAATTGTATCCGATATTGTCAATCCCTGTGAAGAATGTATCGTCGCTGCATAACCTAGCGTCCATGGGGATTTATTAGCACGCAATGCATCTTCAACAACATTGATATCAACCAGCACAATATCATTTAATACGAGAATCTGCTTTTCACTCTGTCCTGGAATATCAACTTCGATGTTCTGTTTTCGTGTATCCGATGGCCTATAACATAATGGTACTGGAAGCGTTGCAAATTTTTGTTTATGCAATTCAAATAACTTCATCTGAAGTGTGTCCCTGACTATTTTTCTACTTGCAATGATTAAATCATTTGGTCTCCACGCTTCCCAAAACTCATTCATGGGAGTTTCCGAAATTATTTCATGGGTTATTTCACACTGGATTCTATCCGGTTGTAATCTAATTAGTTTCTTCAATTCTTTTAATTTTTCATCAAGTGATCTATGATCGGTATCAATTTCTTCATAATAGTCTACAAAACCCTTTAGCCATTCATGGGGGGGTGCACCGACAAATGGTGGTGGTTGCCCGTGATCACCGCACATGACGACTTTTGTATTTTTTAATAACAACCACTCAAGAAATATTTTTAAGACCTCTTCTGACACTGTGTCTATTTCATCCCACATGATGAATTCAGGAATAAATTTCTCTCCCATGCGCTCAGGAGTCCATTTATCTCCCTTCCATCGGAAAAAGCTGTGATAAGTGCATGCATTTACCCCTCTCTGTATCATTTCTCTTGCAAGTCTGTGAGTCGGTGTTAGTACAATCATGTTTGGATTGGAAACGCTAGCGTTTCTACGGAATAACTCAATTACCCGGGTTGTTTTTCCTGACCCGCCACAACCGTTTAAATAAACTGTTTTATATCTACAGATTGGATCAGAAATCGGTGGTGCACTAGAAAATTCTGAACACTGATTGCTTTCTAAGTAATTATTTTCAATGGTAACATCTGCTGATGGAATATAATCATGAATCATTTCTTTCTTAATTCTCCATGTCCCCCAATTCTCGTTGCCAGTAGCCTTAAAATCAGCCATTTTGCTATTTATGTAAAATGAGTCAGTAGCAACTCTAACTGCGGTGGTAGGAAATTTATTGATCATTGAAAACAGATTGATAGAAGCATAACCGAGCATAGAAGCTCTTAAGTGTGTGTACAGCGGATGGTATCCATCAGTGTAGGTAACAATTGTACCCAATTTGGTTCCATCGGACAGAAATGCGTCCTTACGATTGACATATAGGCCCCTATTCGTTAGATCCGCGATTACAAAATCGTATTCAGCGTTGTCTATAATCAATCGTGAAGAATATTTCGTATTATCATCTTTGCCACCTTGGGTAAATTTACCGATTATTCTTCGTCCAAGATTTTTTGCTTCATTGTTTCTGATTTCAAATAACTGTTGGGACCAATCCATGATTTGTTGTTCATTAAAATCAGGAAACAGTTTTCGCTCTTCGCTAATTATTTTTTCTAGATCAGGTTGTGGTAACCAGACTGATTTCTGTGCTCGATAGGATATAATTGCTTCACTGACAATTAATGATTTTAACATCTTACAATCAAGCATATACCATAATAACACTATTGGCATCCAGTGTTTTTCAGACATGTGTTTACCAATCCAAAGATAACTACACGGATGAAGTCCTGTAGCCATTTCAAATGATATTACACAAGCGAATCCGGTTAAATCAAAATCAGGAAGTGGTCCATTAATAGCAACACGGGTCATTTCGTGTGTAGGGTGTCCAAATCGTTTGAAATATTTCTCACACTCTCCATACCCAAGAAAACTTCCTGGATAACATGCAATCATATCAACTGAAATAACGGTATCAGCGGTGTATTTTGTGTTCCATAATCCGCCGTGGCTGTATTCAAGACAGGACAATTTGACATCTGATAAGAACTCACTTCGTGTTGGTTTCCACGCGTTTTTCTTTCTAGCAAAATGTGCTGCAATGGCTGGTACTGTGAAACAGTTTGCTAATAATTGATCGTTGTCTTCTCCGTCCCCAGAAAACTCACTAGCTAGTTGTTTCATTTGATTCTGCAGCTCTTCAGTACGGTATAATTCTCCGTTAGGCCTTACAAACTGATCAAATTTGCATTCTTCGTCTGAAGTACTATGAAATAGCCACACTGACACAGGATCGTTTTTACTCAAATGGTAAATAGCATCAAATAATTTCTGCTCTGAAAAAAACTCTTCGGTTTGGGATAGATATCTTACGGTTCTATCCCGTGGGAATATTGTTACTGCAGATGACCACGCGTGCGCGTTATGATCAATAATTTCAATGGGGGCTCCCTGTGATTTATATTTCGATTCGTATAATACTTCTCCGGTGATTGTCCTTACCGATATTGAAAATCTTAATGATTTTTCTAATTTAGTTATATCCTGAATTGTTGCTCCATGCTCTTTTACCGTGAACTCCCACTCGGTTATTTTTTTTCGTCTTAGATCAGTTAGTTTATTTCCCCGGGACGCATTTGTGAAGTGTTCTATTATTCGTTCTGCTACACAATTGAGCCCTGTCGAATATTTCATGGGTGCTAGTTTTGAAATATCAGGTTTTTCATTGAGCGGATAGATCCCGTAAACAACTGCTGTGACAGGATAAGATCTTTCATAGTAGGGTTTATCAATTCCAGTCAAAATTCCCGGTTTTGAATCCTGATTCACGGTGACAGTTTTTTTACCCCTGAGAATGGGTTCAAATTTATCCCTAATAATCCATTTGCCATCCTCACGGATAATGAATTTGATTCGGAAAAAATGACTTTTTTCTCCAATACGTGAGATTATCACTGCTGCTTTTTCATCATTCATGGTAGCGTCAACAACACCATCAATTCGAAATGTTGACCAGCAATAAGATGATCCATCACCCTTGAATTCATTAAAACAGTCTCTGATGGGTTTGTCAAGAATTTTATTCTTGGGTGTATTAGAAACTATATCAAGATTGAATTGAGCATCCTTCCATGGTGATCCCATGTTTCCGTCTCTTGGACGTTTGTTACGTTTTTTGGGTCTATCGCGATTAAATCTAGGATTGATTTTTAATAATCTCTTAAACTCTCTCATGTTTCCGTCTCTTGGACGTTTGTTACGTTTGTTTCTGTTTACTACACGTTTTTTTGGTCTATCGCGATTAAATCTAGGATTGATTTTCAATAATCTCTTAAACTCCTTCATGTTTCCGTCTACTATACGTTTTTTGGGTCTGTCGAGATTAAATCTAGGATTGATTTTCAATAATCTCTTGAACTCTCTATCGGTATTGAATTTAGCATTTTTCGAAGTCAATCTCTTGAACTCCTTCATGCTATATTAAAAACGTGTCTAAATGAAAGATTTATGTATAATCAATCACTGCAAAATGGGTCAGTCATTGAATTAGACAATAGTGTAGTAGTATATAATGACCCAAGAATTCAGACTACACCCAGTGATTAAAAATTACGAAGCATCCAGTGATGGTGTTGTAAGACACTGTAGACTGAAGAACCCAATTGGGTGGGATAATGGTATGGGGTATTTGGTGTTTAATGTTGGAAGGAAGACATTTCGCAATCATCGTTTCGTATTTGAATGTTTTAATGGATTGATCAAAGATGGTTTTGTTATTGATCACATTGATTCTAATCCAAGGAACAATTCTTTATCCAATCTGCAAGCTATCACACAAAGTGAGAATATCAAACGAGGAAGGACTGACACTTGTTCAAAAGCGAGACCAGTGAAATCTTTTAATACAACAACTAACGAAGAGAAAATATTTAAATCATTATATGAAGCCGGTAAGTATTTCAATATTTGTAGAACTTCAGTACGATTCGTTGCATCGGGAATAACCAAGACGGCTATTTCAAAAAAGAGTGGACAAAAAGTTCAATTTAGTTATATCTGATGCGTCATAATTTTCAATTAGAGATATGTCATTCTTATAGAATAATGAATTCTGAAAACATGAATAGCATCATAGTTGAAATAGCAAAATTGAAAAATCAGGATATCAAACTATCAGATGGGTTAAATCCTGATCAAATTGTGTCTGATTTTCAGGATATAGAATACGGGGTTAGCACTAACAAATATATGCTACCCAAGAAATATGCACTCATCAAAAGAATTCAGAATTCTATTAAAGACTCTCTTTCATTTTCCAGTGACATCAGTGTGTTCGTTCCGTTGTATACTATTGTAGAGGGAATACGAAAAGAATTGGGGTACGAATACGAATTGAAAAAAGAAGTCAACTCTAAAATTAGAAACCTACGGGCATTAATTCAATTTTGATTACCCGACCATTGATTGCACGACCATTATCATTTTTTGATTGCCCGATCATTTATCATTTTTTTAGCCGACCCTCAAGAGGAAATGTCAAAATTGAATGAGGAAACTGTCAGTATTATTTATTTTATATACAATTATGACACTTTCCTCATCAGTGATAGAGCTGTCAAAACAATCAAATAACACTTCCATGACCGTATAAAAAATCATCCGACATGTCAAATAGAAATGTGGAAAGTGTCAGTATTAATTATTTTATATACAATTATGACACTTTCCACAAACCTGATAGAGCCATTAAAACAATCAAATAACACTTCCATGACTGTGTTAAAAATCATCCGACATGTCAAGTGTTTTGCAATTGAAAAATAGTTTGCGATTTCAAATAATGGTCAATGAAGCATTAACGACCCGATTGGCTCGTGAACCATTAGATGCAATTAAGAGATTTATACCAATTCGGGACTCTGTAAGGAATAAACTGCAACAACGACAGAGTTTACAAACTGATTTTGCTTTAGGGTCTGAAGAGTTGTTTAAACCAGTAACCACAGCAACGAAAGGGGTAGAGCGTGCTTTACTGGGAGATGTTCCCGAGACGGGGAAATCTGTTATTGGTGAACTTGAAAAAATAGCAGCAAAAACTGAACAAACAAAACAAATAGAATCAAAAAGAACAGTAGAGGACTTACGCATGAGATTTAACGAGGAAGGGTTAGCAGAAATTGATAAGACTGATCCAACAAAAACTCCTGAGCTTGTTGTTACGTCTTATGAAAACAGAAAAAAATGGTTGAAACCAGAACATCATAAATATGTTAAGAATTTCACTCATTGGGCTGATATATTCTACAAAATCAAAACTGGAAAAAGTCAAAAAAAGACAGATAGTGCATCATACATTGAATATATCAGGATGGTGGATCACGTGTATAATCAATACGAAGAGTTTAAACAACAACAAAAACCGCAAAGGCGGCGACAGCAACCTGCAAAGAAAATTTCTTTCTCTCCTAAAAAGCAACAACTACCACGTGATGATGATGATTTAGAAGAACGACGTCAAACACCAACACGGAGACAAAAAAAACAAGAAGAACCTAATGATGATTATTTACAAGAAACGGGTTTAGAAAAACTAGATGAAGCAGCTGGTTATAGCGGAAGTGGACTGCAAAATCCAAGGATTGGAAACACTTGTCCTCATAGTGTTATCAATGATATATCACGATTAGATGTTCTTGTAGGAGGTTTCCGAGCTGGAAATAATTCACCGGAAATAATTAATGAAGCAGCTGATATCTGTAGACGGTTATTTCAAGGCGGTATCATGGATATCAAAACCTATCGAGATTTCATTGACGAGTTAGCAAATGGGTATCATAGTGATTAAATAACAATTGAAAACACTATTGTTTTTATAATAATGATCGTACACTACAATCATGATAAACCAACCCTCGTCTATGTAGTTAATTCACGGTTTCCAGTTTATAAAGCATACTATGGAGATGGCCTCGGCAATACCATTTTAGGATTCTTTTCAAGAATGGCCCCAAAAGTGATGCCGTTAGCTAAACAGTTATCAATGAAAGCCATTGATGTTATTCGTGATAAGGGTATTAGTACTGTTGGAGATCTTGCTGGGAAAGCGTTTTCAACTGCGAAGGATAAAATAACATCATTAGTGAGGCGAAAAAAGAAACCGTTACCGTCTACAGAAGAAATGCCTGCAAGTGTTAGTAAAATTATAAATAACGCAGTAGATGAAAAACTAGCGTCGATGGTAAATCAAGGGGACCAAAGCAATATTGCAAATATGATAGCGGGAAGTGGCTTTAAAAAACCACGTGGATGAAATCCTATGGATTTTCACGCTAGCGTTTTTCACGATGAAAATCACGATTTAGACTCTGATAAATAGAATAAAATGTTCAAAAGGTCACCTGATCCAGCATTTGATATAGACGCCCCAGTCCCCAAGAATGATTCTGTACGCGATTATCAATATTACGCCTATCATGCCATAAACTCAAATAGTCGAGCAAGAATTGATCTTCAAGTCCATGATACCAGTAAATACTTTTTACCCTGTGAAGCATTTATTGAAGTAGAAGGAGAAATTGTAACAGCTGCTGATACTACTGCTGTACCAGCACCGTATCCAGCTGGTACTCAAGTCGGTTTTGTCAATAATGGTATTATGGCGCTATTTGAGAGTGCTAGATATCTCATTGATGGAAAAGAAATTGAGTCCATAGATCGTGATGTTGATGTGGCTACAACAATAATCGGGTTAGCGAGATATTCTGATGATTATAATAGATCAGCAGGACCCTCTATGATGTTTGCAAAGGATGGTAAGAATACCGCTGGAGGAAATCGATTTGTTGTAGGACAACCAAAAAAACGTGATAATACCCCTGCTGGTATCGAGGATATGATTATAAACAACGATGCTAATTTCAATCTAGGAGCTGCAACACGAAACGCAATGTTGCAAGGAGAGCGTAAATCATTTTCATGCGCGATTCCACTGCATCACATATTTGGATTCTGTAGAAACGTCAGAAAAGTTATCTACGGGGCGAAGCATACAGTATCACTTGTACGAAAGGGTGATGATAATGATGCAATTTGGAAGATTCCAGCAGATGCTGCAGCCCCCAATGCTGATGCCGGTAGAGTCGATTTAACAAAAATATCATTGTGGATGCCAGTGTTGACTCCAGCAATCACCGCAGAAGAACGATTACTATCATTTATGGATCAAGGAGGAAAGTCATTAATGAGTTGGCTAACCGTGAGTACAGATGTGAAGCAATCAAATATCAACGGGTTATTCACTTGGAACCTAGCATCAAAACAAGGCGTTTCTGCGCCACGTCATATATTCGTAGCGTTACAGGATAACACACGAGTTGGCAATCAACGTTTCAGCCATATGATATTTGATCAATTAGGTGTGAAAGACGTCTCACTGAGAATAAACGGCCAGCAGGAACCATCTGAGGATATACAACTTAATTACACAGAAAATCATATTGCACGAGTTTATCATCGTCTGTTGTCATTTATGGCACGCGATCAAAATGTGGATACTGGTTTGCAAATATCACAATATGATTTTAAAAATCTGTATCCGATCTATTACTTCTCACTGGAACATCTCGATTTGACAAGACAGTCAGTTGTTGATATACACTTTAGAGCTAATGTGACTCGTGGTGCTATTGCTGATTATAGAGCGGTTGCTGTCATTCTCAGTGATAAATCAATGTTACTTGAAGGTGTTGGAGGAAGAATGAGAGTGGTAGATGCCCCAGTAGAAAATCTTTGAAATTGTAAACGATTTAGAATCAATCTATTATGTATAATGTCATATAGTGTTATTAGTGTTGCGTTAACTCCTGGTCAAATCAAAAAATTGCAATCAGAATCGGCTAAAAAATGTGGAACCACAATCACGTTGAAACCTAATCAAATGATTGGTGGTGCAAATAAATTATCGCTGACAACTCGTCAAATAAAACATTTCAATGATGCACTTGCAGCCAAAAAAGGTGTCCAGATTACTCTTTCTGCGGCTGCTATCAAAAATATGATTAAAACAGGCGGTATATTCCCGTTGTTAGCTGCAATACCAGCATTGATTGCAGCAGCAGCCCCAGCAGTGGCTAAAGCAGCGGCGTTAGGAGCCGTTGGTACTGCAGCAGGAATGGCACTTAAGAAGGCAACTGGGAAGGGATATAAAAAAAAGGGACGATCCGTTCACGGATTGGGTCTAAGACTACCAGGAACCCCGTATTCGTGGTACAGCGGAAAGGGTCTAAGACTACCAGGAACCCCGTATTCATGGTACAGCGGGAGATCCGTTCACGGATCAGGCCTGAGACTACCAGGAACAGTTTATTAATTCAGAAATCTTCGATGGTTCCCAAATCTTTGATGGTTCCCATGTCCAATTTTGATTTAATCGATGCGGCTAAAAAACTAGTGATTAAAAATTTCAGAGGTGTTTTTATGAAAGATCAATTACCACATCAACCAAACAAAACTGAAACAGGTATTATTAATCTCGATAACAGCACCGGACCTGGAACTCACTGGGTTGCATATGCTATTGATCCACGTGGGATTGTCTATTTTGATTCATATGGATTAGCCCCACCAAAAGAGTTTATGCGTTACATAAAAACCCTTCCAATGAAGACTTGGTATTCTACGCTACCAACACAACAAATCAATGACCCACCAATATGCGGCAGTGAAGTATTAAATGTCCTAGATGCTATTTCTAACTCCTTGGGTAACCCAAGGGGAAAACCACCTCATATTGTCGTAAATGACTACACCAGCAATCGCTTTTTAGAGAGAGAAAGAGTTTTACAATAACATGATTGATATTTGGGGGAGATCTTTGAAACCCAAACCCGATGGCACTGCAACCCCTGATTCTATCAAGGATATAACAAAAAAAATTAAAGATGAAATAGCTGAGACGTTGAATTTAGAAAGTGTTGAACCCAATGAAATAGTTGTATTTCAAGATCGCCAGGGCAAATTGAAAACCAGTAATGTGTCATTGGATGATATTTTAGTTAAACAACGAAACGCAATCGAGAACACCGTTGCGTTATTTTCCGATCAGGGTAAATTGAAAACCAGTAATATTTCTCTGGATGATATTTTAGTTAAACAACAAAATGCAATCGAGAACACCGTTGCGTTATTTTCCGATCAGGGTAAACTCAAACCGGGTGTACTCGTTTCGACGATTACAGATCGATTAAAAACTCTCAACGATGAGTTAAAAAATTCTGTGTTTGTACTAGCAA
Organism: Unio delphinus; assembly: GCA_029339505.1. Classification (NCBI taxonomy): domain Eukaryota; kingdom Metazoa; phylum Mollusca; class Bivalvia; order Unionida; family Unionidae; genus Unio; species Unio delphinus. The sequence goes on from JAQISU010000008.1 coordinate 22,487,154, forward strand.
CACTTGAATCTAGAATTGAAGAACACATAAAACAGTTTACCGCATTTCGTAGAAATATCATTGATAAATTTATTGGAACTACATTCGATAAAATTGAAATAAAACTCCCTGATATTAAAAAATCCATCGATGAGACGAAAAACTTCATCGAAGCCGTCAAAGGTGATTTTTCGAGGATGATAACAGTCATTGAAAAAACAAAAATTCCTCATGAGAAAACCAACAACATAGTATATACAATCCAACACGGATCATTTGAGTGGACACTTACAAACAACAAATTAGATATCACTGCAACCGTCAAGGGTATTTATCGATTAACACTGGTGACAACGGCTAAATTTAATATATCATCGTTGAGTTCATCCGGGGTCAATAATACGATTTCAACGATCATCGACAAGGGTACAACTGAAAAGTTCACGATCACATCTACTGATAAAAATTTGGTTAGGGTTTCAACAACATGGTATTTGGAATTCGTAGTGGATTTAAGTTGAAAATTACAAAGCAATTTCACTAACGGTTTCAATTGAAATCGTGAACTGATTTTAAAATAAAATGATTTCATCATCGCAATATCGCTATGATCAGGTCAGAGAATATCAAACTAGACTCAAAACTCTGTCTGAGGAGTATGCAATGAAAATTAAAAAATATCGCAGGAGAATTACCGCAATTGATATTACTGTGTATTCAGTGAGTGGTGTAATCACCGGAGCCGGTATTATACTGTCTTCAGTGACAATGATGGCCCCGATAGCTGTTCCAATTTGCATTTCTGCGGCAACAACAATCGCTGGAATTATTTCAATAATCACAAAAAAAATATCATCATGCAGCCAACGGAAACTACAAGAATACATAATTCAATTTCATGTTGTGTCCACTGCATACTCGCAATTATCCTCATTGATATCGTCATCTCTCGATGATACAATTATATCAGAGAGTGAGTTTTCAGCGATGGTAGATATATATGATTCTGCGATGTCAAAATTAGAAATACAAAAACATGAGTATAATAACAATGACAACACAGATGGAATTACTTCAACAAATAGTGGAGAACAGAAACCCAGTACAAACCAGCATGATCTCAATAACCTCAACGAATCCAGAATTCAGTGTGAATTTCCCCTCTCCGGTCCCAGTGAAGGAGATAGCGCTAGCAAAATTACGAGTGTATCACAGTTGGCCAAATATTAGGTCAAAATCATTTGGTGGTCAACAACCGAATAATTCCCTGGTATTTGCAAATAAGAATAAACCCGACGGTACCCCAGACTGGAATGTTGTTTCCATACCAACCGGATCATACCAAATTGAACAAATCAATAATGAATTCGCGCGTAGAATAAAATCGATTACTGGAGTAGAGTCAAAAATAGCTATAACAGTTCATGAACCAACACTATCATCTGCCATTGAAATAAGCACAGAGGGTTATGTCGTAGATATCTATCAAAGTTCTATTAGAACCGTACTAGGATGGCCTGAAATCCCACCCCGAGAAAAAACCGTTAAATTACCAGAACCACAAAAAACTGATTATATCACCGACAGGACAAAACTTGACAATCCAGTAAAAAGCTATAGCGATTATGACAAATTAAATTTTTTCACTGAAAAGATAGATAAGGGAGGGGAGAAATACTACATAACTCGACAGGATAAAATCACTGAAAACTTCACAGCGTTCAATAACGATATTTCGTTGTTGTTAATATCCCTTAAATCCGGCTCTCTCACCCGAGATTAATTTATCAGCGTCATAGAAACATGTAACAGAATCCTCAGTGACATTTATATATTTCATTCACTAATTATACGAGAGGTAGCCCTTGCCAGACACCCTAACACGAAAATAGAATTTACGACAAAATATCATATAAGCGTAGAAAATATTTCCGAATTCAATCTACCAGGATATAATCTCTTAGAACTACAAAAATCTCTCAGTGATGCCATCGATGTCGGTTTTAAAATAATTCATGATACGTGGAAAAAAACAACATCACCGGAAACAACTATTCTGACACACAATAATGACCCAGATGGTGGTGGCAGGCATATTGCTACGTTCAATGTGAATATTTTAACGGTGATTGCGCTCAATTTAGTGTGTGATGTGATCGAAGGAAGCTATCAAATAAATTTAGAACGATCAAATCAAGCTCAGCAGAGATATATTTTGTATTCATTTGCACCAATAGCCCCTCCAGGGTTTTTAATAATTGAATCCCCGGTGAATCCAGTCTATATGCGATGTCATAATAATTCATTAACCAGAATTAATTTCAAACTCACTGACCAGTCTAATAATCTGATTGATTTACAAGAGGAGGTTTTACAAATTAGTCTATTTGTGAAATCGTAGTGATTTTCGTCGTAGTGATTTACATGACCCTCGAACACGATATCATATCGGACTGGATCAAATATTCGGTTAACCAGAACTGAAAGTTCTAGCAGCAGAAGGGGCGAGTGACAACGACTTTGTAGTCCCTTTTTCCCAAAAAAATCGATGGAGGATTTCATTAATTTCATTGATTTTTTCATATTTTTTTTTGGGACCTAATCCATGAAACGATATCAGATTCACACACACATTGGGGCCTGATGTCATTGGTTTCATTGTTTTTAAGCGTGATTTCAGTGAAAACTTGTCTAAAAATGTTGTCTGATTCGCCCCTTCTGCTGCTCGAGCAATGACGGAATCAGGGCCGATTGAGTTAATGACATCATCTTCCAATTTGGATTTCATCAGGATTTGAACTCTGGTCCTGTGTTTCATTCAAGACTTTTTACTACTATGACTTCCGTTTTTCAAATTCTTGGTTTATTTTTGGATTTGATTCATAAAACCTTAAGTTATTTTTTATAATTTTTTACTTTACATTCTTGGGAAATAAATTATTTGTTAAATTTTTAATAAGCTTGATGTCTTCACTCTTTTCCGTTACTTTTTATAAGAGCCTTAACTTGTAACAATAGTCATTAAAAAATTTATAAAGTACTTAACGAGTATATGTAGAATACATTTGAGATGTCCCATGTTATGTTGAGATATTAAATTAGTGACTGAATGTGCCAACTGGATAAATAGCACAGAATTGACAAGAGGGCAGAATTAAAGCTGCATGAGTTTTTCTCTTTGCTTAATGTTAATTGTTATTTTTTTTATTGATGTCTTTATTTTTCCTTTTCTGTGAACATAAAGAAGTGCCTGTGGCCACGGCCATTGTCTTGCACCTTCAGGAAGTACTTTTTGATGAATTTTGTTGATGAATAGCACAGAATTGATGAGAGGGCAGAATTAAAGCTGCATGAGTTTTTCTCTTTGCTTAATGTTAATTGTTATTTTTTTATTGATGTCTTTATTTTTCCTTTTCTGTGAACATAAACAAGTGCCTGTGGCCACGGCCATTGTCTTGCACCTTCAGGAAGTACTTTTTGATGAATTTTGTTGGTAGTCATCTTCACTTCGACACCTGGACTTGTTCTAGACTAGATTTCCCGTGCACAAGGAAATGGCACTATTTCTTCTGTTTTGATGAGAATACCATATTGTTTTCTGAAGTTTAGGTGAGATATATGATTGGTAATAAGACGTTTTAACAGCATTCATTGTCAAAAACATGGACAGAATGAACCCTGTGTCTGATGAAATATAGCATACTTTACTGGCGTGAAAAGCTGAATTAAAATCACTGACAACTAACAGGTAGTCTGGGCTTTTTGTTGTTCTTATCTTGTCATTGTTGAGAATGGCCTTTAAAAAGAAACTCATTCTGTGTCTGTCTGTTTACTGCATACTGGAAATACAACCATAATATTAGTACACATAAAAAAGTATGACATACTACTTACAGACCTTAATGAGATGGAACAAAAATCAAGGTCATATGTCCATCAATAATGCATCATACCAAGGGTTTGTTGATATGTGACATACATGTATCGTTTCATCCCTGCTGACAGTGCATCCAAAATTGCTGCCATGTTGCCATCTTTAAAATCTTGTTGCTATGAAAAAGAGGTCATATCTTAGATTCCCAAAATTCATTTTGGTTCATAGTGTCATGTCAGTCACTTTTTAAATATTATTTTTACTTATTTGACATTTTTAAAAATAATTTTTTTTTCTCTCTTTAATTCTCATTGTTTTGGTGGCTAGAGTAGTTCAGGTGTTGTTAGCATCAAACTTATAATGCAAGGATTGTGGGTTAAGTACCATACTCACGGATGCTGTTTTGTTCCTGGGTAAGGCACTCCATAATATGTAATTAAAGTACTGATAGTGCCATTAAAAAACGTAATCGACTCATGTATTTTTATTTGTAGTTTTTATTGCATGTACAGAATTCAAAGATTTGACCATTTCCATCATAGCCTACTACAGCTGATACCCTGTAAAAGATGTACTGATGTTACTAGTTTGCCAATTTCAGGTGTAGTCTGCTACAGTTGACAAAATGACATTGGAGTTTGCTTATTTCCAGTATAGCCTACTTCAGCTGACACCCTGTAAAAGATGTACTGACAGTAGAGTTTGTATATAAAAATTTAAAGTCTTGATGCTGAAATCTACAATCAGCTGGCACAATATAGCAAGCAAGGAAAAATGGAATGACATGCCAGTAAAGGGCATATTATTGATCAGAGAGGGCCATTAAACATAGAATAAACTGGCTGATTTAACAAATATTTGTAGTGGACTAGAGAAATTATGCAAAATTCACATTAAGAACAACTACCGGTACTCTCCTGAATTGCTTGGGATAATTCTTGGTCCCATAAAGGAAAAGAGGTGTCATGGGCCAGTTTTTATGTACAAATTTAATATCACAATCAGCAACTTAGTATAAAAAAAATCAAATACACTCATGTCAATAAGGTCATTATTTTTGGATACCTATATTAAAACAAAGCATAAGAATATTATCCACTTGATCAGAATAGTTAATGACAGTTCATAGCATAAGAAGGTTAAGCAACCCAGCCCCAAATTTATGCCTGCAATTTTCATGTCCAAAGGTCATTTTTTGACACCATGCAATGCTCACAGTGCAAATACAGACTATTTTCCTAGATGACAATTCTGCAAAACAGTGTACTAAACAGGCTGCTGCAATTGAAAATAGTTGTCATCCAAGCCATTTTTTAGATATTCTACTTGCCCCAAACCCATGTGCTTACTGCTATTGTAGGCTAGCTCTTCTTCCTAACTGACTATTGGTATTTCACTATCAAACATACTGCTGAATAGCTATGGGATTTAATTAGTAAACAATAATACGGTAACTGGAAGAGTCGCACTATAGCACATTGTTAGCTCCCCTTAGCACTCTTTAGTGAAAAGAGTATATATATATATATATATATATATATATATATATATATATATATATATATATAGTTGAAATTGAAAGGGCAAACTCTATATATGGTTATGCTGTATATGCATTAGCATTATTTTCAACTGAGAAAATACATATCAAATGTATAAAGCACATGTCTATAATGTCTAAAACTCAAAAGATCCCATATGCATCAATACGTTGTTAATTTCTTGTTGACATTTATTTACATGCAGGAGATATATTTGAGAATATTTCTCTCTCTCTCTCTCTCTCTCTCTCTCTCTCTCTCTCTCTCTCTCTCTCTCTCTCTCTATATATATATATATATATATATATATATATATATATATAAAAATAAAGAAAATTAAGTTGATTAATGTCAATATTTTACCAAGTAATTTCATTTGTTTGTGTTTCTGTTTTGTTGTAAATGTATGTGGTACAAATCAATGTTGACAATGATATTTATGTTGAGGCCATTAACAGATAACTTTCAGGTTCAGTAAAAGTATTGAGGTAAGTTTTTCAAATTAATAAATGTTCACATTTACTTCATTTGTACTAAAATAGTTTGTCATGCAAGAAAAAATTATGGTTGCAACCCTGAAACAAATGATTAGTTTGGACTGTAATGGCACATAAGCAGTGTTGTAGAAACAAGATAGATATCAAGCTGAATTTGCTAAAGGAGCTGGATTTTCTAAAATTGTCAAAGACTGGGTCATTGTTTCTCCAATGAAAATGGACTTTGCAAGATTAAACAACTTTTTCTTGTTGGTCATGGTAAGTTTGAAAAGAAAATATTGGTTTCTGCACATCAAGGTTTACTTCAAAACAACATACTATAACCTATTGTTTAAGCTTTTGAAAGCCATTAGTCGATAATCTTTTGCGTCAACCATGGCTGCATTGAGTATAGTTTAATATAATGCAGGTGTTTTATGTACTGTGATAGTTTCTATTTAAAAAGAGGTGCAAGTAAATTCTATTCTGTAGAGCAGATATTATGTGTGATTTGGATTTTTTAACGTAGCTTTGACTTTCATTCATATCGCTATGATGTCTGCAGTGTGGCAGTTCATAGTGATGTCTAGCACTGTGCATCACAGCGCAGACATGTTGCATGATGTTCCACCCAGTCGCATTATCCTGACACTAGGCCGACCAGTCCAAACACTAACCTCTTAATGCTGAGTGCCTATTGAGGCAGCTGTTAGTAATATTTTTTTAAGTATTTGATATGACTTGTCTGGGGATTGAACCCACAACCTTCCACATACGAGTCAGATGCTATAACCACTTGGCCATCAAATTGGTTGGAGCAGATATTAAGCTTAAATAATAATTTTTATTTTTTAGTGCTGTATGGTTTATTTTCCAGCCATTGTGCATGGTTAGAACATGTGACTATACATGCATATGATTTGGTTGAGTTTCTGAATTTTTTGCTGGCTGCATTTCTAATCCAGGTTTGATAAAAATGTGTTATACATACTTGTAATACATCCTTGTATAATTAAATTCTTGTACAAGTACGATGAGTGAGATCTATGCATACTAATTAAATGGTCTTGATCTGATTGGCTGATCTTGCACCTTGTGTGCTTGTATCAGCAAGATCTTAAATACATGTAGGTTTAATAGTGGGCTAGATCCATAATCTTTCATCTGATTGAATGACTTTGTTTCTGCTATGGAGATGAAACTGGTAGTTTCCATATTAAAGCATGTGAAATAACCTGGTGTTGTGCCCATTGAGAATCACAAGTTTTGGGTTGTGATAAGAGTTCTCCTTGATGGAAAATATTTTTAGATTTGAAAGGTGTGATTTAATAAAGCAGAATTAATTAATTTCAGTAGTAGAAGTAGTTTTATTAATTGGCAAATAGTACATCATATGAATCAACTTGAATAATCTGTAACTGAAAGTCAAAATTGTGTAGGTAATTCAGTATTTCTGATGCACATTTATACCAGTATCTTCATTCACAAATAAAACTTTAAAAAAAACCTGTAAATGACATTAAATGGTATTCCTATAATAAATGCCAGAAAGCTGTATATTTGACAACAGACAACATCTAATTTTGTTCATGGAAATAGTATTAGGTATCACACTATTCAGATGTTTTTTGTTTCTCCCAATAGGTTGGGTCACCTCCAAGACATTAATATGTACTAGAATGCATGGTTCATTAATGGATGCCTTTGTGTGATGTTTGGTAATCATGTTCAGTTTAAAGTTACTGCAAGTTATGTCAGATAAAGTAAATTTTTTTGCTTATTTTGAGTTTATATCTATCTGAAAATATTTTCAGTAATACAGACTGAATAAAATTAGATCATGGAACTGCTTTACTTTCAGTAGATGGAGTTGAAAAATTGAGTTGAAATGTAGTATAGTGACAAACAAATTCTACTATTTAGCATGAATCTGGAAACACACGTGTTGATTTAGGCCTAATAGACTATGAGTCAGCCAAGTGCTTCTTTCCACTTCAGTTTTCACCACATTTATGAATTTGCTTAAACATATCTACAATTGTCAATCAGCTAGGTGGGTGATATCAGGACCAGTTGGGTCTGTATGTTGTTCATGTGTTATTGTGTGTAAGTATATGTGTATTTATCCACTTGGCCTACTTTGTGCTGAAAAATGGCATTAAACCCTATAACAACAATAACAACAATCCACTTGGCACAGCCCAGGTTTTTTAATGTCTTTTGTTGTCTCGGGGAAGAAACAAGCAGACTTTTAAAACATAAATAGGAAATGACTATGTAAGATAGAATGACTTCAGAGGCTGAGGGGTGGAAAGGATAGGAAAAAGGCAATAATCACTTCTCCCGTAGTTTTATTTAGCAGGAACACAGGGAGTATAATATGACCATGATTAGATTATTTACTGTAAATAATTTTGCACACAGGGTACTTTCACAGTAAATTGAACAAGCATTTATGCAAACTGTATTGATGTCATGGCATTAATCATAACCCCATATGTAAACATACTAGGTGCAAAAAAATCATATGAAAATTTATCAATTTCCATGCAGTTTATTTTTTATTAGTCAGTCATGCTGAATAATGAGTTTTCAAGAGCTGACTTGCATCAGGTAGTTTGCTTAAGTCTCATTTTCCATTGGTACACCGGTTTAATTTGTACTGTATCATGATGATTTCTTCACTACATTATACTATGAGCCTTAATAATGTATTTAACTTGTAGTGAACATTGGGTGCTGATATTTCTGCTTTATGCCGATGTATTGACATTTTGTAGATGACATTTTCTTGAAGCATTCATTCTACGCCACAAAATGTATACAGGTATGTTTGTGTACTGAGGCATAAGGGACATATTAGTAATATTAAACCATAACTTGGCTTAATTATTAAGCCTGGTGTTCTGTTTAAGTTTCCGTTGATCAACAGCCAGTATTGTGTGATCTGCAAATAGAAATTTCAAAAGATCTTTTGCCCCTTTGAAATGTTCTCTTTCAAGTTGGAATGAATTCTCTCGTTGAAGTGAAATGAAATTCTCAATTTTGGATACTCGGGGAATAGAATGACTCTATAAACTGTATGTATTCATATCAAAGTGAACTGACTGTCAAAATCACCAAAATGATTGGGATTTTTTTCCACATTGTGCAGCCTGCTATTATGCTTCAATAAAAGAAATATTCTTTTTTGTTTGAAGTATTGATCAGGGTAAATTTATACAATGTATATACTTTAAGTAGAACATGTGATTTATTAGCTAATTTAGTACAATTAAAACTGTTTAGATACAGTGTATTTAGTTGAAAGGACCTTTGCTCTTTAACACATTAAACTCTGAAGGTGTTGCTGTTTTCACATGAAATGCGAGTAGCAAACATTTTGGGGACTATTTCTGATACATTGACTTCCAAGCAATTTTCCATTAGCCCTATGCCTCGTTGTGCTTAAAAAAAATGTTTTCCATTGGTTAGTTTACATGAGCAGAAGGTGAAAAGTTGGAGGTTTTTTGTGTGCTTACTCTTTATTCTATTTTTTTGCACAGGTTCACCTGTCTGTGTGCACTTCAGACTGATCTGCCTAATAGATCTGAGGCCATAAAGTCTAAAATGTGGACACAAAATCAGATTCCGACAATGGGCAAATTTTGGGTGAAAAAAGACTGGTCCAAAATATTATTTTTTCCCCGTCTGTATTTTGTAGTGTAACTAAAAATGTCCAGATTATTTTATAGAGCTAAATCTGTGTACCTTTCTATAATGCCATCCACATTAGTGTATCATATATGACCTTGACACTACAAACCATAGCAGTAGTAGGCTATTGCCTCCTCCGTAGTAAACACAGCGCTAGGGGCTAATGTGTTAAGCTTCAGTTATGAAGATGGCATAAATTTAGGCACCTGCAGCTGCTAATTTAGTTTTTTTTGGGGGGGGGGGCAGGGAGTGTTTGTTTATTTCTTCATTTTTTGGGTGATGGTGGGGTTGTTGGCTTGTTTGTTTATTTATTTGCCCTTGCCATAGAATAACAACAAATAGAAAATATTTTATTGTTTGATTCAGCTTGTATCTACCTGCATATATCCATTAAGGCATGAGTGCATGTATTGTGTCATTTATCAGTACCTAGATGCTTATTAGGACAAAATTTAAACTTTTGGCATGATGAAGATGGTGATTGATCTTGCAGTTCAAATGTATGCTTAATATTAGAACATATGTATGCAGTTGCAATAAACTGTCACTCTGGTAGAGCTTCCTTGATTGATTTATTTAAAAAATGTCACTCTTCTGGTTAGTAATCTTGGGATGTTCAACTGGCTTCAGGTTTCATTTGTGTGCCCCAATGGAGACATTTTATTCCAAGACTATAAAACTAATTTATCTCTAACTAGGCATCTATCTTGTTGGCTTACGGCAATAGTTTCTTGCAGAAATAAATGAACCAAATATGTTAGTTTTTTGTGCTGCTTTGTTGATGATTAGGGTAATGTCATTTTGTCAGATGGTTAGGAAATTACACTAACAATCACATGTTTTGGAGAAAACATTGTAAAGAACTTTTGGTCATTGACATGTATAATAAAAATAAAAACAGAACAAATATTTTTAGAAACCTCAGAACAATTGATTACGGAACATACTCAATTAAAAACATTGGGTGCTATTTTTCCAAGGAAGCATCTAAATTACCCAGATTAACTCTTTGAACCCTAATCTCCCCCATATTTCAGCACCCTAACCCGAGCCTCCCCGGCAAATTCTGACACTTTTATAGGGAATCTAGCGAATAACATAACACAGGCCGGTATACCTGCCTGTCGGGTTATGACGGTAGATAGCGAGGCTGGTATACCGGCCTTTCAGGTATATACACCGTTACAACAGGCCGGTAAACTGGCCTGTCGGGTTCAAAGGGTTAATGGCCAACTCTTGTGTGTAATTTTTTTTCAGGTGGAAATTCTCAGGTCCACTTTTCAATGTGTTGATTGAATGCCATGAAACTTTAATATGATTTTAATCACCTGAACAAAGGCATATGGCCATATCACATTGCTCCCCTAATTTTTAGAGTTATTTCATTTATTGTCTTGTAGTTGACAGAATCTTGTGAATGCAAATAACTCGTCTGTTTTTGATGGATCGCAAATCCATTGGGGCAGTGAAAGTTACCACCTGTCACCTATTATAACAGTTAAGAACTTGAAGTTTTCATGAGTCGGTATTCTATTTAATGATTAATTGATATATTTATGGTGTTAATTCAGTACCTACCAATGACCATCAATCGGTGAGGTACAATAAACACTTAGGGTTGCAATTGGACAGGTTTTAAACCACATTCCCACTCAGTTAAATGTAGAGGTTTTAAACCACTCTTGCAATCAAGTAAATTAGTGTAATTACGTGTATTATCAAAATTGTCTTCAAACACATGGAACTATCCTGATGTAGTGCCCCCCCTCCTTCCGAGCACTGATCTAATTACTGATGATAACAAAATGTATATGATCCCAGGCCTGTATTGACCAGTTGGAAAAGGTCGAGTTTGCCAACTCATAAATTATTCAGAATTATACAGAACATTGTGATTTAATAAAAATTCAGCATTGTGTGGTGACAATTGTAAACAAAGTATTTTGCAACGTGCACAGCCACCACTAAAATGAGAAAAATTGAATGATCAGAGAGCAATAACAATTATGATAAATAGAATAGATTAAGAAAGTAGCAAATAGCTGGGCAAATGAATGCAAAGTATGACTGTAAAGGATGTTGGGCATTTTTGTACATGATTTGGACAATTATGGCTACTTCATACATTGATGGGTGTAAATAGTGTTGGAATAACAACAGTGCTACTTCTTACACATAATGGCTATCTTGAACAAAATAATTGGTTCCTCAGAGGCAGAATAAATTGGCTTCTTTGAACAAAAATATCTTCATGGGTGAAGCTTTGACATCACCAAATTTGAATATTCCTTTCCAATTTATTCATTTGTGCGTCACATAAATTATACAATTAGCCATTCCTTGGCCGTTTTGTAAGAAATTTCCAAAACCCTTGTTAATGATGCTTGAACATTAACTTTCAGCTTTTTGTCACTCTTGTTAGTAAAATAAAGTTGATCTTCTTTTCGAGTTAACACAAATGAAACTAAACTGGCTTCTATTTCATTTTAATAGGGTCGGCGAAATTTAGGCACATTAGTAAACTAATTATTAATGTGATCCTGAAAAATATGAAAAAAGAATTCTATTATTTTGAGCCCAATGACTTCTCTTGAATGGATGGTCATTTGAAGTTGTTTGCTAGATCACTTCATACAATGTCTTAAAGTGACTCGAAACCCCAGTGTCGCTTATGTGCGCACAATACCGCTATGTTAACTAAACGCTGTTGCAATTTAACTGAAACAAATCAACAAATGTGTTTAAATCTATTAACTCTATAATTTAACAACTTTACCATGTAATAATAACTATATGTTCCTAATTATGAATCATAAGATATTTTATTTGTGGTTGTGAAGGGATTAATAAATTTCAGGTCAACTTTAGCGGCTGGGAGTTTTACTAACCTTTGTGCTTTGCATACACCTAAAAGTAGTCTCCTTTTACACTCGGAACAACACTATTTGTTAGTACCTTCAAGTCTGGGCACATCAACGCTTTAGCATTGCATCATATTTTGGAACATCACTGTAATTTAATTAGAACTATTTGCTGGAACAGGGATCAAACTTTTTCTGTTGGTGATTTAATTTGCTGTACTGTAAGTTCTTTATCAATTTTTCACTTTGGATTCTTGAGAAATAATTATTTATTGAATATTACCAAACTTGTTTGATTTTGCTCTTTTCCTATTATGTAGGTTATAACTATGAATTTATTATAACACGATAAAATTTAGTACAGTACTGCAAGTGTTCAAGGAAAACATGACAAAATTATAGTCATCCCCCCCCCCCTCTTCCCGATCCTTTGTGCAACACTGAATTTTTTTAAAATTTTCGCTTGTGGGGACATGACATTGTAACTTTTCTTTTAGTTGTATAACTGAGACTGTCTATTAGATTGTATGGTAATTTTGCCCTGAGAACATTTTCTTCAGTTAACTCTACATATAAGAAATTTGGATGCCATATTGCAAAGTTTGTCCATGAAATTAAAGCCTGCTGGCTATATTTAATCACAATGTCATTATGCATTGTATCACATCTGCCAAGTTTATAACCTGCCCAATTTTATTGACATGGTTTTGAAAATCTTAATACCCATGTTATATCATGTTAATTCCATAATGTGTTATTTTTAAATAAAAATAGTTTCAAAATTAGTTTAACCATTCTTTATATGTAATTATTTCTGTCATTTATGTGATACCTCTGTAGAAAGGCCACACCTCGTAAAAAGTCCCATTCTTCTACCGAGGTATCCTTATAAGAGGGGTAATACTGTAGTCTTGTAATCTTCTCTCAAAATTAATTTCTACAGTGATTGCTCAGTGGTCACATTTAACATTTCTTAGATGCCTTTTTTCTCTTTCAGGAAGCAATCATTATGATGTATTTTGTGCCATGTTTGAATTCACTGTGTGCCTGCAAGTATTAAAACTACCTGCATCAGAGTTGAACAACTTGAAAGCTTCAAGACTTGCAGGTAAGTTGATTACTTTCACTAGAGTAGAGTCTAAACTTGTGCTAGAATGGAAACCAGCTATTACAGCATGTTATAACTAAGCAAGCCGTATGATGAAAAATCTGTTTAAACTTTTCTCTTGTATATAACTCAAGCTAATAGACAACAAAACAGGGGACGCTTTGATACAGAATTTTAATATGTGAAGATCAAATGCATTCATGGACTTTATATATAGCAGGTGCATTTCATAAACATATGTTAATCTAATTCATATATATATATATATATAAAATGTGAATTTAAAAAGAACATGGCAGTATTGTGAATTAATCCCAAATAGTCATTAAAGGGCCTATCACAAGCCCAAAGGTGTAGGTTAATCTGGATGAATTCCATTGGTGTTCAAAATAAATTCCAATTTTGTATGTGCTGATGTGCCAACTGTTTTGATGCATCACAATAATATGGTCCAAAATGTCATTGAATGAACTCACAATAATCCCAAAAATAGTGATTTAGTCCGAAATTAATGAACACTTTGTAATTCTAATATCCAGGTTACAAGCAAGGTAAACTGTGCCATGTTATCATGGCATTCGGGAGATGAGGGAGGACCGGTAGGGGTTAATTTGTTAAGCATAAGAATTCTGATTCTCCAAAGTATATACATTGTTAAAAAAGATTTTGCAGGTGAGCAGATAGTTTCTCTATTTTCATAGTGATTGATGTGCATTCCTTCCTTGATAAGCAGATTTTTTCTTCAGATAATTCATACTGATAATAGCAGATAATGACCTAAACAACTGTCAAGTTTAAACATTGGCCTGTGGATAAGCCACCACCCCACAGTCTTTAAAATCTTTTTTTTCTCCTAAATTATTCGGCTTATACACGAGTATATATATGGTACTAAATATTTACTAAAAACTCTTAGAAGACATCATTATGAAAATTGATATGCTTTTGGAACATGTTTAACCCTTTCATCACTAAGTAACTTTGCAGGCACAGACTTGTAAAGCAGAATGAACTGTGGACTTGGAAAGAACATAACTTTGCCAATTTTAAAGATATCACACTGGATTTGGTGTCAAAATAAAGGTTAAAAGTCAACTTGTATGACAAATTCATTAAAATGTGCACATCTATTATAACTCTTTAAATACAGGTGCAAACAGGTAACAACAGGTAAAATGCACAATTATTTATTTACAACATTACATGAATAATATTTTGAAACACTTCATCTAAATCAAAGTTTTCAAAGTATTTCAAAGCTTATCTGGAGCCATCTAACACTTCAGTTGGTCCAATTCTGCCAGAAAACTGAAATTAATCCCTTTGGTTCATCAAGAACAAAAACATGCAGTTCACACTTCCGCTGGTTCAAAACATTCAAAAGTTCTCTTCATTGTCATCACTGTCGCCCACCCATAAGCACATTCAAATGCATTTCCAGATGTTTTCTCTCATTTTCAATCAACTGTGTTAGGTCACAACAGCTAAATATTTGAATAAATCATAATCTGACACTTCATTCTTATCTTACTTCGAACTCCACCATTTTGTATAGAAATTCACCATTCGGAAAACACGCTCAAAATGTGCCTACTTGCCTCGAGATTTCTAGTTAAATTCAAGCTTAACTCGGAGAAAATCCAAGTATAATATCTACAAAATCCAAGTATAATATCTACATTACAATAAGGAAGTTCATAGAGGTATCCCGAAATTGACGTTAAAAAAAAAGCACACTGCCCCAGACTGGTAATGCGGTCTATAGGGTTTACAGACTTGCTTCCCCATGACCAGAAAACTGGTCAATAGTGATGAAAGGCTTAAACATTCTGTCTTCAAGAAAACTAAATTTTTCCAAGCAGCAATTAAAGAATTATCTCAGTTTTAATTGCAAATAGTGTCCATCCCTCCAGTGAATGTCTCCAGAAATGTTGGATATATCTTCATTAAACTTGGTATATTTTTATATTGTGGCAAACGTTCCATAAAACATTTGCCTTTTTCAGCCTCTTGCAAATTTTTTAACATGTATTTTTTAATATATAACACTTGGTATCTGTATTTGAGTTTTTAACAAATATGATACAATAATGAGCTTGGTTAGATCATTATTTCTTGTGTGGGAGTATTTCATGGGCACTTGCCCACTGACAAATTGACTTGATTTGCTTGGCTGCACACAAAAAATTTACAGGATTTTAATTTCTTGGATAGAATCCTCTCCTGATTTTTGAAAAATTAATGAAATATTTACTGTAAATATTTTCATTTGATAGATTGTAAGACATGTTTAGGGAAAACAAGATTTCCTTTCATAACAGAGACTGACAGATAAATGATTATTACATAAATGATCATTACTACACTAATGTTGATATTATTATATAGAATGGGTACAGCAACTAGACAACATGTAGGTCATCGAGGTTCTTCCCTCGTAAAACTGTTCTAAAGCGGCAAACACATGAAGACTATTGCAGGCAATTAAAAGCCTACATTGCATTTTGGTGCTGAGTTAGTTTTGTGAAAGTGATGTTTGGCACAAGTTAGATAAATCTCTAGGATAAGAAAAACTTTCCTCGGTAGGGGGAGGCAGATTTTAAAACTTGTGCCAAATCATCCTAGACATCTTGATTGTTAACAGCTAGAAGATATTGTCCTATCAGGGTATTGCTAGTGCATCCTCACAATAGTTTTCTCTGGTATTTATTTTTTGTAAATCAGTGTCTGCCATATGTAATACAGAATATCCATTGTAGTGGTGTCTCAATATAAATTCTCCCATTATAACACTTTTCATCTTAATATGATTTTTCAAGGATTTTCACAAAGTATAATTTCCACGATTCCTGATCTGGCAATTTTTGTAAAGGATTGATTTTCAGTTGTAGGGTGGGGGTAGAGAGTTTTTATATGGAAGCAGTGTCTATAAATAGATCTTTTATTGTATGCTTCAACAGATGTGCTATAAATCACATTAGAATAAACTTTGGTTTTATTTCTTCATCTTCATCAGTACCAAGCCTGAAAAAAACAAAACAAACTACTGAATACCAGAATTTTGAAAGCATCTCACTGCTTTGTTGCAAAACGTCACTTATTTAGCACTTGATTATGGAGGTTGATTTACAAGTCACGCACTTAAATGAGCAGTTTTAGGACTGGTCAAACAGGTATCAGGATAATGTGACTTGGTGCGACGTGATGCTATGACTTGTTTGCAGCATGATGCGACAATGTTTGACATAACTATAAACTGCCATACTGAAACATCTTAATGTATAACATTGTTAAAGCCACATGAAAAATCTAAATCACCGACACACGCACCACAGATTTTATTCATAGATTGGATGAATTGTTTCCGAATCCACATTGTAAGACGGTTCATTTTGTAGCATGCATGATCGCTCCTTTTGACCATGGGCTCAACATACAGACCCTAGATTAGTGGTTAGGGATGCGAGAGGTCGTGGGTTTAATCCCCAGCTGAGTCATATCAAAGACTTAAAAATGGTACCAACAGTTGCCTCACTTGTCGCTTAGCATTAAGAGGTTAGTGTTGGGTCTGGTTGGTCTGGTGTCAATATAATGTTGCTGGGTGGGATATCATGCTACATATCTGCAGCATGATGCCCCAGTGATAGACATCACAAAAAAAAAAAAAAATGCCACACTGCTCATTGTAGCGATAGGGCTGAATATGTTAAAAAACCAAATCACTCCCACTCGCACACTCTTACTTTGATTTGTTTGAGTGCTGTTTGTCGTTTTTTATGGCACAGCAGCAGTTGAGTATTGATTGTGATGGTAATTTGAGTACTGTGCTTGTCCAGGGACACATATCATGGTAACAGATCTTGGCTGATCCACTAGTAGGATTCTGATTGTATTCTAGTCACATTGTGTAACAAAGCTACTTGCATAGCAGATTTGAGCGAGGGGAATACCCATTTGGTACTAGGTATGAATACAGTGTAATTCCCTTCGTTTGCAGTTTGGTCTGTACACTTTTGATAGGATTCTGTCTTGACAACTTGATGACTTCACAACATTCTACATTTTCTGATGCAATTTAGTATGGCCATTTTCTGTAAGACTTGCATATGTGCCTTATATGGGATTGAGTTATGGCCCTTGATAGAACATAAAAGTCTGTAGCATGAGGATATTGGATGGGTTTGATTTTGAATTAGATAATCACATGTTAGATGAGATAATCTTTCATCTTACTAGTCATGCTATCACTCTGGAGGCTATTTTTCTTCAAAATATGCCTGTATCATATTGATCTTGTACATGATTCATAATGAATGAGATGCACAGATGTTATGTACAGTAATCTATTACCTGATTGGCTGAACTTGTTACCACTCTGGAAGTGATACTTATAATTTGATTTTGATCAAATCTCGAATACATGTATGTACTTCTATGATTAGGATCATTAAGTAATAAGCATGATCAATGCATATTAATAAGGTGGTCTGATTATTATGGTTTCTTATAACTCCTGTTTTCATGTGTTGATTTTATTATCAGGTTCTAGGGTCACTTCGATTATGAGCATCAAACTGTGCATATAAATTAAGCTTTCATTTTTAGGAAGATTTTTTAATCAGGATATGGTGAATTAGGTGAAAGCAACATGATATAAAGTCTAGTAAATAGTGTGCATAGCATGTGTTTTGATGAAATGGTCAAGTGTTAAATTGTACAAGTGTGGTGAGACAGAGCTGGCCTACATGGGCCTAGTTAGATTGGTGAAATTATGGTCAGGCCCTCCATTGGGTATGCATCTTCTTTAGCCAGATATGTTAATTTACTGATAATAATATCAAGAAGGAAAATAAAACATTGATTTTAAACCAAAAAAAGTTAGAAAACTAGTGTTAGGTCATTTATATATAAGTATGTATCAACTTAAGTACATTTGGGGTTGTAAGCATCTTATTTTGTAAAATTAATTGATGCTGTGTTTAACGAGACATTAAGGCTGATAAACTAAAGATGGTCAGAGACATGAGGCATGTTTTAAAACAAGTAAGATTCCCATCAGCACTATTCATGCTGGCCAAATGAAAAATTATGTGTTGTCTTGCTTTTGTTGAAGACTTTGGATCAGTGGTAGCTGTTATTGTAGGGTGTAACACCATTTTTCTGCACATGATAGGCTATAAATGGTGGCCAGTATTAATGGTGGAGGAAGAATCCAGGAAAACCCCGAACGAACCACCAACCCACAAGAGGCTACTGGCAAGCTTTCTCACATACCCACATTGGCTGAATCTGAGACTCGAACCCACACAGACAGATGTGAGATGGCAGTGATCTGTAACGGAGAGTGCTTTAGACCACTTGGGGCTCCAATCAGTGGTAGCTGTGCTTGCTTTTAGCCCTGGAAATCCCCAGGTTTTACTGCTGATGGGGACAATACCATTGACTTGACAGAAGTTTATAAATATATTATCTGGCCCTGTTGATCAGCCCCAGCACAGTTATCAATCAGTAACACTGTTACTGTGCCCTAGCAACACTAAACTGTGTCTAACTACTTGTGCCCCAGAGTGTTTGACCTATTTGGAAAATTTTGTAAACATCATGCACATGCATTCACTCTTGCCTTAATTCTCTTCTTATATCCAATCCATGAAATTTTCACCAAGTATTCCAAATGAATTTGTCAACACAGTGATGTATTTTTTTTCCCTATTTGTCCAAGTCTTTCATAATTTATTTATACACTATTTATACAATTACGTGCAACATTGTTAGGAATATCATTTCATCAGCACTTAATTCCATTAAAATATATAACAAGGAAAATTTAATATGTGATGTGGTTTGAAACAATTTGCACATAAATTTACTTAGCATTGTTCACATGCAGTTTTTGGTTCAGATGGTACTTTGTTCCATGAACCTATTTTGCAGGTTGGATACCACATTTTTGTTTGGTGATGTCAATAATACACAGTCTAGAATAGTACTTGAAAATGAAATTTTTTGCCAGTGAAAACTCTGAAAATTGCTTGAATGATGAAAAATAAGTATGAACCCTGGAAATTTGTACTAAAGATGCTATCTACCAAGAGATGTGGCCATCATAAATAAAAATGGAGATACATGTGTTATTCCTTCTCAGAAACTACTAGACAGAATTTGATGAAATTTGACAGAAACAGGGAATGAATGATTCCAATCAAATATGATCACCATTATTTAAATCAGATAAACATTAAGCAGCTGAACCTGAAGTCAGAATGTGTAGCAGAATTTGACCAAATTTTTAACTTTCATTCATAAAGGTCATTAAATACTGGACAGATGATAAAGGAAGAAACTATAGATACGAGAAATATTCAGACAAGTCTCATAACAAGCAAACAACATTAGAGGATACATGACTATCCTCTAACTTTTATGATTTGACCTGTGCCGATTTCTCATTAACACAATTTCAAATTATTTTTTTTAATAGTGAAAACTAAAATATTGTTGAATTATTGGTCTAAAACAAAAATAGTAGTATTCATTAATGGATAAATTGAATGTTATTAAAATTACTTAAATTATGTCTTTTTCAGTGAAAATTTAAGGCAATGGAATACAAAATTTAGAGTTGTGTTATTTCAGGTTACATGTCAATTCTTGGGGGAGGGGGGTCATTGTATTTCTACTGAAAGCATCCAGCTGGCCTAGATTTTTTGGGTCACCTGATCTTGTATTTGACTAGCAGATATTAACCAAGTGATTAATGTTAGATCTACTTATGCCTTATGTTATGTAATCCTACATGTTGTCATATGCATCAGTCTGAGCTGACCTGGGTGCAGTGTTTTGACTGAATGAACAGGAATGTACTTTGTCTAAAAGTATTTTTATTGATTAGCTTAATAGAATGGAATGAACACTCATTTCTTTATGTTGGCATAGCTCTTGCCACAATTATCCAAAGGGATCTCCATATGTCAGGTTTTGAAGCATGTCCTGGTGATTGTTGATTTTAGCCTTAGAGGTCATGCTGACCACAAGTGATACTTTATAAATGAGGTCCTGAAAATTTATTTTTGAGGTCTTCAAAAGTCCTGGAATTTCACTTGAATCCAAAATACTAAGATTCTAAGATAATTATTTTTAAAAATTATTGCACAAAGGTAGAAAATTGCTATCTCTCTCCATATGCAAAATATGAGATTAGCAATAAGATTTTATTTTATCACAGGGTTTTGCACCAGAGGTCTCAGAATGACTGTATTTGCCAGACATGACTGATAATGGAGGTCAGATGACCACTTGCTCACTCAGTGTCAGATATTGAACATAAGGTGCCTGTAACTAACCCATACATTTGTTTGGTAAATGTTTTGCTAACTGTTGAAACGCTATAGCCACAAAGCAAAAGCTGAAAGAAGAGAGGAGTCTCATCTCCTGAACTTATTAAAACCCTATAATTGAATGTAGACCCCAGGGTATGTGCTGCAATAAGAACACCAGTCCCTTACACAATATGCTTTGTAACTATATTTTGTGGCCTTGTGTCAGCACATATACCTTTAACCTAGGCCATACTATTAGGACTACTACTACTACTACTACTACTACTACTACTACTACTACTACTATAGTAGCAGTAACAACTTAGTTTTATCACCATCCTTTAGATCCTTGATGAGGACCTTATTCATTAAGTTAAACTTGAAATGCCTATTAATTATGTGTTGTTTATAAAGTGTGGTTTTTGTCAGTATTAGTGACATACTGTTTAGTATTTCTTACCACTTCTAAACTATTTGGACAATTGCATTGAAAATTGCACACACACACACACACACACACACACACACACACACACTATTGATAACAGAAGTGGATTAGTACAGTTGTTGAAGAAATTGTACAATATAGTTTTTCAAATTCAATAAATGCATAGTTTGGCAGGTTAAACCCCTCCAAAAAAACAAGGATGAATGCCAAATTTTTGCAACGGGAAATCTAGAACTGAAATGAACATTTTCTTATTAATTGCTAATTTTGATCCTAAATGAAAATTAAGCCAATCAGACTTCAGCTGTGGCCATCACTGCAGCCATCCTGAAAATCATTTTATTGCTACTCCTCTTGAATGGAATATCTTCAACATGTGGTTTTCACCAGAGGGTATTCTTGTTTTGTCAAGTTGGTCTAAAAAGAAAATTGCTGATCTGATATCCAGTATTGCCACCACAGTGGCCATCTTGAAAATATTTTAACCCTTTCTTTTTAGTTGTAAAATCATATTAACATTGGGTTTTCACCAGAAGACTTGTGAAGTCTAATTGGTAGTATATTTAAAATGGTACCAATCTGATATCCAGTATGGCCACCATGGCAGCCATCTTGAGAATGTTACTGCTTCTACTAATTAGGGTTTTTACAAGAAGTTTACTTATTACATATAAATCTAGTTCATCTGGAATGAAAATGGTGATATGAACTAAAGTTAAAAGTCGTTTCACTAATTCTTCTAAATATCAACATAACATATAAGAGTTTCCCAAAAAGTCTTCTAATGCTGTCTAGTTTGTTCCAAGTGAAAATGATGCAGATCTTTTGTCCAAAATGGCTGCCACAATGGCTGATTTGAAAATCTAACAGGTAGAACTATTAGATATTATTTCATCACTCTGTAGTTAAAAAGAAGATATGGTCTTGAATTGCTGAAAAATCTTTTTGGACAGTAGAAGTTCAATATGTTTGAAAAAATGTGGTTTCTTCTACTTTGTCCTTGATGATGCAATTAAAAACAAAGTAACATTTGAAGAAAGTTAAAATTCCAAATTATGACACACCACCCTCAGCATTTCTAGGATTAATGGTAGCAAACATTTATCTTAATTTAGAGACAAGGTCAGTTTTGTGGTTTAGATACATGAGAAATATTTGATAATATCATAGACTCATAGTTGTGTTAATTTGGCATGTTTTACAGCATTCAAATAGTACTGAGCTATATAAAGTTTACTTACCACAATCCAGGTATATTACTCATGTGCACTGGCAGAAAGATAGATGTGCCACATAGATAATAGGGTTTCTACCCTGTAGTTGGGTATACAAACAGTATTACAAGGTTTGCTGTTAATGTCCTCATAATCATAGAATTCCAGTTACACCCAGTTGGTACTCGTTTATTTAGGTAATTGGTTTCTTCAGGATTCACATGCAGAACAAAAGGAGGCTGCAACATTTAGAAAAATATCTAAATGTGTACAGTTTGCAATATTTGAAGTTATGCAATCGAATTGATTTGAAACTCGGACCTTTCCCCACATCTGCATGATAAGCACACATTTGATGGTCATTTATGTCGACCATTAACTGCACAAACTAGACCTTGCTCAGCTTATGATTGTTTTTGTTTGTCTTTTATATTATGTTATGACAGCTTCACTTTGTAAAACATTTTTGTTGAATATATCGGACAATTTAGAAAACCCTTTAACCCATTTTATCCTGTTCACCAATTGTGTAGCAGTTCTTGATAAAGAGGTAAAACAGAGCATTATACTGCAGCAGAAATTATGATGACCTTCACCATGTTTACCATCTGTGCTTGCCAAGATTCCAATATGTTAACCCAATCTACACCTTGGTAGATCTGATATTTTGGTACTTGTCCTAGCGAAATCTATTGGATTTCATGAGTTGCCTCTCTTAGTATGCAATGCCAGCTAACCAGTAGCTTGTTACAGCAATGCTTTGTGCATTGCCTGAAAATGGTAGAGGCAGTTGATATTAAAAAAGGATACTTTGGAAGTTTAACATTAAAATTAAGACAGTGTACCTGAAGAGAGAAGCCATTACATGTGTATTTGAGGGAAAGCAGGTATTTTGTGCAAATATGGACCATTTATGGAAATTTGGTTTATTTATTTATTTATTTATTTATTTATTTATTTATTTATTTATTTATTTATTTATTTATTTATTTATTTATGTTGTTGTTGTTGTTGTTGTTGTTATAGTGTTTAATGCCATTTTTCAGCACAAGATAGGCTATACATGGCAGCCACTATATAATGGTGGAGGAATAACATGGGGAAAACCTCGGAAAGAACCACTGAGGTTATTTATGAGTCCTGCAGCAACGATAATATTGCCAGACCAGATAAAAAGTTAACAAATTTGAATATTTTTTGTCTCTTAGCAACTCAATTATAACTCTTGATGTGTCATAGCTCATTGACACATTCTTTCTCCTTATCAAAATTACAGAAAAATGTTGCTGTACATGCAAACACAATTAAGAATTTGAAGGGCAGAGTCTGAAACGGCAACATGTTTTAATATTTAATCATTTTAGAAAGATCAGGTACCTTTACAACCGGCTTTTGATTGAAAATAAGTAGGAAGATTATACTTTACTTATTTATTATTGACACAGGCCAAATGTTAAACGATGTTGAACTTGGGTCTTTGGATGGGTAGAAAATGTCTCCAGATTTCTAGTCAAGGTGTGATCCAGCATCTTACTTAGCCCTGGGAGGAGTATATAGTAATGTTTTTCTTGGCCTGGTCAATTTTTCCCATGTCAGAACGAGTGAACAGGTGCTTTTTCTGAGCCCTGATTAGGTTTTTCTTTTACATCTTTTCTGTCCAGGATGAGAGGGCATGAGTTAACACATTCAGCTTCTGGTCTGGAGGTTCTGTTTGCATTCACTTTCTCACTGTCCCAACTGCTGCCACAGTTATTCCAAACCCGGACATCCACAACTGATATCATCTTCTTAGGTAGTGTGTGACACTCGCCAAAAGATCATGCAAGCACAATGAACCAGTAAAATGGAGCCGATACTGGTCCAGTCCATAACGATTTGGTCCTGTACTTCATACAAGGAGCCATCGACTTGGTGATAATTGAGATAAAAATGAATATCAGCCATTAGTAAAGGTTGTCTATGTAATCAAAACTGGAAAAATTAAGAGAAGCAGAAAATAAGTTCTTTATATTGTGTGATAATGTATATATTTATATCGTATCAAATTGTCACTTTATTGACTAGGAAAATGCAGTCTTGATGATGGAGGTGTATCAGACCTCATCCAGGGGTAGGGAATTTATTATATAGCCACATTATCATCTGATGCTTCTATTGATGACTAAACTGAATCACAGAATTAAAATCAGGATCCTCATCCAATGAATTTCATTTATGACAGCATCAGAATTAGGTCAAGGCTTAAAGGTGATGAAGTTGTATCACCTGTCGTAAAAATTATGACTGCACGGAAACGAATTCCAGCAGTATATTTCTGATTTTAGATGTAGGTTTATACTGATTTACATGGTTTGCAAATAGGTCATGTTATTGTGGGATCATTGATCCAATGGAATCCTGTAATCCAAATATTTTTAGAATACCATATTTGTTTGTTAGTGTCATATTCCCTTTCTTCCTTAGCAGTTTTGGTGGTTGTAGTTTCTGTTGGCTTTGAGACATCCGATCACCCATGATGTTGACTTGCAGAAATGGAACTAGCATGTGTCATCACACATCATATAGATGCAGAATTGTTTTTACCTGAAGTTACATGCAGATTATATGCAAGTTAGTTCTCTTCTCATCTCACCCAACAGATTGTAGACTATTCTATAGATTCACAAGTGGTCATCTGTAAGAGTTTATTTTTCACATTGTTTCTGTTATTTATTTTTAATATGATAAAATGTACAAATTATTGATTAGTGTAGTCAATATACTTGTATATCCAAATGGCCAAACAGACTGGTTATTTTTATTGTGCAACAGTCCGCCATAAAATTGACTGGCACTCGACTGGTAACAGTTTTGCTGCTTCTCATAGCCCCAATTTGGCATCAATGATAAACTAAATGATGACAAATAATAACTTGTGGAAATGCAGCAGTGATATGTTGGTACATTACGGTAGAAATGGTCATAATTCAACTTGCTCTTCTGCTTTTTACCAAAAATTGCATTATTTAATGACGTTAATTTTTAGCTCACTTGGTCTGATAGTTTGGCTCCATGTCAGGTGTGCATCATCTTTCTTGTGTCAACTATCCACATTGCTATTTTCAAATGTTTCTTTAAAAGTCTGCTGGACAAATTTCAAGTCAGTGGAAATGTAGATCAGGATATAAGCTGCCAAATTAGTAACCAGGGTGGCTGCCCTAAGAACCAAAATATATTTTTTTTACCTTTTCATAAATCTGAACCAATTTTGATTAAACTCTGTAAAAAAGAAACGTTTGATAGGACATGCTCAATATACAATTTGTGGTGGGTGTCTCTTTCAATGGCGTGGCTCTCTTTGCAGCTTGCTGGAAAATCTATGTGTGGGTATTCCTTAATATGGAGCCAATTTCAGCAAAAGAAGTTTTGGTAATTTTTCTCAGAACATGCTTTTTATCAAGATTTTGTTCAGGATGATATTTCTAACTTTGTTGTATCATCAGCAACAGCCATTTGGAACAGCTGAGGCCATTTCAGTCAAAATTGGTTATAATGTTTCTTAGGACATGCTTTTAAAAAATTTGTTTTGCTTGGCTACAGTGGCAGTGGTGTAGCCTCCTGTTTTCAGCTTATGTAGAATGGCTGAGCCAGTTTCAATCACAATTGCTGGGAATGTTTTACAACTTGCTTTGTTAATATTAATTGTTTATATGGTGGTTCCTGTGGCAATGGTATTACATCTATGGCAGCATATAGAAAATACTATTAACAACTTCTACAGAATGGCTGAGCCCTTTTCTGATTGAACTTTGTATTTCTTGTGACACTTAGCTTTAATTAAAATTGGGTTAGGCTAACTCTCCAAACAATAGTGTTGCTTTCTTAGCAGCCAGGTAGAAATATTTTTTAGCTTCTTCCCTAGAATGATTGAATTAAAGGTATACTATAGGTTCCAATCTATCACACATACAGGATGATGTCTTATCCTTTTACCTTGTGTAGGTACTTTTGGATGCCTCTGTCTCATTCTCATGCAAGCATCAGCCATTTTTATCTGGTTTTTTACCACCTCCGTTGTGGAACCCTCTTTTAGAAACTAAAGGCACTGAGGTAATTGACCATTATGTCACATCACGTGGTTGCTTTTTAAGAACTAGTTGTAACCCATTTATGATAACTGGGTCAGATTTTCCACTGTCCAAAATGGATGCTGTGGATTTTATTTAGCACTTGAGTTTGGATGATTATACTTGTGTTGATGTAGGCAGCACCAATTTTTCATAGTTTATAAAATTTGATTGATATTGCAATGGAGATGTAGACTGTGAAATGGTACATTTTAAGATTGAGAAAGGTCAGCTTTTGGGCACGTAACTTCACAGACTTAATTATGAACAAATTCTCTCTTAATTTTAAAGCACATTAAACTATTCTATGAAAAATAATTATAGAACTACAAAGATTAGATTTTACAGATATGTACTGATAAAGGTAAAATACTTTACATATATATGTACTACACTGCCATAAATTGTACAGGACATCCTATGTGTATTGGTCATTTAGGTAACAGGTAGGTGTTCTATTTATAACACTGCACTCTGTGGTTTGGGCACATAAATATTAACAGCAGATACAGCAACAGACTCTAATTAATTAGAATAAATTTGTTAACCGTTTGTTAAATGTCATTAAAGACATGGTTTTGTTTACACAGGAGAGTCTTTTCATTTTTGCAGAAATGTGTTGGGGTCAGTGGGTTGTTTTACATCTTATTGCATCCAAAACGCATGTTTCTGATAGATTTACATTTTGCTCAGTGCTTAGGTATATAATCTGTCGTTTAGGATTGGCTGTTTTGCCTGTATTTGTCCAGAAGGATGAAATTCGGTCTTCTTGTTTGTGGGGTGGGGCTTGTTTATTGGGCCCATGATTTGTGTGGCCTGGCAATTTTTTTAAACTCCAGATCTCAGATTTATCCTACTTTCTTTGCATTCTGCAGTTCCTACCAGTCTGGTTCCTAAATGAAATTTTTTTAAGGCTGTTTTTTTATGCCATCAGAATGGCTACATTATTTTTTGTCATAATAGAACTGTTTCTTTCTTTGTGTAATACCACCCAATGTAATGTATCATGAATGATGTTGCCATTATAGAGCTTTAAACTTGGGATACTACCTCATGACATGTAAACATGGAATGTGGGGATAGTGAGTTAACATGATATGCCACATTTTTATATTACCGTATTTTCGCGCATATATCCCGCGGGTTATACCAGATTTTACAAACCCCGCAGGGGGGGTGCGGGTTATATAAGGGTGCGGGCTATATCACAATTTTTTTACACATAATGATATTTCAACATATTGTTTGAAAAACGTAACTACATAACATATATTGTTCTAGTTTTATTTTGCTAGGGTTGGATATTATGGCTACTACGGTGACTTACAACAACTTACGGTATCGGGACCAAATCAACATTTCGGGATAAAATCTTAAAATTTCGTATCCGTCACGTTTTCATAATCAATATTTTCTGTTTTCAATCGAAATAACTACGGTACCTAATTTTATCGCTGGGCCACGATCCACTGCTTCAAGTCAGCTTCAAGGTGAGGCCACTTTGCTTTAGGTCCGCGACGAGCACGTTTTCGTCAATTCATCTTCTCCAACGTTCCTTTTCTTTTCTCCAACCTCGGATTACACTCTCATCAATATCAAATTTTGTGCCTGTGGCTGTATTGCCATGCACTTCAGCATAAGCAATGGCAGTTAGCTTGAAGTCGGCTGTGTAAGACTTTCGTTTCGGCATTTTTTAAATTAAACAGAAAGAAATTATTTAAACTCAAATCTACACTTCACAAGAATACAAGATTATTTAAAAATGTCCGTGTTTATGTAGCCTGTAGTTGAGGCACAGCTCCTACGCACACAAGCACTGTGTACCGTGTTTTTCCTAACTTTTATTGAGCAAAGGTCGTCGGCTTACTTTGATGATGGCGCCGCTAAAGGCTCCAGTTGAAGGGTGAAACAAATACCTGTTTGTTATTGCTGCGGCAACTTCAGATAATTGTAGAACATTGAAACAGATTTGTTTTATTTGTTTAGTATATATCAGTGCTTCAAAGGTAATCAGTTCTCTTTGAAGTGTCAGCAAACGTATTTTTTCTTCTTCCATCTGGTATTTGTTTTTAAATTAGTGTCATCTGCTTGACTGTACTCATTTTACGTTTCCGCCTTCTGCGGATTCGGATTTTGACTAGTCAGTTGCATAAAGTAATAAGGCCAGATATCATCATTAGCGGATTATGATAAAACAGTGCACTGTTAGTGTGGTTTGTCAGTATGAGACAAGGACTTGTTATTTTAACAATATATTCCAGTACATTGTTTCCTGTCATGGTGCCTTTGATTTTCTCTACTCCAAACGCAAGACTGTATATACGGTTTTTATCAGCCAAAATTGGTGTCGCCACAAATATCACCAGATGGTATATTTTGTCACCAAAACGGAAAACAGAATCGCAGTTTGCTACATCAGCGAAGCCCCGTGATCCTGTAATTGATTTCATTTCCGATTGTAGCTGTATAAATATATCTATGGTTGCGGGTTATACAAAGGTGCGGGTTATGCCAACGATTTTTTACACAAAACCCCAAAACCCGCGGGCTATATGAGGGTGCGGATTATCTGCGTGTGCGGGATATATGCGCGAAAATACGGTAATTGTTTTCCTTTCGATAACAGTTTTCTATGTGGAGTTATTTCTTTGGTTGGACAGAGTAACAGAACAAAATTTTAACAAATATCAACAAAGATTTTGTTGGTCAACAGTATGCAGAAAATAAAATTACATTTCTTTTTTGCAATATATAGCCTACATATTAATATGTAGATAATGCTAAGTTTTGACATATGGCAATGTGGAACACTGTAATACAATATGGAGCTCAGAACTACCTTGGGGAAAACTCATTTTTTAAAAATGGTATCACATGGGGAAATAATTTCTCTAGTTCTACTTATATATGCACTACATATACATGGCATGATGCAAAGTACATGCATTCCCAAGCAGCCTTTCACATTACAATTACATCATACTGCCCTTAGGAGCTCAGTTGGTCATTCAGGCAACCTATCAACCAGATCATTGAGATAGGCACTTCCTAGTACACATTTTATAGCATATATATAAGTGATCCTAAGCAATGGGTCCTTGGAAAATGTAGGTGTGTCATTAGGACAAAAACAAACATCTGAAAAAATGTCATACTACTCTGATGCCATATCTCTAGCAGTTTACTGGCAATTATCAAAACTACTAGAATTAGTTACAGTAGATCAGTTTGAGCTGATGCAAATCAAGGTAGTTTATTTCAGATCAGATACTACATTCAGAGCAAATTGTGAATAATCTAGTTGCCCCCCCCTCTTCTTCTATTTTTTAAACCTTAAGCTGCACTGGCAACATTTATCACCAGCCCCAAGCAATCTAAAGCGCTCTTTGTTGTGGATCATATCCATCTCACCTCTGCGTGGAATCATGCCTTAGATTCGGCCAATGTGGATACTTTTTGAGAAAGCCTGCCAGTAGCTCTCATGGGTCGATGGTTCTTTCCAGGATTTTCCCCAGGTTCTTTCTCCACCATTAATACTGGCTGCCATGTATTAGCCAGTATCATGTGCCGAAAAATGATGTTAAACCCCACAGCAGCAACACCAACAATTCTCGCCTGCCACCTGTCTGAATAGGCAGCATGGTTTACATGTATTCTCTTTAACTGAAGTCACCCTCATGACATTGTCTTCATGAAATTGAAATGGTTGCAACATGTGACATATGGTAGCCTGCTATATTATTGATTCCAGATTATTTAATAAATGAGCCCCAGTAGCTTCCCAGGGGTTGGTGGTTCTTACTAGGGTTTAGTTCTTATTCCACCAGTTATAATGGCCACATAGCCTATCATATGCTTAATGGCATTAAAACCCCACAATAACAACCACCTGCAGACAAAGAACATAGACTCTCAGCTGATAACTCTAACCACATAGCTTGACATTTGCTGGCTCATTATGCAATGGCAGGTTTAGGTCTGTGCAGATTGCTGTTGGATTTAACTTGTACATTGACACTGCCATTGCTTTCTTTTCATATCCATATAGATTGAAAGCATGAGACATTTGATTCAGAATTATATGGCAGCAGACAGTAGTTTTGATTTCTTGGCATCATTAAGCAAAGAATAATAAGCAAATCAGGTCTCCAGTGAATGCCCAAGAATGTTTGCACATTCATTTGTAGGATAAGCTGTTTAAAACAGTTTACTTTTTCCTCAGATCTTTAGCAGAGATTTCTGCAATTATAGAAGAAAATTATTTGAATTGTGAGAGCAGTTTTCAATAAATTATTGAGTTGTAAATTTGCTATTTTGGTTGTTGTGAAATCTCTGGTTTTTAATTTTTTTCTTTAAGATCCAGTTGAAGTAGTTATTTCAAAGATACCGTATATACTCGCGTATAAGCCCGTTCGCGTATAAGCCGACCCCCCCAAACTGAATTGGTAAAAGTGGTATAAAGTGCATGACCCGCGTATAAGCCGACTCATAATTTTTATACAAACGGTACATCACAAGATGCACAAAGTGAGTTCTGAATACGTTTATTTAGGTAAATCACAATAAAAAATAAAAGAAAAGAAAGAAATCTAGTTTATATGTTGAAATAAAAACAATTCTGAAGTGTTAAGTCTTAATGGAAATTGAATTAATCCTCATTCTGAAATCATGAATTATAAAAGTTCAATCACGTTTAGAATCCTTCAAAATCGGGCTCTGTATCGGACTCGCCAAACAGTTCACGAAACTCGGCTTCTGTTACGGGCGTGCTTTCATCATATACATCGTTCCCCCCCCCCGGACTTGCTTCTCGTTCACAACAAATTCGCGTGCTGCAGCACAGTTGTTTTTTGCTTCTGCATATTCAATAACTTTAAGTTTGAATGCTGCATCATAAGCAGACCGCTTTCTTTTACTTCCAACACTATTCAGAGATTAAACTGAAATAATTTCTTTCAGTAGTAGTATACTATTTATATACCTTATCCTGTAATTATTTCTATGTGTGGTTGGTTTTCAATTTGTATTTGATAATTATTTATCATTGTTATTTATATTGTGTTTTTCAAACTACGGGTAGTGTGATTCAATCGATCAAATTATGATTGGTTTCAGCGTGGACATTATTCAAGTATTGTGACAGTTTATAACTTTGAGCAGAAACCATGTCCACTACCATATCTCATTAAACAATACATCTGAGAGTTGGCATCTATTATTTAAGTCATTGGCATTGTGCAACAAAACAAACCTATTATCCCCGAGGCATTTACCACAGATTAAGCATATGGTAGCTATTGTACAACAATCTTCCGCTAACAAACCACTTTGCTTTACAAACAACTAAACAATAGTTGTATATAAACTGTGGTTCCCGATTACTTCTAAAACACCTGTCAAAGAAATCCAACAAATTATATTGTTTTACAATTATTCACGCTGACTCGTATATTGCACTGTTATTTACCGTTCCTAAGCGTGCGCGCAACAAAACCCTATGGAGCCTCTCGCCATTGTTTCTCGAAGACTGTCATACATGTATTTCTACTCTCGATCAAAATGTTTGTGGTATATACCTTCAGTATCGTAATTCTTTTATTTCTTTTTACGTAGATTCTTTTCATATTTACACTGAAATAGGCTAGCGTGCATTTCTACGAAACCGTAGAGTTTAATTATTACTGATTAGCTGAGGGATAAATACTTGACCAGAGATTATTAATATGGCGGTTCGTTTGGAAAATACACGTATTTCCGTAGTTCAAATCACACGTATGGCTGTATACCTTCAGTATCGTAATTCTTTTATTTTTTTTTCACGTAGATTCTTTTCATATTTTCACTGAAATAAACTAGCGTGCATTTCTACGAAACCGTAGAGTTTAATGATTACTGCTTAGCTGAGGGTTAAATACTTGAATAGAGATTACTAATATGGCGGTTCTTTTGGAAAATACACGTATTTGCGTGGTTCAAATAACACATATGGCTGTATTTTCTGATGGATGGACATCTGTCAAATATACGTCAAGTATGTTAAAAACATGTTTTTCATTCATTATCCTACCACTTATGTTAGAAAAAAATATTTGTTTTACTTCACGTCAGGACAAATCTTATCAGCCATGTGGCATGTGATCTCATATTCGGCGATCGACGGAAACAATAAATATTGGAAATCGAGGGGAAAAAGCATTATAAATTTCAGGTTTGGAACTTGACCCGCAGATAAGCCGACCCCCCTTCTTCCAGGCCTTATTTTTGTCCTAAATTTCTCGGCTTATACGCGAGTATATACGGTACATGTATATATAAAAAATATAGAACTTTTTTTTAAAAGATGCAAATCAGTTTTTTATTTGTTAGTGCTTTTAGCACTACTGATCCTAGACCTGCATTGGCTCAGGGTTGGTCTGTTGTTTTGTTATATGTCAGTACAAGTTTATCATCTCTACTCCAAAACTACTGGGAGGATTGCTATGAAACTTCAACATTCATCCAAAGATCTAGTCCTAGTTAAAAATGGTGCTGCTTGGACATCCATTTTGGTCATCACAGTTGCATTTTTGAAAATCTTGTGATCACAATGGTCCAATGGACGGTCTTGTCAATATGTTTTTTTTTTTTAAGACTAAAAGACTTATAATGATGTTTTGTTGTTCTTGAATGAAAATGGGGTTGATCTGATGTCCAGTATGGCAGCCACTGTGAATGACCATCTTGACAATCTTTGAAGTTGCTTTTCCTGAATTTTTCTGAATATATCAATATGGGGTTTTACTAAACTGTGTAATTGGTCTTAAATGAAATGGGACCAATCTAATAACCAGTATGGCCCCAAACAGCAGCCATCATAGAAATATTGCTATTGCTGCTCAAATGGATGGTCATAAGAATTCCAATCAGATGTTTATCACAATGACTATCTTAAAAATCTTGTTATCACTATTTCTTGTGAACAAATGATATTATCAGTATGGGGCCTTCACGAAAAAATGTCTTCTGATGTAAAGTTCATTGAAAATGAAAACTGCCAATCTAGCTTCTATATATGACTGCCACAAGGCCATTTTGTGTTGTCATACCTTGTCTTAGATGGCTGGTCATGTCAAGACTGCGTTGCCAAAATGCTTTTGATGTCTCATTGGTACTAAATAGAAATGGTGCCAATCTGATATTGAAGATGGCCATGATGGTAATCAGCATGAAATACATGTTTTCATTGCACCTTCAAGCCAAAAAGTCGTAAAGTCAATGTTTGGTTTCTGCCACAATACTTTTTATAATTCCTTGTTGGTTGTATAAAAAAAATGACCAAGTTAACATTCAATATGTTTTTCACAAAAGATGATTTGAATTTATGTTGTCATTGATAGATATGTTTAAATGTGTGATTCTGTATCATTATAAGTTAGTATTTGTTCAATATGACCTTTTCCTACATATCAATACTAGCCTGATACCGGAAATCTTTTGTTATCATCTGTATTGAAATCAGTGTCTTGGGTCAGTAAACCAGGCTACTTCCACATGGGCAAACATTGTTTTATCAAGTATCTCAACAATTTACTTGATGCATGGAATAACACCTCTCCATTTCTGACAGAAGTTGTTTTTTTTTTTGTACTTTGTCAAGAGCAGCAGGTTGGTAGGTGTTCAGTTAATACAATAAACATGACAATTATCCATGAAATGGAATGGCTTGTCATGTTCTGTTTTACATATCTTATATCAGACCACTTGTTAACAGATACAAGTGACCAGTGAAAAGGTGCACTGTGCTAGTGGATTAGTGCTGGCTGAGTTAATTTTAATACATTGGCAGAATTGTTGAAGAGAACCTTTAATTTTGGATAGATTACTTCTAATTCTCATATGTATGAGCACTAGTGATTAAACCCAGACATTGAAAGGTGCAGAGGGAGTGTGTTGCCACTTAGCTCTTCCAGTTTATTTTATCAATAACTGTGTTTATTTGACATAAATTAGGCCCATGATTAATGTACTGATAACCACATATCAGGTCGGGTTATCAAGGCTTCCTCTGTCAGTGTTAGGAAATCATGGTATCATCCCCTTTGAATGCCAGATAGTAAGGACCCTGCATGAAGATGTGAGCTCTTTATAATCTAATGATCTATCCATCATTCCAACTACATATGTACATTGATTCATGTAACCATCAAAGGTCTGCAACCCTTACACCTAATTGGATGCAGTTTGATAATCAATTACCTATTGTAGTTGGTGATGTGCTTTTTAAGGTTTCATCAATTTTACATTTTCATTACAGCAGGTCCAATGTGCATACATGCCAACCATTACGCTTTTGGCGTAATCATTACGCTTTTTCCCACTAAATTCCGCGTTACGCGTTAACGTTTATAGATTACGCTTTTTCGATATATCCATCTTGTGGAAAAAAAAAAATTTTTCGTTTTTATTAGCATTACTTTATTTTTTACATACTGTTTTATTTTTAATTAAAAAATACCCTGCTTCTACATAACTACGATATACGAGTATACTTGTCCGTGGACTTTCCTAATATTCATGTTCTATTTATAGCAACTATCATGTTACTAAGATACTTTCAAACTTTCGACCTCATATTCTATTTATAGCGGCTTAGTGAGGAGAGAACAGACTGGTTTCTATTTTGTTTAAATCATTATGCACATACTCTTTGTTCTAATTTTGTATAGTGCAGAACCAGTCTAAAAGTTTTTTTTGCGCTAAAAAGTATTAAAAAATTCTCAATGCGTTTATGAGTGCAAAAAATATCTCTTAAATAATTTCACAGATGGGTTAGAAAAAGTCAATAATAAACAAAGCAAAATGTAATCAATCCTCCAAACACGACGAGGGCATCATCACGTGACGTCTAATCGTTGGCGCTAAATGGCTTCAGATGTTAAGATGGATTCTAGTCTTTGTGTATGTTAGAGCACATTTTTTCCCCCAAAAATTTCGCAGATGGATCAGAAAAAAAGCAAAACAACGAGTCCTCCAAAGATTCAAAGATAAATATATGAATGGCATAATACAGCGTTCCATTCTAGGACAGCATCATGCTCATTGCAGACTGCGGAAACGATTTTAGCATTGGTCATGGTGGTAAATTTGATGTGGAAAAACAAGGAAATACATCGAATTAGCTCGCCTTACGAACTCTAATACTAAGGTAACTTCTTATTTACCGAGGTTTTAATAGAACACGGACTACACTTGGCGGTAGCAGACCACGTTGGTCCCTTGTTCAAGCGGATGTTTCCTGATTCGAAAATTGCGGAAAAATATGCTTGTGCAAGAACAAAATCATCTCACATTGTTCGGTGCCTAGCAGAAGATACTTCACTTAAAATTGCAGAAGCAATGAAAATTGGGCCGTTTAGTATTGCCACAGACGGGAGTTGTGATTATGATGTTAAAAAGTTGTACCCAGTATGTGTTAGATACTTTGACAGTGAAAAAGGCAAAGTCATGAGTGTTCTTTCTTTACCAGAATTAACAGTAGATTCCACTGGACAAAACATTTTTGATTTGCTTGACAATATTTTGAAGAAACATGACATAAGTTGGCAGAACTGTATGGGGTTTGCAGCTGATAATGCATCAGTGATGACTGGAATTCATAAAGGAGTTGCATCCTATATTTTGAAAATGTCTCCATCAGTGTTCATAACAGGTTGCCCCTGTCATTTGATGCACTTTGCTGCTGGTAAGGCTGCTGATAAATTAGAAGTAGATATTGGCCATTTATTAATAGATATCTACTATTATTTGGAGAAAAATAGTAAAAGGAAACAGGCTCTAAAGTTGTTACAAGATCAGTTTGATCTTGAAGACTATAAAGTTATAAAGCATTTGTGTACAAGATGGTTATCCCTTGGCAAATGTGTTAGCCGTTTACTTGAGCTTTGGGATGCATTACAAGCATTCTTTCAAACTGAAAGTGAATCTGCACAGAGAAAACATGGTGGAAAAGTGAAGAAGAGTGGTACAAAAGCAGAATCTGTTATTGCAAGTCAGAAGAGAACAAGAGATGAAAGTATAGACAGACATACTAACAATAAAGAGATTGGTGTAGCAGAAAGAAAGAAATTTAAATCCATGGAATTTTTATTTGAGAGGCCTCTATCTATCCAGCTAGAGGGCCTCCAGGCTCAGACCATGACTGTGAAAGATAAATCTTTTGACATAAAATTTCATCAGCCATCTGGATCAGGTTCTTCAGAGTATGAATCTGTTAAAAAGCATACTGGATCTTCTCATACTTCAAAGGGCAAAACTAGCATGTGAGATGGTTTACAAAAAGCTTAATGATCCAGTTACAAAACTGTACTGCTTGTTTATGAAGAGTGCCATTCCATTGTTTGATGCAGCAAATGTCTTGCAGAAAGAAGAACCATGCATTCATATTATGCACAAGATTCTGTCAAACCAGTTGTCAGATTTGTTAATAAGGTTTATTAAGCCAGAAATCATCGCATCAGCCAAACTTTTAACTGATATTGACTTTCATGACCATGCAAACCAGAAAGATAATGAAGATCTAGCTATTGGTGCAGAAGCAAGAGAATTCATAGAACACAATTCTACCCTTCCTGTGAAGATGTTCTATGATAATGTTAGAGATTATTATGCTACAGCCTGTGATTACATGCTCCATAAATTCCCATATGGAGATGAACTGCTTTTAAATGCTTCAGTTGCTTATGTAAATGAGAGACAGTCAAAAAGCTTCAAAAGTGTTAGATTCTTTGTCAAGAGATATCCCTTTCTATTGCCACCCTTGTCTAACTTGGATCATCTGGAAGAAGAATTCCTGAAGTATCAAGTTGGGATTCTACCTGACAATATACTTAATGCAGATAGAGTTGATGTGCAATGGCACCTTATTTCCCAGCTAAAAGACTCTATCACTGGAAGAAATAAATTTCCTCTTCTTTGTCAGGTTATGAAAGGAATATTGGTTCTTTACCATTCTAATGCTGACTGTGAGAGATTGTTCAGTGTTGTTAACAAAAATAAAACTGAATTCAGGTCCAGGCTAAGTAACCCAGTAATGAGTGCTCTACTGGTATGCAAAACATTCATGGCCTCAGCTGGTACAAAATTTTTTGAAATGCAACATGACAATCTGTTGCTTTCTAAAGCTAAAAGTGCTACATATGAACACTTGAACCATTAATGAATGATAAAAGACGAGAAAAGCAAATAAATCATTGTTAATTGTAATTGTAGTATGCTATATGTGGATTACTCTTTTTCTGCTTGGATTCCTCTTTTTGACCACTTGGATTACACTTTTTCCTCGTCAGGGGTTGGCATGTATGAATGTGTTCTGATACAGTATATAAATTGCCCTGAAACAACTCTAGCCCATTGGGAAAAAATGTACTTAATGACTAGATATTATTGCTCACCATTTTAAATTTGGTGAGTGAATTTTCAACCCCAACATGAATGTGACCCTTGTTGATCAACTTTTTATCTTTACATGGGGTATTGCATGTATTGAGGGATCCTATAAGGGGGGTGGGGCTTGAACTTGATGGTAATCTGCTTTTCTGCAGTTAGTGATTTTGCTGATGGTTCATAAAAATCCAGCTATCACTAATTTGTTGTTGCAGTGAAAATTACTACTGGACACAATCATAACAGGTAAGAAATAGTCTTTAGTCAGATTTTCATTTAATGATTAATATTGATTTGTTGTGTAGAGTACCTGCTGACATCCTGCACTTACAGTAAATGCTTATAATGCCAATAGACAGTGTAAAACATCGCATCAACTTGTGAGGTAAATTGCTGATATGATTGTCAAAACTTCATGGAGGTAGTCTGATATTTGGTCCCCACACAGTGGTGTCCTTACTGATGAAAGCAGGGGGTGAAGGAAATCAGGCTTGTATTGACCAGTTGGAAAATGTATGTTCATCAACTAAATGAATATTGTAGAATTATACCAAACAATGTGTTTTAATGATTATCATCAATAACTTTTTGTGTGATGACAAGAAAGAGTATGATTTCATATACAGTGGAACCCCGCTATAACGCGATGATCGGGGTCCATAAAATCGGATCGCGTTAAAAGCGGGGTCGCGTTAATGCAGGGTTTTACAATACTTAACTTTTTTTCTGAGAACATATACGTGTATACATGTACAATGATCTAAAGTCGGCTTATCATCAGATGAATATTAACTGGAATGCATTAATTAAGATATATTCAAAATAATCGATGGCTAATATATTTATAGGTTATTACTGTGCATTAAAAACATTTACTAATTTTTATTTGTTTGAACGATAATACAGATTGACTGATAATACCAGACTATCGCTATATCATGAAAAGCGTATCAACACCGTATGCTACAGTGCCGTCGTGGCATGCAGTTCATCCATAATGGATGTAATTTCATTGAAAATCGTACAGATTTACAATATTCAATAATTTTGTAATACAGTGGGGCCTTGACTTACGAGTGTCCCAACTAACGAGTTTTTTGAGATACGAGTCGTCTTTTGGCCGATTTTTTGCTTTGAGTTGCGAGCTAAAATTCGGGTTACGAGCCAGCATCAGATACCCCACCGCTAGTTGGTGCAGCGAACGTCACAGTGAACGCATGAACATCCGCCAATCATCCCGTGTCTCACTCGTTCACTTTAAGCAGTCAGCTCACAGTGGAAGCATTAGTGTTGTGCTTGCATTTGTGCTTGCGGTTATTTTGCAAAGAAGCAGATGATATTCATTGAATTAAAGAAAGAAATTATGGAAAAACATGACCAAGGTGTGCGTGTAGTCGACTTGACGAAGCAATACGAGCGTAGCACTTCCACGATCTGCACCATACTGAAGCTGAAGGAGTCTATACAGGCAATCACGCTAGCCAAGGGCGTTAAAATAATTAATAAATAGCGGACGTCTCTCCGTTAAAATATGGAGAAGCTGCTGATGGTGGGTTGACGGAGAAGCAACTCGCGGGAGATACCGTGACGAAGGCTATAATCTGCGAGGAGGCACGAGTTATTTACGCTGATTTGCTGCAGGTTCTCTACCTTCTACCCAACATCACCCCTATCCTGCAGCCCATGGACCAGCAGTTGATTTCTAATTTCAAGAAACTCTCTACCAAGCACCTGTTCCGACGCGGATTTGAGGTGACGGAGAGCACAAACCGCAACCTTAGAGAGTTCTGGAAAGACCTCTATAACATCAGGATATGCTTCAGAATTATCGATATTGTGGTGTTTTTTGGAGGTCCGGAACGGATTAATTCCATTTCAATTCATTTCTATGGGGAAAATGGATTTGACATACGAGTAATTTGAGTTACGAGCTCCGTCACGGAACGAATTAAACTCGTAAGTCAAGGCCCCACTGTAGTCTGAATTCGTTGTGTAAAATATAGGATGAACAAAATATTGAAACCATTTACTTGCTGTCTGATATCGTACGGTCATTGCATGCAGCTATTCCCGGGTCTACATAATGGTGTCTGTACAAATTTCATACCGCTAAAATTTTATCATATGCGACAACTGCAAGAATAATTAACAATCAACGCATGATTTCAGCGTGCAAATAACTTTTATTTCAGATTTTGTGAACATCAAAAGAAACATGTGAAAACTGCTAAATTAATCGTTGCGCAAAGTGCAAAGTCAGTGTGGTTCCAAATTTAAATTTCGAAATTTCTTGAAAAATATATCCAATGACGTTTGCTTCTTTGCCGCAAACTGTTGGGTTCTAGCAAAGTCAAGAATGTTTTAATTTACAGATAATAAAGTGGATATTATTTACTTTCAACTGTTTGTTGTTTGATCACACTGCCAAGCACAGCATACATGTTGGCGGCTTTCGTCCTTTGATGTTTATTAAATTGTGCGACTCTTGTATGAGTATGTATGCTTTGTCTGCTGCTTGGCTGTGATTACAGTTAAATAAGAAGCCCATGTCGGCTATTGTTTGAGCAACGACTGTATACAGAATTCATGGAAGACAATCACAAAGACGATTTACTGGCTTTACTCATGGATCCGTAATAAGTAACACTTCCGATAATGTTTACTTCGGCTTAACAATTCAAACACCTAATGAAACCAGTTTTCTCTTCTAGAGTAGAATACGGAGCTTCACCACAACCTGTTCAAATTGATAAATTTCAGAAGCCAAGCGTTGTACACACTATTTCTTGTACGTTATATATATCGTATTATTTTAGAATTCATACACGATCACTTCTCCAAAATCACTTAAAGAACCTGGATAAATTAAGTTCCGATCGTTTATTATTAAAAGTCATACGCGAATTCTTCCACCAAATTATAATGAACGTTTTACACACTATTTCTCGTACGTTAAACAAATATTTTCACGGTCTGATAAAAATACACGTAAATGAATTTCAGATTTCAGGAACCATGCCACGATCATATTATTTTAAAAGTCACAACTAATCTCATGCCCAAAATGAAGTTAATTTCTTGTTTTGTTTTTTTTTTTACTTTTCTCCAAATTTTTTTTCTCCATGTGTGAATGAATATACATGTACGAAATTTCGGGAGCCATGCTACGACCGCGTTATATCCGAATTCGCGTTATGGCGGGGCGCATTATAGCGGGGTTCCACTGTATGATAAAAAGAAGAGACAAAAAGGTACTAGAAATGCAGTGAAAAAATTCACAAAATTGAAAGGAGACTGGGTGCCAAATTGCTCAAAGGTGCTCTCCTTTACCAATCAGTGACACATCATTTATATCCAAATCCGTTCGTCTCAAGCCCAACCAATGTGGGTATGCAAGAAAACTTTTAAGCAGTTTCCCATAGTCATGTGGTTCTTCCTCCATCTGTTTAATGGCCACCATGTAAAGCCTATTGTATGCTGAAAAATGGCATTAATCCACAACAAAAACAAAACACAAGTGGCTGAAGTACAACCCAGGATAAGTTGTAATATGTTATTCACC
This sequence comes from Unio delphinus, assembly GCA_029339505.1. Lineage (NCBI taxonomy): Eukaryota > Metazoa > Mollusca > Bivalvia > Unionida > Unionidae > Unio > Unio delphinus. The sequence goes on from JAQISU010000008.1 coordinate 22,528,759, forward strand.
TTGTGCTCAGAGTATTATTTAAAGAAATATGAAAGTGCACTGGTACTTCATTTGTGAGTCTTGGTGGTGGATACATTTGCTTTTCTGAGTTATTGTTGGTGAATAATACATGGTTAATAAAAAAACAACCGAAATTTGTTTGCTTTTAGGCATATTAGAAAAAAAAAAACTTTTGGTTATCCTGTGAGTTAATGAATTGTGAACATTGTTGAAATGGTTGCATTTGAAGGTTTGCATGTTATCTCTTGGATGAGTCCTTGCCTGTGAATGCCCATTTCTCATCCCTTTGATGTCCCAATACAAACTCCTCTTAATTTTGCTGCTAATTGCTGATGAGCACCGATCACTAATAGCTCTTTTTGTTTTGGTCCCCAGTTACAAAACAGAAAATGTGTAGCAAAATCACTTGCCAGATAGAAAACTGACAATTATTTTATGGAATTTAGATGATTCATGTTTTTTTTTTGTTGTTGCTATATCTCATCCATTATGCTAATAACCCAGTTACATATTACAACACAGAGCATACAAGAAAATTTAACAAATTTATTCAACAGTTTCTAAAATCAAATGTTGCCAAAAAATGTGGGTGTTGTATATCTGACATGCCCATTGCTGAGTTCAAACCTTTCACTGCTTATTAGAATGGTGAATAGGCTTCTTTGTAACTTGTGGTTGAATATTTCTCCCTTCCAGCATTAAATACATGCAACAATCTCCAGCAGCATTGTCATTTAGTCAGGTCAATAAGACCCTTCTTCCTATAAATATCAACAGTTAGTGCTCCAGTGCTTATATCCAAAAGCTTTTTAATTGTAGACCCCCTCAGGCTTAGTACAAAGTTAATCCAATGTGGTTTGTGTTTTATTAGACCAGGCTGTTGTAGTAATATAAAAGAAACATTTACCTACATTTACCTATGTATAACAGACCCTCACTGTCTATTATGTGCCTCTGTGACATAATGTTTCAGTTACTTCTGTTTTGTTACTTAAGCCTGTTTGCTATGGGTTAATTGAATTTTCAATAGCTGATCTACCTACCAGTCAACCCAGTACAATGGTGAGCCAATCCACTAAATCTGTAAGCAATCCTCAGTATTCTGGGTGTTAAAAATACCCCAATGCCACCCCTTTGTTAGCTGATAGAGAGGTCAAAGCCAGTTGTAGTGAGTCATTTTGAAATCTTAGAGCTTCCCTGATGGTCTATAATGTTAGGTATTTTGTCTGTCGTAGATTCTGCTGTTGGCTTCCCTGTTCATACTTCAGAATGAATCTTTTTTAGCCATGTATAATAACATGCTGAACTAAGCACTTAGTGGATATTATAAAGTGATATGTTCATTGGATTTGATATTAACTTTGTACTGGAGTGTCTGTTAACAGGTAAGTCAAGCGACAGCTTGTGACAAATTGATGTAGGTTAAAGATCTTTCTCTTGCAAACGGTAAGTATAATTGATGATAATTTCACTGTTGGCCATGTACAGTTTAGTGAGTATTAATATTTCAATAACCAATATCAGGGCAGAGCTTTAGGAATGTAAGAGATATGTTTGCAATGTTGTTTGAATTTAAGAGTGGTTGTGCTTTTGATAAGGGGCAATCAAAATAAGGGCACAATGTCAAGCATTTCATTTCAACTTCTCAACACATCTTCAAAAAGGTCTTCATTATAAATGTGTTGTATTTGTGAGTAAATTATATTATAATAAATGCAGTACTCCTTAAGCAAAGTTTGATTTGATTTGTACCCTTCCCCCAAGAATTTACCTTGAGGCTTAACACTTATAACTCTTGAGATTTGCATGTAAAAAATGTAACAGTAGCTATTTACAAAAGAAAAGGATTTTGAAGATACATGTACTATTGTACATAAGTAAAAGTATTGCACTTCCTGAACATCACAATACAAGTGAACTTCTATTTGCCTCCCCCTGCATTTCTGGTTGGCTTATTATATCTGTTTCTCATTGCTGACCCTTGCACTCCCTCCCCACCCCCGGTAAAAAATAAATGTCATAAAATGTTTTTTATTTAGAAAAAGAACCACCTGCATACCCTAATGTTAAAAGCAGAGCCTTATCAGAAAAGCATATGGATGCAAAAAGACTTTTGTAAAGTGCTCATTTGTATAAAAACAATCCAGCTTTTCACAATCCAGAGGGTGGCGAACACGTGGTTCAGAGAACTGATTATTCAGAAAGACTTCTTTTTTAGTTTGGTGCTTTACAGCACAGCTACAAAAATAGGTTATTTAGTGCTAAGGCAATTGGAATAAAGTGCCTCTTTGCCCATGGTAGCTTACCCAAACAGGTCAAATGATTCAAATCCACACCCATTTGGTCACTAGTCGGGCACACTTACTACTGAGCCATCACTTCTTCGCTGACAAATTCTGGAAAAATGTGGTCCTATTGTAGGGTAATATTTGTTAAATTTGAACATTGTTGATCCAAACCCCTCGATGTTAAACTCTTCTACCATTTAGAATTTTTTTTATTTCTGCCTTGCTCGTTTGCATCCGATACTCGGATGTAATAAAATTGTGCACATCAGTTTTTTCAAATTGTATACAAAATTAAAATGTGAATAAAAAGGAGGGGGGGGATTCACTGTAAAATGTATATTAAATTTATTTTAATTATTTTGTGGGGGCTATTTTGATTTTTTGGCAGGGAGGAAACCACTTCAAACTGCCATCTGCATTTGGACATTCACTTGTATGTCCTGTAGTGCCTTAATTTGTGCTGTACTTGGTGTTCTTATTGCATTAGCGATCTGTAATGGAAATTATAATAATGTACTTTAACATTTGGGTTGAGACCGGTATTTTTTATGACAATTTACTTTTGATGTTAACGTTGAACATTCTTATACAAAACACTTTTGAAGCTGTTGCTAATCTCTGCTTTGGATAGCAGAAAGATTCCAGTCCACACCCTCTTTGATTTGTAGGCAGCAGTTCAAACAATAGACCATGGTATATTACTTCAGTCTCCAGCATGTATTTGGCATTCATAATACAGCTTTACTGTGGTTTAATTAATACATATATGATGATCTTGGAAGTGACAAAATATGCTTCTTTGTGCATATTTATGATATAATTAATACGGATTTACTATTTTGGATGCAATGACATTTGTCAGTAATTGTATGTATTTGCCCTTTACCTATTTGTATCATATAAACCAACTCATGGTTTTCTGCATAAAATCAAAGATTAAATATGCAGTCACAGTGTTTGCACTATTTCTTGTTCAGACTTCATTGATTTAGGAAGGTAACTGTGCCATTGAAGCAAGACCCTTGTGCCCACTCCTAAACTAACCCAATTTGTAGAACTTAGGGTTACGGGTCAAAACGGACCGGTACCAAAAAGGCCCACGACCAAAACGGACCAGTGCTTAAAAGGCCCGGTCCAAAAAGGCCCAACCCAAAAAGGCCCATTTATGTATTATATTACCAATTACTAGTATCATGTCTAATAAAAGTAACTAATATGTAATATCAAATTCTTGTTTTCTGGTAAATCCTAAATGTCTATAAATAATGTGCAGTAGAGATTCATTAAATTTGCATGTCACAATCATACGTCAAATTATCATGAGAATAACTGTGACAAGCTAATACATGTTCTATGTAAGATGAACAAGAAAGGCAAATAATAATTGTGTAAGAAAACATTGTATGTAAAGCAAATAAGTGATATCTGTGTTATAACATATCAAGAATGAATACGATTTAGTGTCACCCATGTGTTGTTTGTGCATGCCAACTTTGTTATGGTAATGCCTTAACTAAGGAATGGCGATTTCATTTAGGATGGATGGATGAATATTTTAATTTGCAAAGACTATTGACTCTTCCTGTTTCATATACATTCAATATCGTTAATATGTGTATACGTAATTTATCTGCGTTGATTATAATGTATGCTTTCAATAGACATTTGTTATATTCTGTGCCTAGTAGGCACCGTTATTGTGTTGTGCTTGCAATGAAAGTCAAGATACAATTGGAAATGATTTAAGAGCTTATTTATAAATAAAAAATTAACAACATAAATTTGTATGATAGGTTAGAAAGAGAAAATGAAGAAAAGATATCATGTCTAACTAGTATGAGCACATAAAAGACAAACGCTAATGCCATTTCAGATTTATTAATGTCAATAATAACAATCATTATTGATAATACATGAATATTAATATCTAATATCAAATACTACAACACTATTGCCCATAATTGCTGTCCAAAAATATTAAAAGCAACACAGATTAACTAATTGTTCTGTTATGACATATATTTACAGTAAATGCTATATGATTCGAATTTGTCTCTAAAATGGTTTATTAAAGTTTATTTGCATTAAATAATACTGAAAGTAAAATGAATACTAAAATATATTGGGGTAAATTCATTCATTACAGTTATATACTATTCAATAAGAAATCAATATACGGGTATGTTAGGAAAACTAGCTTATAAGATATATATTAAGACAAACTGGCTTGTAATATTATATATGTTATGTACATTATGCTTATGTACATTGAAAGTCGGCAGACAATAACTAGAGAGGTTACAGAGTATACAATACATTGTGATTATCAAAGTTTCCTAACATATTAAATAAACCTGAGACAGAAAACAGGTAAAGGATGTGTTAAAAGTACAAGGCGATCGCTGATTCGTAAGTAAGATCGGGACTAATAATACAATTGTGTTCATGTCGTTGCTGCGTAATCGGTTAAGGTCTGCTGTTTGCTATCCTTTATTTATTTTTGTCTAGGTGTTAATCTTCACTAACCAGTGTTTAAGTTTTGGCAGCTCATTGTTTTAGCAATATATATATATATCAAAACTTTATTTTGACAAAATGTTATACACTGCACAGAAATGACACTTGTATTTGAAACTGAAACTATTAAAGAGAAAAAAATATGCTGACAAATCTACATACTGCACTCGGCTTCATGACATTTTGGCATATGTTGGAATGACTAGTCTGGATTCCAGGATTTTGGTAATAAAATTATTTGCTGATAAAGTCAACGAGTAATAAGTATTTGAGAACACTATAGTATTCAAGACTGTTCAGAAAAATACATACCAATCATAATTACCATCACTCAACCCAGACAGTTTTTTGGTTTTAAAAAGATTGCAATTCAATATGTGATATTTTTTTATATTTTGAAGTAATTTTGGCCAGCACTTGGAATGAATGTCAATATCCTGTTTCCACCCAGATAGAGTTGCAACAGGAACAGTGACATCTGCAGAGTGTGTATATATAGATCTTATTAGTTCTCATTGACCTATATATACACGGATTGGTGCACTCCTGTCACTGACAGTGTCAGATTTGCAGATAGATTTCTGTAATCGGGACCTTCAGGTAAAAATGTACATGTCTTAATATATGAAGATATGATAATCATAATGTTCATGTGTATAAATATGAGGCATGAAACTTTCTTATTATACATTAAATTAGAATTTTTAGTTAAAAGTGTTTGAATTGGTTATGGGTAATAATGCTGTGTCTTATTTGAATATTATATTTTCCCCCATTATAAAAGGTACTGTCTGTCATGGTTCTTTTTCCTTTGGAAACCATGAAGACAATTTAGATGGCAGTTGAATATTATTCATATAATAATAACCACCATATATATATATATATATATATATATATATATATATATATATATATATATATTTGGAGGGATAAATATTAATGAGCATTTGTTTCCTCTCAGGAGATTGGTAACACATGAAAATGGAAATTTGAAGTACAAGAATAGCCAAGTAGAACCAAGAGAGGCAACTCTTGTATCTTATCCTGTGATTCCTGTTTTTGTATTGACCTGCTGCTGCTAGTCTGCATATTCACCTCATTAGTTATGTTCATGCTGCAGCCACTTGAAGCTTGACTTTTGTTTTGATATCATATGTCACCTACACAAGTTTCTTCCAATCCTTACCATTACATCTCACTGTGCAAAATAAACTTAACTGCTGACAAAGAGCTCTTTAAGCATAAACTTGAGGTGGAAACTACCGTATATATTTGCTTGAAAGTCAGATCCAACTGAAGACTGCATATATCCTGATTTCCATCACATAAAGTGTGTACATTCTGTTTGGACCATTCAGTGTAAGAAACAGAAGAAGAAAAAAAAAACCTGATCTGCAGACACATTGTGATGGAAAATCAGGGTCTGTGTTATTTACAGTTGGACTTGAATGCTGTTGTTAAATCCATATGGATGTTGGTTTTATAAAGATGTGCCTTACAAGTTTTTAAACAATGGACAGAGAAAAAGCTGAACCAAAATTTTTGAAGTAGCTTTTTTGTACCATGTAATTTTTCTGGTGATTTATGCACCTACTAGTAATCAGTGCACCAGATTTTGTCAAGTTTGAGTATTGTGCGTATGATTCTATTACTGTTTATTTTGTGTGATTTATTTTATTTTAGCTTTACTTGTCATATACCAGAAGAGATGATTATGGTGTGGTCTTTTGTTCATCATCCATCTGTTGGCTGTTTTGCATTCATTAGCATAAATTTGTCATTGCAACTCCTTCTGATCCACTGGGAGGATTACCATGAAATAGCACACACACACACACACACACACACACAAACACAGAGGATGGCAGCCACCTTAAAAATCTTGTCATCAGTGTTTCTATAAAATTTAACTTGTGATGTCTAGTTGGTCACAAATGATGTTTTTTTAAATTACCAAGTCTAAATAGAAATGCTGCCATTCGTACATCCAATATGGCTGATGTTCAAAATTTTGTTGTCACTAGGACCCCATAATGGGATGATTATTATGCCATTGAGTTTTCACCAGAAGTCTTTGATGCCTGCTTTGTCCTAAATTAAAATGGTGCTAATATGATATTCAATAAGTGTACCACAGTAACTGATCTGAAAATCTTATTATTGATGAAGAATATCAGAGATGAAGTACTTTTTCTCAAAAACCACATAATTTGACCAAATTTTATAGAAGGCATCAAAGGTATTAATTTTATAAAACAATATCAAACAGCCACCAATACTAAAAATTGAAAAGCTTTAAATGATGTTGTCTTTAAACCTCACAACAGAATTTGACAGAAGTATCTTGGTATGAAGTCTTAAAAAATAAATTTAAGGCTGCTGATTGACCATGAAATAGTGTCACCATTGCTATCATTTGACATGCTTTAAATGTGCGTAAAAATTAGTTAACCAGATTTGATTGAAAACAAGTACCTTGTAAAGCCAAGGAATTGTATATACATTTAAAATGGGGTTATACACAGTTTCTAAATTATAAAAGTAGGGTATGTCCACAGGGGCAGGGAAACATTTCTGGAGACCAAACATTTAACATATAAATGACTTGTCCATTTTACCCTTCAAAACAATAAAAACTGCCAAAGTGACCACTCATGGGAAATGATAAAACTGTCAGATTTTAGTATGTTTTGCTTATTTTCACAAAACATTTAATTTTATTACTGAATGCCATCAAACTTGTGACTATAAATTGGGGGAATGAGTCTTTTAAGGGCCAGCATGTTTAAACTAGTCTTGGATACAGCTGTCCATGCTAGTAGTCTACTACTACTACTACTACTACTACTACTACTACTACTACTAATTCTTTATTTATTGAAGGTGACTCATTAGTCAAGGACTATTCCCCCTTGAGGCCTTCTTAAGGAGTATAACAATCCACATTATATGAAGATAGCAATAGACACTTTATATTGACACCTGTGAGTTACATAGATACTATGACTGAAGTACAGTGAGATAAGAAATATTTGCACATAGTGTTCATGAAATTCCTTTATCTAAGCAAACTCTTCCTAGGGCCCCTGAGTGGCTGAGTGGTCTATAGCGCTGTCCGTTACGGATCACTGCCATCTCACCTCCGTCTGCGTGGGTTCGAGTCTAAGATTCGGCTAATGTAGTTATGTCAGAAAGCTAGCTATTAGCTTCTCGTGGGTTGGTGGTTCTTTCCGGGGGGTTTTCCGGGTTCTTATTCCACCAATATTACTGGCCGCCATGTATAGCCTATATTGTGCTTAAAAATGGCGTTAAACCATTAAAAAAAAAAAAAAACCAATCTCTTCCTTTTAATTTTTGAAGTGACCAAGTGGTCACAGCATAGATGCCTTATTAGACAGTAAGGTGGAAATGAACCATTGTTTGGTTAGGAAATACCAGGCGACAGAAAGCAGGTGACCATTACATGAGATTTATACTTGGGTGAAGGGTTGAATGACCATGGTGATAAAACAAACAGAACAAGTTTACAAATTCAGCATATGGATAATGTGATGAAAATGACAAGTTCACACGCACACATGCATACACACTATGTATACCAGAATAATTTTTTTGAAGTGGTTCCATCTTTAATATCTCTTTTTTAAAAAGTAACCTGAAACCATTCTGAACTGAAACAAGTTAAATTCCTGACTCTTGCTGGACTGTATTATTTATGTTTAGCAAATAAATGTAGTAGACTTGTCAGTGAGAAAAATATGCCAAGGGCACAGGAGGTTAAAACAATACTTGACACATGTGTTGGCACAGATTATGGCTGAGGACAGGCCAATCTAAAAAGTCTTTGCACTGTACAAAAAGAGTCATATTTTAAAATAAATAGTTAATAACTAAACACCTGTTGTTAAGCCATATGAGACAGATTTATATTTATCCAATATGTGTTTGTGTGTGTGTAAGCGTGTGTCCCTGAGGCATTATTAACCAGGAATGCATGCAGCCTCACTCACTTGTATGCTTTGTTGTCAGAGATGCACCAAATATTATTGTAAAATTCAGATGCATTTGTTTAATTGTTATAGGAGAAAATATTTACAGTATTTATGCTCTTGTGACTGTGATTTATCTTCACTAGCAACCAAGAGGTCAGAGAGGCAGGCTAAGTGTTGTAGGATTGAACTATCATTACACACATTCATCCCATGGTTTGGTTAGCCCAAAATGAACAGTGCAGCACAGACATGCAGTATAGCCACCATAGCAGCCATCTTGAAAATCCTGTTAAGGCTAAGCCCGAGAATGGCTGGCCAGATTGGAGAATGGCTGGCCAGATTGACGCGGAGTTTTCACCAGAAGGCTTCTTGTGAGGTCATGTTGGTCCAAAATGTAAAAGCTTATGTTCGTTCTGCATGCAATAAATATAGCCACCACATTGAACATATTGAAGATCTTGACAATGATTCAGTTGATCCATATATACCAACTTGCAGATCAACTCCTAAATGAAAAGTCAAATAAAACTTATGGTAGCTAGTTGATTTTGATGACTCATAATTAGACATTGCTTTCTTGAAAGTCTTTTTATTGTAATTTAAGAATTGTCAGTGATATTTTGACATGGTTTCACCAAAAACACAGATCAAGTTGGTCCTAAATATAAATAATAACCAATTGACATCCATTATGGCTGCTGTACTGTGCATACTGAAAACCTTTTACTAATTATCCTGAATAGATAATCATATTTGGCATGCAGTTTTCACCACATGTCTTTCAATGGTGTCTTTATTTGTCCTGAGTGAAAATTTCGTCAAACTTAATTCCAATATGGTTGTCACAGCAACTAATTTTAAATTCTTTACATTCGGGAATTTGAGAGGAATTCAGCACTTGGCGGTTGAAAAGAATATGTTATCTTGAATTCCTGGAAATTATTATTTTAATTTCCACTTGTCATGAATCGGAAGATCTTATATGATGTGTATCATCTATCTTTCCACAAGTTAGCATAAGTGTGTTATCACTAATTATAAACTTAAATTGCCATTAAACTTTCATTTATCCTAAGGTCTTGTTGGTCCTAAACAAAAATGGCATCCAGTAATATTGCTATAGCAAAACTCTTGCTCTTGTTTGCTTGCTTTTTAAAATATATAGTTATATCAACATAGGGTTTGAAATTTTTTTAAAAAAATCTGAAATTCAATATGGCATTCATAATCGCTATTTTGAAAACCTTTTTAAAACTACTCCTGAATGAATGGTTATATCAGGATGAGGTTCTCTCCACAATATGGCAACCATGACAGCCATCTTGAAAACTTTTTTTTTATAGCTACTCTTCCAGAATGGATGGTTGCATTAGGATGAGGCTCTCACTATAAGCTGTTGTATGATATCAGTTTTGGTAGTAAATGAAATGGTGCTGATCTTATAATCCAAATGGCAACCATAATTGCCATCTGAATAATCTTGTTTTTTTTGGATGTTTCTTTGAAAATGGAGTTTTACCCAAAGACTTCTTATGGTATCTATTTGGTTCTAAATAAAAGTGATAATGATTTTTGCTATAATATGGCTAGGATGGAAAAGAAATGTAATGCTCAAGAATATCAGAGATGCTTTCAATAATCAGCAGTTAACAAGAAGAAATGGTCTTATCTTGGATTCCCATAAATTATTTTTGGCAAATAGAGCATCAGCCCCTTCAGTGGATTTGTATTTTTGTTTTTGAGGCACTCTATAGATATAATGAAAAAATGTCTGAGAGATTGATATGTGTAAGGTGAATTTGTTTGTATTTGCAATATGCATATTGAAGAGAATGTTGGCAAAATGAAGTTATGTTCTTTTTTTTAAAAAAAACAACAATTTACCTCTGAAGTAGGGCAAGTGAAAATGATAAAGCATAGCTTGGAATTTAAAAAAAAAAATTGCATATCTGAACTAAGACCAATCTGAATATTCTATAACCCAGATTACACTTATCATCATACACCAGGATAAATGGAATTAAAAGTTTGTTAACAATACCTAAGATATACATTTTTGTGTGTGTGCAAAATACAAAACTGTTTGGTGTCACCTTTTATTTTGTAGATAGGTACAGTAAGCAACTTAATCCAGTTTATCAGGTAGTATAATAATCAGTTTTCTCCCACCATTGGCAAAAGACCTGGACAAGGCTTTGATAGCAAAAATGACTATATATATGAAATCTTTTCAAACCCCCTGAATACAAAGGTAGAAGAAAATTATCCCAAGTGCTTGGGTCACACCATGATGGCTTTAGATAAAAAAAACTTCCTTGATCCTGTTATTTATGAAAGAGCAATTGAATTACATGTATGTTTTACACTTTTTTTTGTCCTTTATTTGGCAGTAGATTAAAGCGACAGATGCCTGAGGAGTTAAATTACAAACCAGCTCAAAGGGATATGGTCTACCTCTTGCTCCTTTCTATTGTTCACTCATTGAGTACACTCATTAGAAGCCTGGGTTGTTTTTCCTCATGAAGTGTTGATTTATAGGATTGTTATACCTTGAAATCAGACCATCACTATGTTTGGTAAGATCTGGTTTGGTGAGAGACCATGATTAGTTAAGGCAATGAATCTTACAATCACTGGTTGAGTAAGGTGGACTTGTGCTGCCACTAGAGTGTGATACATACACATTACACAGTATACAAAACAGTTGTGAAGCAGTCATCTCTTCAGAGATAATAAAAAGTGTCCTTTATAGCAGGAAATGGCATTTCCTATGCAGAGGAAGCATGGATGAGTCAAATTATTGTCAAGTAAAGTCTTTAATATAACTGGCAACCGCTCCAATGGCCTAGTTGTTAGAGTGTCCACCGTGGATGCGGGAGGTTGTGGGTTTGATCCCTGGCAGAGTCATACCAAAGACTTAAAAAATAGGTACTAACACCTGCATTACTTGGCACTCAGCATTAAGAGGTTAGTGTTAGGACTGGTCGGCATGGTGTCAGGATAATGTGACTGGGTGGGACATCATGCTACATGTCTGCAGCATGATGCCCCAGTGCTAGACATCAGTATAAACTGTCTCACCACAGACATTTTAACAATATGACTGAAAAATTGTTACAGCTACATTAAAAATCCTAATCAAACAAACAAACAAGTAAATATAACTAGCATAGATTTTATATAGAAAAATTGAACAAAATAATATTTGGGGGGAGGGATTTCAATGTATTCTTAATGCCAGACTTTAGTATATGTATTCACACACCATCTTGTTTATTTGTACTTCCTTCACCACCGATTTTAAAAAGAAACCATCAAGCACTGCCAACTTGTTATTTTGGATCAAACTGAAGTTTTTTTAGCAACATGATCACCATGTCATAGCTGCCAACTGTCCCGTTTTTTTCTGCATTTGTCCCGTATTTTGGACCTGAATATGGGTATACTTTTTGTGTGCAAAAAATACGTTTTTCATATAAAAAATAATAATAAAATTTCTTTGGAATTGTCAGTTTAGAATGCGCTCTTGGTTCTATTTTGACAGAATATATCACATGTATATACGAATACCATTCTACAATACAATTGGTTCATTCGAGATTGAGGCTACCAGGCCTGTCATTTTCCACCATATTTGATTTTGCAATAGTTTCCGCTGCTGCTGTATCTAGTCTTCGTAATATTCAGCTTCTAATCATAATAAATTGGAAGGCAGAATATTCAGAATTTTCTCCAGGAGAAATAGGAGACAACTGCAAGGATATTTGTGCCGTCTTGTATAGATTTGTGACACCATTTAGTAAAGGAGAAAAATTGATGTTTTGTAAATAGTGTAACATGATTTCGCTATTGGGCACAGAGGTGCCCATGAAATGCTAGAGCACGAGAAAGCTAATAAACATCAGCTTCCTGCTTCATCACACACAACTCAGCCTGAACTTACAACGTAGATAAATGACAGAGAGAACCTTAATGTACATCGATCAAAATTTGATTTTCAAATTTCTTTTAGAAATAAACCTTCCTTTTTCAGTTACTAGTGTTGTTGGCGATTTATTTTCCACACGTTTTTCAGACATTAAAATGGCAAAAGATCATTCTTATGCTTGAACGAAAACATTTCAATAAGAAAATCTCAGAAATGAGATAATCATTGAAAGTTGGTATATTGGAATCAATGATTAAAAAAGAAACAAGGCATGGAAAGGGCTCCTATAAATAGCTTGTGTTTGAGTGTGTTGCACTCTTACACCTTTTGAATGGGCACCCATATGGAACATGGTGCAACTCCAGAAGGTACAAATGTGCAACATGTGCATCTTTGACATTAAATAATTATGTAAGGCACTGTCCAACTTTACTGATGGTTGTATATGTTGTAAATAGATAAATATGCATTGAAATTTAAAAATCAGTATTTGTTCCTGAAAATCAGTATTTTTGTCACAAGTAATCAGTATTTTTGCACTCGGGGGTTGGCAGCTATGCCATGTTTGCTTTGAGCCTGTCCATCTTTTCAGGCAACAGATGTGATGTAGTTCACAGTCAGGTTAGAAATTATAAATCAGTGAAAGTTTTTCTTGTAGTTTTTTTATCTTACAAGTTTTTAAAATGGGTAGGGGGTACAACAAATGGAAGAATATACTGAAGTAGGTCATTGCTGGAATCGTCAGACCTTGAGATAACAGCTAGCTGTATTATTGTTATATGCCTGCCATAAGACTAAATTTATTCTGTTGTGATGCTCTCTGTCCATAACAATTTGGTTTCCTCACAATAACTTTAGTTTTCCACCATCTACACTTGCAGCGTAAATAATTTTAATACTACTTTCGGGTCATTGACATTTGTGTGGTCTCAACATATAACTTTGTTCACTGCATCTCCCTCCAAGCAGTTTGGTCAAATAACCTGATCTTGAATGTCCTATTGTTTGGTTTGCTTGGTGATTTTAATGGCTAACATTCAATGTAAGCATATCAATGAAACGGGGAAAAAAGATAGAAGACTTTGCTTCAACGTGCAGTCAGTGCCTTTTTTAATGCTAGAAAATTCGTTTAAAATTAACAGGAAAATTTAATAGCCACCATTTTGAAGTGCTGTATGTTCATATATCAGTGAAGCTGATAGAAGACGGTTTCAAACACAATCTCTGACTTTTTAATGAGAAGACATGCACCTACCTCTATTTTGCCACAGGATCCTTCTCGTCCTTTGATTTTACATCTGCATTCCATCATTTACTTGACTTTTTGTGGGAAGTGGTGACATGGATATCTGATGTCGTGGTGACATGGATATCTGATGTCGTGGTGACATGGACATCCGATGTCTCAAATTTAACTTGCAGTTCTCTTTTAAATTTGTATGGTATACAATTCAAAAAGAAATTATTGCCAAAATAAAAGCAGCTGTATGAAGCAGTTCAAGACATCGAAAATGGCTACAACCATCCAGAAATCTTGGATACATTGGCCGAAACATTCTTTAAGGTTGCCAGCAGAGAATTATAGTGAAAACTTTAAAAATTCTAGAAAGTTACAAATCTGCTAATGCTGAAGATTAAAATATATCTTGCACTCGGAGAATCAACAGGACCAGATGCTATCGCTATCAACAATTTACCTGATACAGCTCTAAATATACTCCTAAACATTTGGAAGTAAATCAGGGCAACTGGTGACTTCCCCTATTCCTGGTGAGAAGCAATAGTGATACCAGAACCCCAACCTGGAAAGAACTGTTTTTCCATCTCTCATCCCACAGCATTAATAACATGTATTTGCAAAGCCATTGTAACTGGTGATAAATGATTGAGTACTCTGGCATCTTGAATCCAACCAACTATTATGGGATGTTTAATCTGGATACAGAAACCTGAGAAGCACAATAAACCATTGAAGGCGACAAAACAAATCATGGACTTTTCGAAGGAATATCGTTTACATAAAGTTTGACCATATATTCCTGGGATTTTTTGTTTGTTTTGCCTTTATACTGTATTTTTTAATGCAGTTAACAGAATTTTAACATCTTTGCTTTGCACCTTGTAGTACTTTTTTTTTACACTTATTTGAAAGGGTTTATCTTCCTAGCCTTTGTGCGCACTTCTTCAGTTGTACATGTTTAAAACTTCACTTCTTTTTGGCACCAGAGAGCCATTTTTGTGCTGAGGTACTATTAAATACCAATATATACATACGTTTGTAGCTGAGACAGGGTTCTCAAGAATATCACACCAGCATTATAATATTCAGCTGGGATTTTTGTTGTTGGTTTTAATGGCAATTTAAACACATTTTTTGCTCTTATCATGCAAAGGAAATAATATCAATCATGTTTTGCATTCAGACCTGGGCTAAGGCCATGTTGATATTATTGCATGGTTTATGCCCTGCCCCTTAATTTACATGGCTATTGAACATATATATGTTGATCCACTTGAAGCAAAGCAACCTTTTTGATGAATTGTGCATGATGATGAAGGTTTTTGCTGAAATTTTCACAATACAGATTTTGTGAATTTAATCCAACTATGAATTAAATTCTGTAAAACTAGGAACGTTCAGAATGCAACACAAGATTGTTGTTACATGGACTGGAAATGTACACAACAGCATATATACTTTATACAGTAATACCTCAATCGTGTTTCTGGATTAGCGAATTCACGGATTCGCAAAATTTTGATTGGAACCTAACTAATTTGCATCTGTGATTTTTTTTTTTTTTTTTAATATACAGATCTATGAAATATTTCCCATTCGTTACTTGGTTTTACCTTACTGTGAGTGCAAAAGAAAATGGTAGCCAATGAATTAGTATAGGGTAATATTAGTAAACCATACTGTAAATGCACTAGTGTGGCAAATACCCATTTTTTTATGTTGGATTTGTTTTCCTTCAGAACACTAGAAATGGTGTATTGTTGATATCACGTGACTGTCTGACCTCTGATGTCATTAACATGTAGGTTGCAAGATTTGTGTAGTCACATGACTAAGAATACAAATGGCTAGATCAGGTCAAATTTCAGCAACGATGTACTTTTCGTCTTGTCTATCAGCGGATTAAAGATGTAATGAAAGTTGTTCTCATGATTATTGAGAAAATAAATCGTATTCCTTTCGATTTCATGCAGATATTTATCGACGAAAGATCGTTAAAGTTTGCTGGGCCGGCTACTAAGCGGCTACCCAATGCTGTCACCAGATGGTGTCGGCGAATACCAACTTTTCAATAGGGAATGTGCACTGACCCTACACCCCAACATAAATGTCCAAATATCAAAAATGGGGTGGCAAGGGTCAGAGGAAACTCAGACTAATACCCATTATGCGATACAGTACCTTAAATTTTATGCCAACCATTTATTTCTTTTTCAAGGGTAATGTATCAAGCTAACTTTTAAATGAAATTAAAGTGCTTTGGGAGCATGATTTGGGTCATATTTAGGGTTTAAACTACTGAAAAAAATCATTTATTAGCATTTTTAGTGACTCGTACCAAACATTCGCGATTCCACCTGATCCGTGACAGGTTCTGGAACCTAACCGCGCGAATGTTTGAGGTATTACTGTAGACACATTCAAAAATGCAAATGGAACAAATTGTCATTGTTTTTACTAGAATGTTTTAATTGCCCTGGGGTAAGTGCACATAGTGCTGACAGATGTTTTCAAAACATGCTGTATCATCATAAAAGCAAAACAAAAATATCAAATGTGAAAGAAAGTACATATAATTACATAAGAGCAATGAAATGGGAAAGAGAGTACATATAAATACATAATAGCTATGAAATGGGAAATAAAGCACATATAATTAGAGAGCTATGAAATGGGAAAGTACATATAGTTACATAAGAGCAATGAAATGTGAGAATACATATAATTACATAAGAGTAATGAAATTGGAAAGAAAGTACGTATAATTACAAAATAGCTATGAAATGGGAAAGAAAGTACATGTATTTGGACAAGAGCTATGAAATGTTTGTTTGTTTATTTGTTTGATTAGGATTTTTAACGTAGCTGTAACAATTTTTCAGTCATATCGCTACAATGTCTGCAGTGAGGCAGTTTATAGTGATGTCTATCACTGGGGCATCATGCCACAGACATGTAGCATGATGTCCCACCCAGTCACATTATCCTGACACCAGGCCGACCAGTCCTAACACTAACCTCTTAATGCTGAACGTCAAGCGAGGCAGCTATTAGTACCATTTTTGTAAGTCTTTGGTATGACTCTGCCGGGGATCGAACCCATGACCTCCCGCTTCCGCGGCGGACACTAACCACTAGGCCACCGGAGCGGTACTATGAAATGTGAAAGTATAGTATATACAGTAGTTACATAAGAACAATGAAATGTGAAAGTACATATAATTACAGACAAGTAATGAAATGGGAAAGAAAGTACATATAATTACATAATAGCTATGAAATGTGAAAATAATCACAAAATTAGACAGCTATGACATGTGAAAGTAATAGTTACATAAGAACAATGAAATGTGAGAGAACATGGACAAGAGCTATGAAATGTGAAAGTATAATATATACAGTAGTTACATAAGAGCAATGAAATGTGAAAGTACATATAATTACATACAAGTAATGAAATGGGAAAGAAATGACATGTACATATAATTACATAAGAGCAATGAAAAGGGAAAGAAAGTACATATAATTACATAAGAGCAATGACATGGGAAAAAAGTACATGTAATTACAAAGAGCAATGCAATGGGAAAGTACTTATAATTACATAATAGCTATGAAATGGGAAAGAAAGTACATATAATTACATAAGAGCACTTGGTTCTGATGCACACTGACTTTCAGCTTTTCAGAAATATTCTCCATTCATAGTGATACTTCTGATTTCAATTGAAATTAGTTACTTTTGCAAAGCGATGCTGAGCAAATGACAATGATGCTTGTATTCTTTTTTTGGCACTTTTATAAAACAGACAAACTCTTGTTGGAAAGTTTTTGTTTCACATAACTGGTTTTGACATGATTTAAATGAATCTTGATTTATGTTGTACTTGTGATCTGTGACAAAGTTATATCACATAATAATATGAAAATCACATAGAATGCAAGTATATTGGAAACATTGCATAAGGAAACTTGATTAAATATTCCTAATACTCTTCCTTTTTTATACTAAGTTTGGCTTTGGTAGAGATTTCTTTTGAACAGCAAACCTGGACAAATTATGAGGGGATTATTACAATGTTGCTTTCCTGTGAGCCATATATATTAGTTCTGTTGTCAGTCCATCATCTGTTATTGGCATCCATCATTTATCCAGCTGTCCATTAGCTCAAGTGTTAGGTGTTCATGGAGTCAGATGCAACAGCAAACAACACAGATCCTGATCTGCTTTTGTAGTTTCTATGTGTGTTGGCATTTTGGAGTATTTTATGACAAAGAAACTCTTTGAATGTTATATCACATTGAGGCAATATGAGTATAGTGGCATACTCAAACACCCTATGGCAGCTGATTAGAGCTTATCAGAATCCAACATGATAATCTTACTGTACTGTAGTTTCTTTTGGAGGGACTTTTTATGTCAGTGTTCCTGGCATTAATAACAAAGTACAGATAGTACAGCATAGGCCAATTTTGGTTTATATGGTTTATGAATACAATAAAATGTAACTGTTTCTTTATCATGTTTGCAAATTGTCTTGTGGATTATTGAACTTCAGGTTTTATCAAAAGCTTTCTAATTATGATATCATATCAATTTATCGTCTTGAAAGCTCTATATGCAGTATGAAGTACTAGACTTCCGTTGCATGAGCATTCATGTCAGTGATTGTGGATTCATATTTAAGATTGTTTCTTGAGCACTCAACATGTCAAGATGATCACTTAGTGTTCTTTTGTCATTCTTGAGATGATTAGCCAATGCTTTCATTCAGATAGCTTGGCTCAGGAGAGTAGAGTTGTCTTCTCTAGTAATAAGACCTGCTTGGGAATCCAGTTTTGTAAGACTGGAGCAAACTTTTGTGTTCATTACAAGTTGCTGGACAAGTAAATTTCTTATTTCCCATGCCCAGAAATGAATTTGAGAGTCCTTGTAAGGGGACATCTAGAAATTGCAGGTTTTTCAGCCCTTTTGTGAAGGAAGAAAACATAATAATGCAAAAGCTAAAACAAAAAGACACCCCCCCCCCCCCCAAAAAAAAACCCAGCAAATTTTTCTGTAATGTCACCGATTGGTATACAGTATTTATTGAAATTTATGTCAATCATTTGGTCCTGTAAAATTGATGTGGAACATTTCTTGTAAATAATATAAATGTAAAAGCTGAAAATTCATTTTAAATATGCTGTATTTAAAAAATTAATTAATATTCTTTTAATGATTGGAATTGTTCAACATTGGCAGTTTCCTTCTTCATCATCAGAATTATACTACATAGCTGTTACGTTTTCTACTAAAATTAGAGTTGACATCATCACTTCAAACTTTCAGTTTATTTTCATTGTTTTTGAAATATCACAGGTGACATTAGGGGTGAAACGATTCATTGACATCAATACTTATGACATACTGATACATCTATCAATATACCAGAGGTAGCGAATCAAAACAAAAACGATACTTACATAAGTTAATATCAATCGTGAATAATGTATTAGTTGTTCACCTTTTCATTGTGAACTTGAGAATTCATCTGAGACATTGCAGGCATGGGCAATACATTTTGTCATTCAAAGAGAAATGCCTATTGATATCATCTATTTGCTGTCTTCAAGTTAACTTGAGGTGACATTGTAATCCCCCCCCCCCCACTGATTTTATGCTAATTATCTTGTTTCTACTAAATGTTCAGTATAAATATGGATTTCCAACAGAGTTTTATCACACAGAATTTTATTAATTGATGAATAAATTAACTGCTTTGTACGAACAAAAAGATTTTGCCTACTTTAATCAAATGCGTTTTTAGAGGCACCGAATGATGTTGGTAAACTGTGTACATCATTAATTATGAAAAATATCATCCCATATTTACTGCTTTTTATTTTATTGTTGAAATATTTCCAAGTTTTATTGTTTAAAAAAATGAACATTGAAAACTTACATTGATTTTTTTTTGTATAACAAAAATTGGAGATGTGAAAAACTATTTATGAACAGACCTCCTTTACATAAAGATAAAATATGTAAATTAGGTATATTCTTGTTTATAAAAGCTGTGAATGTATTTTTTTTATTATTTGTCCAACCCTTTCACAGCTTATTTATTTATACACTATTTATGAAAGTAACATGATTGCTACAATCTGCTAGAACCACAAGAATTCTTGTCATCATTGTTATAGCGTCCTCTTCTGATGATGACTCAGTCTTAGAAACTTCCACATCCGAATCTAAATATAGCAAATTATCCAGCTGCCAAACATATTTTCCTTTCCTTGCTCGATATTTTCAAGATTAAACAAGAGAAACTCCTCATTTTTGCTCTCATTAACATCAAGACTAATGTCCACCATTAATTACGATTTTTCATGAACAGAACATGTGTAGTGAAACTGCCCTCCATTAGTAACCCTTGGTTTCTGAACAATTCAAGTTTGCACAAAAAAAAAGTAAAATCATTCCTGATTGGTTAATATTAGTCTGATTCTTGAGGAATAAAACATTTGTAAACAATCAAAGACATATCTAACACACATTCAAAGCAACAAAAGACTGTTTTGGCCATTGAATGCAGTTAACAAACTTTGACAATTGGCGGGATCGGCGTTGCAGAAACCGGATCATGTGTATTGACGGGATAGAGGCCGAATGAGAAAGAACATTTGCACCGCCCTTCCCCTTTTGTAATGGGGTCCTTTTTGTTAAAAGACAACATTTATTCACCCTTTCTCCTATATGCAATGGTGTCCCATTCATGAAAGGATTACATTTAATCACCCTTTTTCTTTTATGTATTGGGTTTTTGACCATAAACGGACATTTATTCACCCATTCTACTTTTTGTATTAGGGCCCTGTCCAAAACTGGACATTAGTTTACCTTTCTTCTAACATGTTTCATGTCTATGTTATGGAGATCTGTTCATAAGTGACGTCTATGCATATTGTGATCCTTGTTGTTTTATTTTTATAGACTACTTCTTCAACTCTTATTAATGGTTCGAGTGCTTTGTAGGAAAATTGAAAATAAAACTTAAAGTACAAATCAAACATAAGCATGTACATGTGTACAAATCAAAATGCATAGCTCTTTCTTGCCACACTTTATTTTCTCTTTTTTTTGTACAATTTAAACATATTCTTTTGCTGACATAATTAGCTTAGCTTTGAAAAAAATTGAGCATAAACACAGCCACTTCAGAATTACATTCATAAAGTTGCACTCAGCTTTTTCTGTTGTTTTTTTTTGCAGGAAGCAGAAGAGGAGTTTTAAAGAAAAGTTGTCAATTTCATTGTGATTTTCTTTTTTAAAGCAATGAAATGACCTCTTAGAGACTTCCAACACTATGTGAGTATTCCTGATTTTATCGCTTGTTTATGATTACATCGTTAACAATGTTAATTCAGTCAGAAGCCTCTGTTTTTGATGACTTTAAGTTACTCTATAAATCAGTGTATAGAGTTTGATTGCACATCAACATAATCTCTGCAGTAAAGTGCTGAGTAAGTTTAGCTATCCCATTAAAGATCTACTCTACAAAGATAGAGTTTTTTAAAAAAAGGTGTAAAATGCGATAAATATGAAGTCTGATTTTAGCTTTACAAGTCATAGACTAGAAAAACTTGTTGAATGGTATGTCGTCTGCTGTCCATCTATTTGAACAGGTTTACTATCATTACATTTTTAAGCTACTTCTGAGGATTGCCATGAAACTTAACTCGGTCATCCATTGGTCTAGTTCAGAATGGTACAATTACATGCCCACATACGTCCTACATGGAAACCGATGCACACCAATATGAGGTCATGTTCTGCTTATGTTTTAGTTCACTAATCAAATCACAGCTATCATTTTCTGAAAGTGATACACGTCATTCATAACATACTGTTACTGATGATAATATTCCCTAACGCAAATTTGTCATGTTTTATCTAATTGGATACCAAATATAAGCAGACTGGAAATTCTGAGAGTCACCAGAGCATGAACGTTTTTAGTGTTGCCTCAGATTTCCAAGTAGCACTGTTGATTTTAATCAGATTAACAGTCACTGTGGCCATCTCGAAAATCTAATTATTACTATTTTCCTGAATGGATGGTCATACCAACTTTGTATTTTTTTAGAAAAGACTTTCTGTGATATCTAGATGGTCCTAAATGAATGGTACCGATCTAATTTCCAATATGGCCACTGCAGCAGCCATCTTGAAAATCTTGTTAACTGTTGTGCTTCCTGACTGAACAGTCATATCAACATTATTTTTCACTGGAAGACCTGTGGTGACTAGTATGGTTCAAAATGAAAATTGTGCAGGTTGCACATCTAATATAATCACCACACTGGCCATCTTGAAAATCTTCTTGTAGTTACTTCATCAGAATAGATTTGTTGTTGTTGTAGGGTTTAATGCCATTTTTCAGCACAATATAGGCTATACATGGCAGCCAGTATTTATGATGGAGGAAGACCTGGGAAAACCCCCGGAAAAATCCGACCCATGAGAAGCTACTGGCAAGCTTTCTCACATACCCACATTGGCCGAATCTGAGACTCGAAACCATGCAGACAGATGTGAGATGGCAGTGATTAGTAACGGTGAGCGCTTTAGACGACTTGGCCACTTGTGGCCTTCAGATTGGATTTGTTTTACTAGATGACCTTTTATGATGTATAAATGTAAATTAAGAAACAAAACAAATGCCAATCTGATTTCCAACATGGTTGCCACAATGGACATATTTAAAATCTTTTTATCATTCCTTCAGCTAGATGTCCAGTCGTATTGTTTTTTTGTTTTCATCAAAGCTGTCTTGTGATGCCTTATTGATCCAAAGTGTAAATGATGCCACTCTAGTCTCCAATTAAGTCACCAGATTAGCCATCTTGCAAATCGTGTTTTGGTTACTCCTTAAAATAGAGAATCGGATAGACAAGTAGCACAGTAGTACATTTAAAAATCTTGTTATCGCTGATGAATATCAGAGATGGTTTTAACAGAGGTTAAAAGGAAGAAGAGATCTTATCTTGAATTCCGAGAAATTATTTTCTACAAGTAGAGTACGAGTCCCTTTAAGGGACTTTTTATATAAGCAAGACTGATTTTCAACTTCTCATTTCCAGTTTTAAATATAGTTAAGCTCCAGTTTACCAAATAAAATGAGTGAAGACTTTATGTGAAAGGCCCAGGAGTTCTTATTTTAGTTGAGATATGTGGATGCTACTAATCACAATGTGAAGGTTGAGGGATTGGTTTGGATCAGATAATGTGACAGGGTGGGACATCAGGCTACGTGTTTGCGATTATGATGCTCCAGTGCTTGGCATCACTTAACTGCTTCACTGGAGACATCGTAGCGATATGACTGAAAAATTGTTAAAGCTACGTTAAAAGTCCAAATTACAATCACACTATACTGGCTACATTCGGTTTTTAGTTCTAACAAAGACTAGGAAGTGGCAAGTCAGGGAGATTTCTGCCAGACAAATATACATTATCTTTTCAGAGTTGTGATCTTAAATGAGCCTGATTTTTGTGTACTCTGCACATATCCATGTAATTGGGGATCAATATCTGAGGCAGGACTGTGTAAGTGACTAAATAAGATCTGTTTATTGATCAGTATTTCAATAGCAGATGGCATGGGATAGCTAACTATACTTTGCCTTAAAATCGGCAGTGATGGTGGGAAAACTAACAGAATGACAAATTCACTGAAATGCAACAGCAGCAAAATAGGTTGTGGAAAATCAATGCAAACATGGCTCATAAATACAGATCTATAGATTATGTGAACAAAAGATGTGGTGAGAGATTATCTGGAAATATTATGAATAATTACTTTATATACGAAGCTAGACGTTTTAAAAAAAAACAACGGCCAATAGTAGATGATTATGTCAGTTTAGTATCACGAAGATTAGTTGTTGTGGGGTTTTGTGTTTTATGTCACAGCAACACAAGTTGGTTATTTAGTGCTGAGTCAGTTGGAATAAAGTGCCCTGCCCAAGGACACACAGTGGTAGCCAGCTCAGGCTGTTCTGATTGTAGGATTTGAACCCACATCCTTCTGGTTGCATGTCCAGCACACTAACCACTAAACTAATGCATTTCTTATGATAAAGATTAGACTCCATAAAAGAAAACTCAATGCTCTGGAAATTGTGTTTACATATTAATATATTATCATAAACTTTAGCAGTAAAGGTATCAATTTTGGGGGGAATTTTAAATATTGGAAAGATTTTCCATTCCTTCAGTACTTTAAAGATATCAGTCCTGTGAAATTATAGACAAATATTGATCAGATGTTGAGAACGAGTTTATCATCATTATGGACCACACTTTTCCTTCTAATGTTACCATATGACCTATTAAATTCAGTACTGTCATTTGAATTTATATTTTTTTTTTAGCTTTATATTTTATTTTATATACTGGTACCTATTACAGAGTTTGAACATGTCTTTTACCTTGCTGAAACTGCATGTTTCTGTTTATTTGGAAGGGATTAACTTCCTAAAGATTTTTTTACAGTACGTTATCATTGCTTTTTTAAAACTTAACTATTAATCGGCATAATTTAGGCAGCGTTGTACAGGCATGCTGTTTAAACAATGTATATATGATACATACATCAGCTGTCTTGAAAATATATTGAAAATTAATTTGAAAGATGGCCTGAGCAGATATTTCAATTTGTTCATGTCTGTTACAATGTGAAAACGACTATCTAGCCTCTAGGTGTCCAACTCTGTACAGAAGGGACAGTTTTGGCTTCAATGAAGTCTGATTAGTCAGCCACCAATATCCATTAGTACAGACCTTTAGGATCATTAAAGGCAATACTTTGTCAATTGTTTATAGGTTGTAATAAGAAGCAATAACAACATGTTTATCTTGTATAAGGATTTTGTGAGAAGTTTTATTCACTCTTTTGCCAACAGTGGTCTGTTTCAACAGAAATTGCAGACATGGAAAGGAAGTTAATGACTTACAGTGTCTTAATCCAGACCTACATGTTGAACTTCTGGGAGAGATATGAGAACTCCTTTAAAATCGGTCAAGATTCCAGCACTATGTTTATCCAGAGTTTTTTCTTTGATTTTATGTTTTGACCCATTGGGCAATGTCAGGTTTTGCACATTGGGATGATATAATAAAAATCATTGTTGTTTTCCCATGTGAAACCTTGCAAGTAGTATTAGTGCCACCTAGGATAATTCTATGCAAGTAAATGATGCCATTTCATTTATTTTTTTGGGTTGTAGTTCTGCTTGCAATAGTTGGAAGTCCCTGGGAATTACCCATCATTTCATTATTTTTTGTAAGAAAAGAGTTTTTTCTTCTTCACAATGTTTATATATATATATATATATATATATATATATATATATATATATATATATATATATATATATATATATATATACACACACACACACACACACCGCTCCCTTGATAACTCGCGAACCCACTTATAACGCGGTGTCCGGCGTGGATCCCGTTTTTTTTAAAAAGAAAATATCAGAACTGGTGAATAAAACCTTGATATATCAACCGTTTTATCGTCGAAAATGACGGTTAGTGCCCGAAAAGTTAGAATCAACATCGTGAAATTTTCAGGTTTTAATAAGGAATTACATATCTTGTTAGATTTTATCGGAAAAAATATGTTCTCAGTTCACTGTAAATAATAATACTGTACATGTATAGGGGAAATCAGAATTTTTAATCTTTTCATTGTGTTGCAGTGTAAGCAACATCAATCAAATTAGTTGGACCAATCAAACATGGTTTCAAATAGTATGTACTTATTGTCATTAAAGTATATATTAATCAGTAATTTATCCTAATCATTTGTAAATGTGATCATGGAGAGCAAGGGAATCAAGCGAAAGGCATACTCGGTGAATGAAAAGCTTACTGTCATAGAGAGGGTTTGTAATGGTGAATCAAGATCAAAAATTTGTAGTGAACTTAAACTTGCCGAGTCGACACTCGGAGGTTGGCTCAAGGATTAGCAGAATTTTTGGGATTATTTGCACGAAGTTGATTCTGATGATGGATTTAAACGGAAACGGGCATGCACGGCAAACAACACAGAATTAGATGATGCTGTGTACACCTGGTTCACACA
Source organism: Unio delphinus (assembly GCA_029339505.1). Lineage (NCBI taxonomy): Eukaryota > Metazoa > Mollusca > Bivalvia > Unionida > Unionidae > Unio > Unio delphinus. The sequence continues at coordinate 22,554,870 of JAQISU010000008.1, forward strand.
ACAACGTGTTCAGATTTCGGGAACAATTCTCAAGGTCCAGGCAGAGAAAATGGCAAAAACTATGGATACTGAATCAGATTTCATGGCAAGCCATGGATGGCTTTGGAGATTCCAGCGCCGACATGGAATAAAACAAAATGCTTTGTCGGGAGAGATACGCTCAACAAATCAGGCGGCCGCATCTAGTTATCCCAACCAACTCCGAGAGATACTGACCCGTGATGGATATACATACGACCAATTTATAATTGTGATGAGGCTGGTATATGCTATCGGATGATTTTTTTTTTTACATTTTACTCTATCTATCTATCAATCTAATCAATCTATCTATGTATCTATTTAGTGATAGCAGAATTTTATGTTTTAGATCAACACAAGTTTCGACGTTGTCATTTTTCGATATGAATGTTATCTTTTTTGATAAATAAATCTTGATTCATTTTGAACAAACAATAGAACTAGAATGTATCCAAATGAACACAAAATGCAGTGACATAATACACAATGTATTTAGCGATACACATGTTAAGAGTACTGATACCTCGTGGAATAATGTTTGTTTTTACGATCTTTTCAAGATAATTTATCCAGAAATTAAAGGTAATTTATAAAGAAAAACGAACAACACCTTTATAAAGAAATATTTATTCAGTTATTTTCAGAACGATTATAAAACGAGTATTTAACAATGCACCCCCCCCCTTTCGCCTCTCTGTCGATCTCCCATCTCTTTATTAGTTTTTTTTTTTAATAGGTCCCTCGGTAACTCGCGCCCTTGCTTATAGTGCGGTCGATGTTTTTGTACCCCGTTGTGCGCAAGTTATCGAGGGAGCGGTGTATATATATATGCATTGTACAAAACTGATTGTAAGGCATGTACAAATTGCACCATATTCAAGATGTGATAAGGATTGGCTTAGAATGATACCTTTGATAAACATCGATTAAATAAAAATGGAGTTAATGTACTGCATGAAGACCTAACATTTATACAGTTGAGAACTGTGCTATTTTTATTAATTCAAGTCCATAAATAAGAGTGTGATTGAGCTCTTGTTCAAAATTTGTCATGATGTCTTACATGGTATGTATGGTATTTATCAGTCAAGGCAATACCAGACCTGAAATAGTCATGTGTATGTGTCCTTTGAGGTCTGGCGCCCAGTAAGTTAGTCAGATATTAATCAGTATTCAGTGTGATTTTGAACTCTTGAACTCAGAGAAGGCTTAGAATTTAATGACTTTTTTTAAAATTACCAAAATGACTTCTAGATTAAAAAATTGAATAGTCCCCCTTTACTTGTCCTTCCGAAAAAACAATGTCAGATACTGAATGAAGATTTACTTGCCATCCGACTATTGCTAGTTGTATAAACTACTAGTGTAGCCGGATATTTACTAGTCTGGGATCAGTGTGATTAGCTCTTCCTGAGGTTCTTTATTTCTGTAATTTTACCATGAGGGTGGTGTTGGTCATTTTGAATGTTATTGGCAGTAAATATTTAAGCATGGTGGGGACAAACTTAATTTGTATGCCTGAATCAATGACTCGGACATTAAACTCGTTTATTTCCTTAACATTTTCCACATAAGGTTGAATGCTAATGATAACGTCGGCACGAAATGGAATCGGCATTGTTTTCTTTATAACGAAGCAACTATACAAGTTTTATTAATTCATTGTTCATTAGTAAAATTAGTCAAAAAGTTTGATAGCATAGGATGCGCAATTGTGAAAATCCCCCCTCCTCAATTCAAGATTTTCTCGCAAAATTTGTAATCCTTTATAATGCAGGCTAAATAGTGCAAAAAATAAGAATTATGTGCATTTTTTGTGTAGAATGCATTTTATTTTTTCTTACTGTAAAATTCCTCATCACTCATGGTGATTATGTTGTATAGTTGTAAATCATCACATTTTGTGTCATGTGATCATGTCTGATTGATTAATAAAAAAGGTCAGAAAAACAAGTTTGATACAGTGGCTGGCTTGGAGGGACAGCATGTTAAATGGCAAAATCATATCGGACGAAGCTAGAAGATGGCAGCGATTAAACTAAGGGTCCATCTAATGCCAAGAGATAAAAAACCACTTTCAGTTGAGACTGGAAGAAAAAAAATCGACCATAGCTGGAAATGAATGAAAAAAATGAGATGCTTTGCAGAAGGTGTATAAAAAGTGGCAAAAGAATTCTTTCATACTTGGAAATGCTAATTTTAGGACATCAACCCTTGACAAAGATGTTGAATTACCAGCTCACAAACAGGTGATTCAGGATTTTAAACTAAGTGAAAATCTTAAAACTACATGCATGGCAGCTATCAGCAAGAAATCTGAATCAGTTACTCATGCCATGTCAGTTGCCTATTACTTGGCGAAGGAGAATATTGCTTCTCTAAAATATGGTTCACTGTTGGATTTCGTGGACTTTTTGGGTGTTGGTGTTAGCAACATGAGAGTAGGAGGAAATGCAACACATTCATCAAGGGCTTCTATAAAACAATTTCAGGTAAGTTGTTCTATTTTATTTACTTTTTTCTATTGAAATTTAGATGGAAAAAATGGTGTATACTATCAGGCAATAACAAGCGAGATAGTATGTTGTAGTCCAATCTTTAGCATCTTAATTGATGAGAGTACATACATTTCAAATGCCAAGAAGGTGGTAATTATGCCAGAGTCATTGAACCGACCGACCATGTTTGTTTCTACAACTCATTTTCTTGGTAATGTGTCAGTGGAAGGCCAATCACACTCTACTGGAGTTCTATTCAAAGTTGTCCAATTCTTGGAAAAGAAGGAGATTCCTTTTGAAAAAGTTGTTGGTTTGGGCAGTGATGACAGGTCACAAAAGTGGTGTAGCAACAAAGTTCAAAGAGAAAAGCCCTTACTTGACCAGCATTCATTGTATGGCTCATAGATTGAATTTGTGTACCTCTCGCGCATCAAAAAACATTCTGTAGCTCGAGGAAACTTTTAAAGGCTCAGTTAAAGACCTGTACTATTTTGTTTAAATAAATCTGTTGACAGAACAGCTGAATTGGAGTAAATCCACAACATTCGAAACAGTCCTCAACTAAAAGTCAGAGATGTGCATGAAATTAGATGGCTGGCATTTTATGATGCACTACAGATTTGCAGGTGGAGATGGCAGCAAGATTTCCAAAGAGCAGCACACAGGTGGCAACAGCATTCGAGATTCTTCATCCACATAACCTCATATTTCTATCTTCAGAAGAACAAGAAATGTATAGTTATCTCATTCTGCCATGATCCTGTCAATGTGTTTGATCTGATTTCTGCATTAAATGTCCGATCCCGCCAGTTGTCGAAGTTTGTTGTCTGCATTCATTGGCCGATCCCGTCTTTGTAAGAGTGCTATTAAAACTCAACTTTTTTCGACTGCAAGAACAAACCTAATGACCTATTAATGTTTCCTGCTTCGTAAATATTTTCAGCATTTTTTGTTTTCTAATTTCACAGTTATATTTTTTGTAGTCCTATCATTATAGATATTGTAAAGTGCTTAGAGTTTCGAAAGATTAGGAGCATTACAAAATCCTATTATTATTATTATTATTATTATTATTATTATTATTATTATTTGCAGAATAATGCAGTCACAATTACAGTCAGCCTTTTCCTTCAAAACATTTTGTTGTAATCCATGAAAGGAAAATATGCACTTGTGATTTTTCTTAGTATGGATTTGTAACCAATCATAATTGAGCATTTGACACACAGGAAGTACATGCCACTGATTTTTAAGATTAGCCAAAGGAGTGACACTGGTTGCAGTCTATGGTTTGATTCTTGAATGGTTAGTGTGTAGATAGAACATTGTTATTAGAAAACACAATACTTTGATTTCAGTTTAGAATGTTATACTATATACAGAAGACATGATATGCATTTAATGCACTTATTATACTTGCTATTGATCTTTTTGAATACATTTGACATTTTTTTTAGATTTATTGGGGAGCAAGTACCCACATTTATAAAATCCTAGATGCAACCCTGGCATAGGTTACAACTGATTCAGGATTTAACAATTAATACATCAAAGGAAGAAACAGAAATATTATTTTTGCCAGTTATCATAGATAGTATTGGACACTGTAAATAGGAGAAAGAGAATATCATGAGGATGACAATTTTAATCTAAAGAAGTGATGAAGTTTTGAAAGCAAGTGGTGAAACAATTTCTTATGTAGATATCAGAAAACATTGGATACAATGCCGGAAGTACAAGCAGAATTTTTTTCTTCTTCTTAGACCTGGTGTTTTAATGTTTTTTAGTTGGCGCTTGTTGACCATGTAGTGAACATATAAAAAGTCCTCAGAAGGCAAAGCTGTAGCAAAAAGCAACACTCTTATTACTATGTTTGATAAATTGTCAGACAATACAGATAATTGTATCGATGTATTTTAGAATAATATACCATGTCCATGTAGAGTACCAGTTCTAACCTACGGTAGTTTAAATAATTAAATTAATAGTAATTAAATAATTGGTGCTGGAAGCTTAACATACTAGAGATGCAATGTATGTTGTACAGGTGCAGTACAGGTGTTTCGGGATTCATGCATTAATAATTATAAGTTCAGCAGAATAAGTGTGTGTGTGTATGTGTTTTAAATAAAATACATTGTATTTACCTTGTATTTAAACTCTTGTGGATACAGTTAACTGAAGTTCCAACATTTTCAGTCAAAATATAATATTGTATACTTGGTTATGAATTTATTTTGGTTGTGTTTTAAGCCCTACAACTGATTTTATGTATTGCATCTACTTTCTGACAACCATCCATTAGTGCAAGTTTGTTATCGCAAATTTTTTATTTTATTAACTACAAGAAGGATTGTCATGAAACTTTATACACAGACGTTCTAGTTGATTCAAAATAAAAGTGGTGCTGTTCCATCATCCAGTATGGCCAGTACAGCAGCCATCATGAACATATTGTTATTGCTAATCCTTCTGAATGGAAGTCGTACATGTATTAATATGGGTTTTTGCTGCAAGACTTTTTATGACACCTAGTATTGCTGGTGTGGCAGCCATCTTGAAAAATCATGTTATTGCTTTATGGAAAGACTTATCATTGTGTGGTTTTATTA